>JAVRXN010000004.1:60511110-60919633 GCA_033556935.1 Timema podura
ATAGACATACATACATATATATGTATATATAATTGTAAAATGTCCTTGCTTTCCAAATATGTACGTATCAACCCTCAATTTCTATGAAAGCGTCCTGTGATGAAATAGATTTTAATTTAATAAAGATTCTAATCAAAAGTTCCCACCATTAATATATTTCAAATTAATGAATAATCTAGAAATATAAAGCTAAATGCATCCACATGAGTTAGAAAATACTCTCCCACACCTGGGTGATCATTTATTTATTTTTATGTTTACACCCACCCTCTTTTGATCATAGTCCCGCCTGTTGCAAATACTTGCGAAACTTAACAACTTCGATAACAGTTTCTTTCTCTCTCCCTCCCATTCTGGAACATGACCGAAGCATGATACAAACATGGTGAAGAAACAAAAGAAGCAACTAGAATGTGTTTTTTTAAAACATATACTCGAATGGAAGGCTCCTTTCTACACTAGGTCCGCAACCTTGATGTAGGAACGGTCCACCATAAGTTATTCTCAAATTTTAAAATTCGAGTTCCAACCTTACGGTGGTTTGGCCCGCGACATTTTTATCTCCAATTTTCACTCGATATTAAACCTTACTGCCATATTGTTTCACTAAATGGACTTGTTAGTTATTGTTTCAAAACATAGTTTGATATATGTCTGTGCCTCAATAATGTTTTGTCTATGCTGTTTTAAAAATTGTATGTTCTTTGGCTTCTTTGTTTTGTTAATTGTCGGCATTTTTTTGGCTCCAATTTATAGGACAAATTAAATAGTTTTTATATACAACGCTTCTTTGTCGTTACTTAAATACTAGCTGAGGACAACCAGCCTCGCTGGGTTTCTTTTAGATACACCTGTGCATTTTTTTTCTGTATCTTATATAGAAGACGTGCATTGAAATAATTTTTTTTATTCTTTTTCGGTGTAAACAAACATCTTACATACTAAGTAATTTCATCAAAATACATATTTATACACTACAATTTAGTGTCCTTGTCCTCTGGCGCATCACAAATATATTTTCTGCTTGTCCAACACGTGAAAGAGCAACGTAGAGCTTACCATGTGAGAAACAGGATTCTTTCAAATTAATTCCACAATAGTGGAAAGTTTAACCCTGCCCTTATTGATAGTGAAACTATAAGCTAATCTCACTGGAAATTGTAATAGTTTGACACAAAATGACAAATCATTCGAGATCAATACAACTCTTGGTAATAAAACCGATTCTCCTTTTTCTTTGCCGGCTAAGATTACCGCCTCAATGATATTGTTAAGTAGCTGTTTCACACATAATCTTGTGTCATTACATAATTTCGGTGGGTCAAGATTTCGTAATAGTATAACTGGTGATCCAATTTTCAGCTTCAATATATGCGAAGGCATACCGGGAGGATTTAATGAATTTAAAAATTCTGTTGGAAAGTTCACACATTCATCTTGATCTATCATTGTGTCTATCGATTTATATATTTTTTCTTCCACCTTTATCATATTCTGTATCCACTCATTTATTCGTTGCACTATATCATTATGTAACTAAAATCGCTCGCTCACACAACCATTCTTTATTCAGGTAGTTTCTTTTATAAGCGGATACACTTTTTCGATAAGTTGTTCTTCCGTTTCTACCACTTTGCACAACTCTTCTGTTAAAATAAGTTTACCAGTGTGCAGATCCAGGACATAGGTACAATTTCCAATTTTCAAAAGATTTTCGGCAAATGCTTATGCTCTCGGATTCCTGTCATTAATGCACGCATATTTTCTGTTAAAGATAACTTTTCAACGCGATACCAAAATATTGATCGCTTTAAACATGTTTTATTTCATCGGCCGGTGTTGATTTTGGAATTACTGGCAATGTCTGCCAATCTCCTGATAGTTGCAATAAAATTCCCCCCATTAGTCTTGTGTTCTTCCAAAGATCCTAACGTTTTATCTAGCTCTTCGAGGTATTTTCTATGAGCAATTGTACATTCGTCCGATATAATGATTTGGCATCGCATTAAAAGCTGACCACGTTCGAAGATCTTGTTATATCTCAGACTGGATACTCTTGTTCTGCTACATTTAGTGATAATTTTAAAGCAGTATTTGCCGTTTTCCCACCCTCCATTAACGTAGCCGACGATTCCAGATGATGCCAATGTTAATTCGATTTGCTTTTTCACTCGAATTTCAGCTAGAATTAATTAATAAGAAACTTTTGCCAGTGCTCCCTGGTGCATCTAAAAAGATAATTCCCCCTTCATCTGTTTTAATACGATTAATAATTTTGTCGTTTAAAATCTGTTATGTTTGCGTTAATTTTGGTTAATTTTCTCTGATGCAATTATTCTTATAACTGAGCTCTTCGTCAATTCAGAACTAACTACGTCTAATTCACTTCTCACGGGAGGTTGTACTCCAAGTTGAATTAAACTTTGATTTCTCATCCCTAAACCTCAATCCTCCAAAATAATCAGGGTTTCATTATAAATATTATTATTGAAAGTAACATCCAGATCCGAATTGTCTCTCCACATTCTGGCTAAAATGTCGTCACTCATGCTTTCGCGATATTTCATCCATAGTCTATTAGGATTTGAGGGATTACACGATGTTAGAATTATTGCAAAAATTTCTAGAACTTGATCCGCTGTTGCTGCTTGTGCGACCTCTCTCATTGCTTGCTCCAGTGATCATCATTTTTTAACAAACCACGGGCTGACATGCTTCTCGAAACGTCTCGCAAATTAACCGTACTACTGTTCGAAGATCTTCAAACAATGTTAGCTCATGTAATTCGTGAAGCAGTAGACGAAAGTAAAAACACTCTGCGTTTTTTTGATGAACCGTGTATACTCGACCAATATCATTATCTTTGAATACACCCTTCAAATCCTTCAACCGGAATTCCTCTCTTACCTTACGTCGATTAAATTTCTTCGTAACGCGTCCCATGTATAGTAATTGGGAACTTCTGTATAGAAAAGTGTTCTCGCAAAAGGGTCATTTTGGTACAATTTGAAAAATGAAGTCAGGTCCTATGGATGGGTCGGTTTGCAACTCTTCATGCCGTTTCACTGTAAAATACACTGATTGTCCTTCTTCAAAGTGATGCTAATTAAACAACTGCTGGATCTCTGTCGTGTATTGGTAAACTTAATATACGCCAAACCGCTTCGTTACTATTAATATATCGTCCCATTTGATATAGCAAAATTTCGTCATGTTGGTTATTCATTATTTATTCCAAAGACACCCATATCACTGCCTTTGTTAATATATTTACACACGTATTTAAATGACTTCACAGAACTGCTATATTCTACGTTTATGTGTGCATGAAACTTCTTCGACAATAACGGATTGTATGGCACGATCCATTGATTGTCGATTTCAACTTCTACGTCATTTCTCATCTAAATTTTCGCCGTAAATCATCCTTCACTCGGTGGTCGACGTCTGTACTTTGGATGACTATCTTCACCCATCTGAGTTTCACTCCAAAATTGTCTTGGATACTACTTTAAGCATTTGTTATCTTTCATACAGGATGATTGCATATTAAGTACTCCACATGGTCAATGAATCATATTTTTTACGATTATTTCATACAGTACAGGATCTTCGGCCAGATTTGGAAACTCAGCCCTGATAACGTCAACGATATGATTCAAATAAATTTTCTCTTTGAGCCAAATTAAATTGTGTGGGTTTGGCAATCCTTTTTTGTTTGTCATTCAATTGAGTACATCCAACAAATGACGTCTCCAAAAAAGGTGACTCTTTACATTCATATCAATGAATTTGACTTGCTTTTGTCTAAACACTGGCGCAATAATGTCATGTCTATCAGGTGGCGTTTGTCCATGCTGTAACTCATCTTTAATCTACTACCACGATGAATTACACCTAAAAGTTATAAACAAATCAGGACGACCGTGCTTTCTAACGTAAGTGATAGCGTCTAGAGCATATTCGTGTATATGTCTGGGGCTACCGGTGAACGTAGAAGGCAGAATTAGTCTTCACCCCAGATATTAAACATTTCCATCATTAGCTATCGCATCCCGCAAAAAAAGTATTCATCTGTTCGTAGCTTGCTTTGATTTTGGCGGATGTAGAGCAATCTTTCTGACTCTATTTTTGCTATTTTTGCATACATATCAACAATAAACTGTTGAAGTAATTGCTGACAATTAAGTATATGATTGTATTTCTCTGTCCACTATGCGATATGAATAAAACTCTTTAAAGTTACTTTTTTTTGTTGGTCAATTCGTTTGTGGGTTAACTTGTTGTATATTAAAATGGTAGCCATCTTCGCCTTGCCAAAATATTAATGGATATTGCAAGGCATCATAAATGCGATTTTTTTTAATGTGTTGCAACTCATTACTCCTTCATTGTACCACAATGTCCCGATAATTAATTTCATTGTCCACGATTGCTACTACTACTTCATTTATTTGAGGCGTAATGAATCATCTTTCATGCTCACCAACTGATCTGTTATCGGCCCGAATTATTATTTTTGTAGTTATCCGAGACCATTTTTCTCCATTGCAATCTTGAACATTCTGACTAACTCGTTATTTCTATGTAGGAAACGCTGTAGATCAAGAATTATATCTCGACATAACCCTGCGATATTCGCCGACCGTTGATCTACTTCATCTTCTTCGTTTCCCATGAAGTAAATTTGTAAAAACTTCGGCGTTTCGTTTGGAAGTGGTAAAAATGATCCATTTTTATGATACACTTGTCCTTGGACTCTAAACACCGAATTTAATCCTTCCTCTTCAGTTATTGCTGTTGCTCCAAATGATGTCATTTGGAAACATGCATTTTAATATATATATATTTTTTGTAAAAATAATTTGATTTTGGTGTTTTTCCATTCATATAGTCAAGAGAATTCACGTGGCGGCAAATTTACTGCTGGCAATCTAATTTTACCACTTGAGCAGAATACACTTGGCGTTCCTCTTTTGAAATTTTTGCTTTACAAAAATTACAAAATTAACCATTATCCCGGTTACTACACTTGGATGTTCACTATACTCTTTAGTTGAGTCATAATAAAACGCTTCGTGTTCAATACTGTAACTTCCTCACCTCCTTTCACGCACAGCATGTACAGTTGTTTCCAATAATTGCGCATCAACCTGCTCCCCTAAGCGAAGGTTACTCATTCTCTCTCTATTTCATTTATTTCTTTTATCCACCTGTGCACTTGTTTCTATTTCTCTACGCATTAGTTGTTTTATTCGATCTGTTTACCTAACATTTTCACCTTGCTCTTCTGTCTGATTATCTCTGCTCCGTTGAGAATTTTCTCGTAGCAATGCTAGAAGTGCTTCTCTTTCTTCTTCAATTTCATTTATTTGTGCCATAATTTGTCTTTGCGATAAGATTCGGGTTCGTGAAAATTCTCTCTTACGCTTTGTCATATTTTCTCTTTATATTTTCACTTTTCACACTTACTATTCACTTTTCACCTTCTACTTTTAAATTTCTCACTTTTTACTTTTTCTTTTATTCGTACTCTTTCATTTATTAAAAGTCCACTGATGCATGCGCGTCACGCTTAATTTTATATAGTGTAAGAAACCATCCTCAACACCCACACATAATGGTCCTCGAACATTCCTGAACGTTCTCGATCCTTGGTCCTCGAACATTCTAGTACATTGTCATGTATTCTAGTACATTTAATTACAGGTGTTTGGTGGTTGGTGGTCGATAGTGTGTGGTTGGTGGTAGGTGTTCGGTGACCATTGGTTCGACACGCAGACCCACACACACACCAAACTGGAGAAATCCCGAACATTATAGAAGATTCCGAACATTTAGTAAAACACTTAGGTCGAAATATATTAAAATGCCTGAGGTCAACCAATTTTAACCACCATATCTCCCACACCACCACAGCCACTGACACGCAACCACCATAGTCCACTATGGGAGACTCAAGGTTACTACCACACACAAACACCAGTGATCTGCGGTGGGTAGTTGTGGCTGCAAGGTGAAATATATGGACATCACACGTCTATATATATATATTGATTGATTACGTCGAATTTATTTACGTTGGGTAGACGATAAGTGACATTATGGCGACCGTGACAGGACGGATATGTAGAGATAAAGAGATGCTGTTGTTTAGTGAAGAAAAGGGCTGCCATTAGAGCTTCTTTCACGAAGATTGTGAAGACCACAACAGATCTGTTTTCAGTTGATGATGAGAAAGACTTAGTAGCCATTGAAACAAATCACGAGATGTTGCGAGGAAAATCAACTGAACTTGCAAACCTAGATGAGCAAATATTAAATAGCCTACTTTAAAGTGATGTATTGGAAAATGAATTGAGTGCCAAAATAATTAGTGTGGATGAATACAAACTAAATGAACAACTATGTGTATTCATATGAGCAAATTTAAGGTTGTATATAATACTAATTTAAAGTCCGCAGCTTGTATTCAAACCAATTATCGAGATAGACATTGTTCAAAAGGTTAGGGCCAACTCCCCAAGATCGAATTTAATAAATATGGGGGTGAGATAATAGAATGGTTGAGTTTTTGGAGCCAATTCGTTAAAATTGATGAAGATGAGGATTTAGATGCAGCTGTCATATTCCACTATTTGATTAAGGTCAATTTAACTGGTTCAAAGGCTCGAGTAGTGGTTGAAAGTTTTCCTCAGACTCATGAAAATTATCCAAAGGCTATACAAAGTTTAAGATCTCGTTTCGGACGCGATGATTTATTGGTCGAAGTTTATGTGCGGGAACTATTGAAGCTGACTCTTCAAAGTTTTATCGAATGGGATGCTGTTATCGACTATGTATGGCCGTTTGGAAACTCAATTGAGAGCACTCGAGACTTTGGGAGTCACCTATGATAATTATGCGTCAATGTTATACCCTTTGGTGGAATTCTGCTTGACAGGAGAATTACTCCGTGCTTGGCAACGTTGTGGTTCTTCAGGTTAAGGTGAAGGGCGATTGCAGAACCTAATGGATTTTCTCCAAAGGGAGTTCGAACAAGAAGAGCTTATCTGTCTTGCGATAAAATGTTTTAATATCAGTAGTGGAGAGGAAGTTGTAAAAGGTAAGAGGGGGAATATCTCCGGCTATGGAGAAACAAAGGTATCTACAGCAGCCCCATTAGTAGATACAAGTAATAGGCCTAGTTCAAACATTTCAATGTGTATATTTTGTAACACATCACATTTTTCTTTAGATTGTTTTACAGCTAGAAAATTAACCGGAAATGAGAAGCTTAAATATATTGAGCAGAGTCGCTGTTGTTTTGTTTGTCTGAAAGGTGGGAACACATTGCAAAGAGATGTAAACTAAAGTGTTTGATCTGTCATGGTAAAGACAGTATTCTACTGGGTCCCAAACTAGAAACTAGTGTTTTATGTCTGGGGAAAGGGACAATCAGGGATATATAGTAAGGGCTGTCTCACTACGCCTCTGGAGGTGGTCCTCTCTCATTCAAGACGTGACGTCACCTGTATGATGAAGCTCGAATGACACACAAAGAACGCTCGAAAGTTCCAAAACATAACTCACATTTTCTCGTAAACTACTTGAACAATCACAGTTATTTTTTCAGAACTTGTTATAAAAATCTTTTAAGACATGAGGAAATTAATAAAATTCCATATTCCAATTGGCTTGTTTTTAAAAAAATTGTTTTCTAATGAAAGAACTATAATGAAGTTTTTATAGCAGACACATTTTCACTCTGTTTAAAAGTTTTTTCCTAATTGAAATAGATGGGTAGTATATGCGTACGAAATGATGAACATGAACTGAATTTTATTTAGATATAAGACTCATCTCTGTAGCTTAAATACTTTGCTCAGTTTGACGTGTTTAGTTACGATCTATTTTAGCACGCCTGGTTTTAGATAGACTGAATGAGGCTTGTCAGAAAGACTGGTCCGTCAATAAATTTAAACTATTAATAATAATAATAATATAACTTGCGTACTCTATAACATAAGGAACTCACACAAATTTACATATATTTGTTATTTCTCGGATTGTATTCATTTCTTAGCTTTCTTAGTTTCGCTTCGCTTACATTGCTTATTTCTATTTACATGTCTAATTCTAATGAACGTTCTAACTCTTGCATAAACATGAATAGCTTGTGCACACACTTGAGGAAATTTACTAGATAGTCTTTTTTTAAGTTCTTTTATGATACCCCTCTGTCTGCTGTTTGAATTTTCCTCGCCATGAAGTGATTTGAAAATTGTCTCGAACTCGTTAATAGTAGCCTTCCACCATTCAGACAGCACCGTCAATCCTCCATGGGACAAAGCTTCAATCCAAGTATTAGTGGAAGTTGAGGAAATATGCTTTGAAATAGTATCTAGTGTAGGGTCTTTGTCTCGTACTCTGAAGGCTACATAGCTTGCCACATAAGCAAAAGCCTCTTCTTCAGCCCAGGATCTCTCCTGTTATTCACAATCCTTAACAGGCTCGTCTATTTTGAACTCATTTGCTTCTTCCACAGACGTGCTGGCCATTTCCTCGATTTAACCTGGTTCGAATGCCGATTCCTGGAACTCTGCAATCAAGTATACTGAGACGTTGCTAGCATCTTCTTCAATTTGGGAGACATTGATTTTGAGCGAAGGTTTTGGCATCTTGTTAGATAGCATGATTTTCCTGAGTCGTAATATGACTTCTGTTGGGCTAGGATGGTCATAAAATTGCCCAGCGCCATGGATTTGACTAAATAGGCTCTCTAGGACATCTTGAGTTAGGCCTGTGGTCATAATATACTTGAGGTCGTATATTTGACGTACATCTTCCAGGAGTCCAAACACAGAAGTTATCAATATTAAATTTTTTTTTGAAATGGTAATAAACCTTTTTTCCCTTTTAATCGCATTGTATTTGCTACTTTTTTCATTTCATTTAAAATATTTTTTGTCTGTCATGAAACGGCATGAGACCGAAACCAGCTCTCATGGGACTAGAATTTGAAGGGTAGGGAGTATTGCTGTTCATTACATCAAAGAACGAGTTTACAAGCTCAAAAAATTCAGCCTTTTTTTTTCCTCTTACTTAGTACTTCTATTGCTTTAGCCGTAGTTCTTGAGAAAATTGCTTTGGCTGGTATAACTCGTTGCCTTTCATTTCCCTTTACAGTCAAAAAAGAAGGATCAAGTTTGTGGCACAGTTTAACTTCACCTGTGTCCATCTTTTAAACATCATTCAAAATATCTGCATTGATCTCTTTATCATCTTCTAAAACAAGTCCTTCGTCGAGAAAGTGGTTTCTCAAAAGTATGATGTAGTGAGGAATGTCAGCAAAAACCCACACTTTTCTATAGCAGTCAGCATGATTGATAAAATATATGTTTTTTGTGGTTATTTTGAGCTCCTTCCACACTGTTCCACAGCCTCCTAAATCAGAAACAATGGCACATACTTTGATTCCTGAAGACTCTACAGCGTTAATAATCAGGAAAAGCAATGATTCGTTCATAGTCTTGTCGAAATCAAAATACACTGGCTGTTTCCATTTAGCTGATAGTCCTCTAATTAGCACAACTTGAAATTTGGAGTAATGGCCAAGAATTTGGTCCACTCCAACATCGTAGATAACCCTACTGTCTATGTGAATTTCATCAAAACATAATACACAAAGTTTATTTGTTGTAGGTAAATGTTCACAGCATTTTGAAACTAGTGCCAGTACATTGTTAAGAATACCAGGAAAACAGGTAAACTTAGCACACCACCTTCATAAAGTTGATGAGGAAGGCAAAGGAATACAAGTTTTTCTCTCCAAAAATCATACGCTTTACGAAATATGGCTCTTATCATAACGAAGCGTGAAATGTCTTCACTTGTCCATCGAATCATTTTACCCTTACAGGCCAATGATTTGAGTTGTGTGGGGGTAAATAGTTTTGCGAAACGGTTAGTTAAACGACATTTTTATTCATATTTACGTTTAATTAAGCATAATTGTCGCTTTAGTGATTTTGTTACACTAACATGCTTACTAATTTGTTTAGAAAGTCTTTTAGATTTTAGAGCATATGTTTTTAAAAAAAATTGTTTCTCCTTCTTAAATACGTTCAACTGGATTTTTAGGCATCTACAGTTTTCCTCGGTGTTTTAGTTTCGTAGAGCAATTGCTCTTAGTTTACACAGTTATCACACTTAACAATTTTATCTTCTTCAAAGGCGGAATAACTCGGAACAATTTAATTTATTTCAACGCGTGGTTTTTTAGGGCTAAAATTTTCAATTCTTTTCAAAGCAGCTAAACGAGTACGTCTAACGGTAAGCCTCTCTTCTCTAAGGAAAGACAATTTGAATTAATCACCTTGTTCCCTCTGAATCATTAAATTCAAAGATGGAATATCGGTTATTTTTAGTGATTTTTTTGTGGTAAACCTAATATACGATTTTTCATATCATCCTCATAATCAAAGATAGGGAAATGGTCACTACACACATAGGCATTTTTACAATTAACTAAGTCTAATCGTTTACAATTATTTATCCAAAGTTTGAAACTTACGGGATCCTTTGGGAGCCTGTGATGTATAACGGTTATTCCCTGTTTTTTTTGTTTTCCGGGAAAAATTTGTGCACGTTGCTACAGCTCAGCTACTCATTCTTGTTCTTGTTCTAAACACAAGCCTATACACTCTGAAGGAATTGGTAGGACAAATGGGATGCACATAAATAGGTGAAGAACGTATTCAGCATACTTTGTTTGGAGGAAACCAGTCAGGTGAATTTTCACACAATCGTTTTCAAATCCAGTTGGTAAACATCAAAAAGCGTTATGTATGCAATTTGAAGTTCTTGATTAGGAAAAAATATGTTGTTCTGTGCCTTCCACAAGAAAATATTTGTGTCAGAGAGCCACAGCTGTTGGTTATAGAAATAAATGATGAGGTCGGACCGATAGAAGTTTTGATAGGGGCTGATTTTGGGGGGGAAATACTTACAGGTGAAAGAGTTGTTCTTAAATGTGGTTGGGTAGCTGTGAACATCTTTTTAGGATGTACGCTACTGGTCAGGGCTCCATGTAAGGAGTCACTTTCTCATACCATGACTATTAAATTCTTTGTTTGCTAAAGATATGTCTATTTCCACACTCTGGGATCTTGAATTTCTGCGAATCGAGGGCTCAGAGAAGCGAAGGACAAAGGCTGAAAGAGAATTAGCAACATTAGAACATTTTAAACAAACTGTCAAACGGGATGTGGATGGTCGTTATATGGTTGAACTTCCATGGGTGGATGGACAACCCCCTCTCCCTTCAAATCTCACAATATCTCAGAAGCGTCTGGAAACAATGTTCCGGAAACTGAAATCTTTTGAAGTAAAAAGAGCCTACACAGAAGTGTTTGAAGAGTGGAAGAGAGAGGGAATCATAGAAGATGTGGTTAATGCTAAGTGCAATGAAGGACATTATCTTCCCCACCGACCAGTGATCACGGAACATGGTACCACGAAGATTCGCCCCATGGTTGATGCCTCAGTAAAGATCAATTCCTGTCCTTCACTGAATGATTGCTTGGAGGAAGGGTCGAACTTGATTGAACGTATTCCATCTCTCCTGCTTCGCTTCAGAATGGGAGCTATTGGTGTTATTGATGATATAAAGAAGGCTTTCTTGCAGATTCAACTTTGTAAACAAGATCGAGATTTAGTACGGTTCCTGTAGAAAAACACAGAATGGGGAAATATTAGTCCTAAAACATGCACGTGTGGTTTTAGGCGTTTCACCCAGACCTTTTCTGTTAGGAGCTGTCATTGAACACCATCTAGACCCAGTCTTGAGAGTTTGTGGAAGGAACTGATCTGGGACTAGCATTATTCCCAGAAAACTATTAAAAAATTGCAGAAGTTTTTTATGTTGACAATTGTGTCTCGAGTATAGATGAGGAGAGCGAGCTACATCCGTTAATGACAGAATCAAGTGCTTTGTTGCTTGAAGCAAAATTTGAGCTGAGAGGATGGTAGTATTCTAGCTCTGAAGTTGACAATAGTGAAGTATCACCAGTTTTAGATCTTCATTGGAAGCTTGGAACTGATATGTTGGCCATCAATTCAGCCTTTATTCCTCAAATTGATTTGCAGAGTGTGACTAAGAGAAAAATTTTGTCTGTTGCCCATAAATTGTATGACCCAATTGGTTATACAGCTCTTGTAACATTGATATCAAAACTGTTGATTCAACAGATGGGGCCCTCTAAGTTAAGCTGGGATTAAGAAGTTCCTACAAAAGAAAAGGAGAGGTTTTTAAAATGGACTAAGGAACTTCACTGCCTGAACAAATGTGAAATTCCCAGATATATCATCCAGAAGAACGCGAAGCATAATCTTCACATGCCAGTCAAGATGCATATGGTACTGTTATGTATTTGAGATAGGAGACTGAAGTTTGCATTGAAGTTCGACTTGTTCAGGCTAAGGCCATGGTAGTGCCTATCAAGAATACTACTATACCACGTCTGGAACTCTAAGCCACTACTATTGGAGCTAGACTGTTTTCCTCCATACTGTAACATTTAGATTTGAATGTGTCGGACTTCTGTTTCTGGAGTTATTCAAGTACGGTTTTAACGTGGATACAAAGAGAGAAGCAGTGGGCTACTTTTGTACGTAATAGGGCTCAAGAGATTAAATGATTGACGGCAAACGAAGACTGGCGCCACGTTACAGATCACTTAACCCAGCAGATCTTGCCAGTCGAGGCTGCTCTACTAAGAAATTGATGCAGGTGATATGATGGGAGGGACTGAATGGCTAAAGCTGCCTCCAGATCAATGGTCTATGGAATTTTTTCTATTGAGGAAAATTTGTCTACCAGGAAAAAAGTAAATGTGTGATTATGACTCTACCAAATTTGAATACCGACGGTGAATGGTATTACCGAGTTTTCTGTCAGTTCCACAACATTCTCCGTCTTGTAGAATGGGTGATCAGATTCAATCGAAATTGCAGAAAACAATCGAAGACAAGGGGAGATCTTAATGCCATTGAAGTGGATGAGGCCAAAGTACCTGTCATTAGATTTATTCAGAAAGAATCCTTTCAAGTCTCGAAATATGAACCTATAAAGTCACTGGATTTATTTGTGGACGCCAAAAATGTTCTACGTCTGAAAACACGAATATTGGAACGGAAGGATGTGTCAGATTTCATATATCCAGCCTTATTGCCTTATGTTCATCCAGTGGTCACCAGATTGATTCATGAACACATGTCAAGGCAAACCATGTGGGAGTGCAGGGTCTTATGAGCTTGCTTAGAGATATGGTTTTGGATTGTAAATGGTAGGAGAACCGTTTGTTCTGTTGTTATGAAATGCACTGTGTGCAAACGATTTTTAGGCACACATTTTTTATCGGTCCATGCCACAATTACCTGAAGACAGAGTGAGTGACACCGTAGTGTTTTAAGTACAGGCGCGGATCTGGCGGGTCCACTTTACCAACGAGATGGAATAAAAGCTTGGACATGCCTTTTTACGTGTGCAGTGTATCGTGCTGTCCACCTGAACTAGTATCTGCATTGTCTTTGGATGCTTTCATAAAGGCCCTAAGGAGATTCGTGGTTCGACGTGTAAGATCGTCTGTTATATACAGTGATAACGGGACTAACACTGTAGGTACAGCTAATGCTTTTTCACTATTGGACTGGGAGAAAATTAATGCTTTCAGCTCAGCACAACGAATTGTTTGGAAATTCAATCCTCCTGCTTCTCCATGGTGGGGTGGTTGGTGAGAGCTACTTATTGGTATAGTGAAATCCTTTCTTTTGGGAGTACTTGGAAGATCCCGGCTGACTTTTGAGGAACTGACATCTCTCACGCTTGGCTATATCCTGTGGTTGCTGCGATCGATTCCATTCCTTGTATTCTGCCCAATGCTAACGACGACAGTGCCTTGGCATGCGGGATCATGTGGAACGACCCGTTGAGTCAGGTGAACAACGAAATGTCGATGGAACTATAGGGAAACGACGGCTTCTCCCACAACACACGCCGGTTTACTGGCCACGTGTTCAGTAATGCCACCTTGGACAAATTCATAATGAGCAACAACTTGAAGATGGTGGTCCGAGTGCATCAGGTACAGAAGAGGGGTTTCAGCATTCAGATGAGGGGGCAGCTCACCACTGTGTTCTCTTCCCCCAGTGGGAGGATGGGGGGCAACTAGGCAGCCTGTGCTCTGGCTCATAAATACAAGCATCGAATATTCCGTTTGGACACTTCTTGACTCTGGGTAGATAAACTTTGGGGTACCATACACGTCTTACTCTTCTCTTACCTCTTGTCTGAGAGCGTCTTCATTTTGTACTCTGACTCATGAATATGAGTCCTACACTTTTTTTAAAAAAAATCCTATTCACAGGTTAATTTGATAATTATATTTTGATATTCAAAACCTTGGGTCTAGTTACTACTTTTCACTAGATTTTAGTAGTTACTTGGTTTATGGCTGAGGAAAGTAGAACTTAGATAAACTGTACCCGAATTTTGTGATGATAAGGAGAAAAACACACCCTCATTGTACCTGGCTGAGATTCGAACCCTGACCGACCCATTACTGTAAATCTTGATTGTATAATCTAGACGTTTATTCCACATACTTACCGATTCATATTTGGATCTAAGAATAGTTGAAAAACAGGGAGAAAAAAAATAGTTTGATGGTAATACTGTATCAAGATAGTCATCATATCCAGTATAACCAGTTGTAAACAAGTTCGTGATGCCGAATGTCAATACGTTTACTACGCAAGTGGCGTCAGCGATTAGACTAGTCCATGGTTTCTCGTGCCTTTCAGGTATCGCAGGACAAGTTTTGTTCCAACCTGGTGTACTTTCCTAGTGTTTCAATTGTACTAGCTAAAGGAGCTGTTTCCATCTAATAGAACTCTCACTGGCTTGCAGTCTTGAATACTGAATTTCTTGACTACATTATCTATATAGGATCTCTGTTACGTAGTGACCGACTTTGAATGCTCATCTTGTTTGAATTAAATTCCAAGACAGTTGTGTAGTTTGCCTCAGAGGTGATCAGGCCATAGGTGGTCGTGGCATAGGTGGTCACGCTATAGGTGGTCGTAGCAGAGATGGTCACGCCAGAGGTGGTCTTGGCAGAGATGTTCTTGCCACTGGTGTCCGTAGCAGAGGTGGTCTTGGCAGAGATGGTCTTGTCAGAGGTGTCCGTGTCAGAGATAGTCTTGCCAGATGTGTCCGTGGCAGATGTGGTCACGGAAGATGTGGTTGTGGCAGAGGTGGTCACGCCAGAGGTAGTTGTGGGAGAGGTGGTCACGCCAGAGGTGGTCTTGGCAGATATGTTCTTGCCACTGGTGTCCGTAGCAGAGGTGGTCTTGGCAGAGATGGTCACGCCAGAGGTGGTCTTGGCAGAGATGTTCTTGCCACTGGTGTCCGTAGCAGAGGTGGTCTTGGAAGAGATGGTCTTGTCAGAGGTGTCCGTGGGAGAGAAATTCTTGCCAGATGTGTCCGTGGCAGATGTTGTCACGGCAGATGTGGTTGTGGCAGAGGTGGTCACGCCAGAGGTGGTTGTGGCAGAGGTTGTCACGCCAGAGGTGGTCTTGGCAGAGATGTTCTTGCCACTGGTGTCCGTAGCAGATGTGGTATTGGCAGAGATGGTCTTGGCATAGATGGTCTTGCCAGAAGTGTTCTTGGCAGAGATGGTCTTGCCACTGGTGTCCGTAGCAGAGGTGGTCTTGGCAGAGATGGTCTTGCCAGAGGGGTTCTTGGCAGAGATAGTCTTGGCAGAGATGGTCTTGCCAGAGGTGTTCTTGGCAGAGATGGTCTTGCCACTGGTGTCCGTAGAAGAGGGGGTCTTGGCAGAGGTGGTCTTGCCAGAGGTGGTCTTGGCAGAGATGGTCTTGCGAGAGCTGTCCATGGCAGAGATGGTCTTGCCAGAGGTGTTCTTGGCAGAGATGGTTTTGCCAGAAGTGGTCTTCGCAGAGATGATCTTGCGAGAGGTGTCCGTGGCAGAGATGGTCTTGCAAGAAGTGGTCGTGTTAAAGGTGGTCGTGGCTGCTGCCCTCATCCCCACCTAGAGAGCAGCATCTTGGCATTTGATGGCAGCAACAACCAGCCCCACCTTGGCTAATGCCCTCTCAATTACGACCACCAGACCCCTCTCCGCTGGCATTACGATGGAGCGTACGTTCTTATCCACGCTGACTCTCACGCTCACGCTCACGCTCCCGCCTACGATCTCGGTCACGCACATACCGACGGAGATTGTCGTGGTCTGGTAAGCTCTGAATAAACACAAACATACACACATCATAATTTAGTTTTTATTAATACAAATAATTAGCTAAATAAATCGCATATATAATCACATGGTTGAAAATATGATTCTTAACATTGCTTATTTAAATATTGACTTTTAAACAGCCTATCTTTAAAATTATTTTTACAAATGTATACAAATAATATAATTATTATCTAACGTATTGTTATTATTTTTTCAACACTTAATTGTGTCTTGGACTAATTTTCTTATATTATAGACTACATATAATTGTGTTATATGATTGAGCTCAGTACGCACATATAACAGTTGAATTTCTTCCTACTTATCTGAAGATATTACTGCTAATTAATAGCAAGAACTTTATTAAAATATATTTTTGTAACATGTGAATGTTAGAGACTCTAATCTCAGAACTGATCTCACCATACCCATCCAGGGACAATACAATACTAACCCCGCTTAAATTACTTCCCAGATAATATTTATCTAACTAATTTATATTCATATTCTCTCTCTGAATCATCATTCAAATTTCCACGGATGTTAGTGTTCTATCAAGATAATCTAATCTGTGGGTTGGCGCGTCGGTCTTTTCGGTTGCTATAGCGTCTACAGGATTGAACCAAGGTTGGAGCTAAGGAGATCCAACGAGCGAGCCTGACTAGAGAGGAGTTCTAAGGGCCGATATATATGGCCCCTTATTGAGGATAGATGCAGCCAGCAAAACCCATGACACCCGTAGATTTCACCACTAGCCCGTTTGTCAGGCGACGCGACGTTGGCATTTTGTTAAGTAAGCACTAACGATTGAAAATATGTTTTATTGTAAAATTTGGCCTGTCATTTACATTTTGTCTTAATAGCCCCTCAATTACTGAGGTACCTAAAATAATTTTATATAGCTAAATAACTGCTTATAATTTTTTATTTACTCTATCAAGGATGTATCCTCCCACTGATAAAAGAAACTTGGGTTTTATGAGAGGTTAAGGCGAGTTAGCATAATTGTGAGTCTACGATGGCTCCTTTAACCCTCTATATATCAATTAAAAATCACTGATCTAATCATGATACGGCTTTTCCGAGGACATCTTGATGTAAGATAAAATAATGATATATAAACAATATATATATATATATTATAGTAGATTATAGGGATGGATTAGTCATAATTTTTAAGTGCAAAAATAATAACAAAATAACGCAAAATAAAATAAATGCACACTTCTTTTAGAAATAATATACATTTAAATTAATGACAATAAAAATATAATGAATATATGTATTATATTTGTAAATTTATAATTAATGACAATTTATGCGAAGTATAGAAATGAAGATTGATACAATACTAAGATGGATTCATATAACTTTTTTACCACAAAGAGCGGGAAAGGCTAAATCACACAAATAATTTGTTGGAAAATGCATAAAATATTTCAGTTCTTTTTCTGAAAGTACTTTGTGCTAGCTGACGAGAAAACTAAAATTAAAAGTGAATACTAGAATGCCCCTCTTAAAGTCGTAAGCACAAGGGGCGTGGCCAACCCCCTAATTTTAGGCCTCAATTTTTATGCTGGGCTTTGACATGGCAAGGCATCTTCGTTGTGTTTTGTGTACACTAGTGATCTTCTATTTTATATTCAATTTCATAAGATATTAAAAAAATATAAAGGTATGTCGTGGATTCCATGGATGATATCGCCGACCCCCTGAACTAATCTTGCGGACCCCTATTTGAGAACGTCTGATCTAAGCTACTATAACACGTAGCAGGTACTGTAAACACTTTTAATAAATAAACAATTTAAATGTGTATACAACCTCCTCTTCATTACGCTTGGCCGGTATTCCAGAACCCCGATATCTAAGTCACTTGCAAATTCTAGATGACAAGACCCATTTGGCCGCTTGTCACGGGTACGATTCATATAACCCTTAACTCATCAGGGAATCGGACCTCGTGGTTGGGTGAGAGCGCGCGGTTCCAGTAACCATGCTCCCACCCTGTAGTAGCGGGAACTTGGTCTTGTTGTTCCGGGGCGGACGCTAAATGAAACATATAAAGATATATTACTATAAGACACTTTGTTGTCGTCTCCAGTGTGTTGTTATGTTAATACACTTTGAATCTAAATGAATGTATCACTCTGTGGTGTTCAAGTTTTATTGGTAGCGTCACTATACATCCCAAGATTGGCCGAAAAACACCAAATATACCACCGGCTAATTTCGCCCCTCTTCACATTTAAGAATCGGATGTCTATGAGTTTTTTTATAAAAGACCTCCAAGTGACAAGCTTTGGTTTCAGTATCAGAAATCAGCAAATGAAAAAGATTGTAAGGAATATTTTGATAATGTATATTTTATTTAAAAATCTTTCCCTGTTCTTTACTCCGACGTCTTCTGCTCTTGGTGTTTTTAACAATGTGTCCACGTGTGAAAGGGTTCTTGGAATATAAAGAAGCCGATTAATTTAGAATCACAGAAAGTAGGTGAACTAGTATAAATATATTAATTTCCCAGCTCAGTTTGTAAAACATCTGCCTACTGTATGTAATAGGGGTCCATGATGCAATCTCCTTCTTGACACCAAAGAAGTAGAAGGTGCAAAACATAATATGTAATAAAAAAACAATCAGAGGGAGGGTCAAGCAAGGAACAATAGCCTGAAGTCAGACTATTGAGCCTCAGACCCCCGCAACTTGCGAGAACTGAACTATTTTTGCCAGGATTGGGAGTATGTTTAATGTGGATTAAGGTTAAAACAATTTTCGGGGCCCCCAAAATATACTGCCCCTAGATACCGCCAAAAAGGGATAGTAAAATCCCAAATACACACCACCCCTATATATTGCCAAAAAAAAGCTAAAAGCTCCCGCAAAACACACTACCCCCTAGACACCAAATTCGATATAATGAGCTTATCTAGGTGACTGCGAGTATATTTTGTCCGAATAAGGTTCTGTGAACCACCATACTTACGGGGGTTACACATTCTGCCGTGTTAAAGTGAAAACAAGATCTCCCCGTAGGTTATTTATATAACGTAAAAATTTTCAAGGACCAAGATAGAGCATTTTTGGGAATGCTTGAATTACTCTACCAAATAAGCGGACGTACTACTCGTGTAAATCACAAGCGACCGATCTGCCAACTTAACCATTTACGTCATTAATATATAATTGGGGAAAGTGTGAACTACAGTAGGCCTATAGCTTGTTTTTCTGATGAATTGACGTGAAGAGCACCTTTTAAATAATACCAACTTTTTCGGTTCAGTATTAATAATATTTTATTATATCAACCGTGTTATTTTATAGGTACTCAATGAATATTATCAATAAAAATTGACAGCTTCAGATCAAATGATTCGACGTATGGATACGAAAAGTAGATCTACCAACTTATTTTATCTGTAAGATATATACATTAGAAATAAAATTGAGCCATAGCTGTAGATAAGGAGAAATAACTGAAACATGTAAATCACGAGTGCATTGACTACAGAGCTACAAGGAAGATATAGACAAGGGGAAAAAGAGAAACATGTAAATCACGAGTGCTCTGACTGTAGTGCTACAAGGTAGATATAGACAAGGGGAAAGAAGAGAAACATAAAATTACGAGAACACCGACTGCATCGTTACCCAGTTACGTTAACATTGACTATGGAGAACTTGTTAACTAAGATTGATGTTGAGAAGGGAACACCATTGGACCAAATAAAGTCATGGCCTCACGGATTGCAGAACCTATAGTTTGGTTGTAAAGTTAACGTCAACTTTGTGTAAAGCTTACTAAACAATTGCATTTTTCTAACCTTTTGTCATAAAGCTTTTACTCAGACAAACTTGATATTAACACAAGATACTTCAATGAATTTATAAAAAAAAAAAGAAGAAATTAAGCAGGTAAAAAATTATAATCGAATTACTCAATGATGAATTCAAGTGACATTTTTTAAAGTTAGGTATTTTACTGCTTTAATTACTAAGAGCACGTTGTTATTAAATGTAAAGGTGTTCCAGGACGATTTTACCTCTAGTTCTAGCAGATTATAAACAACCACAAAAAAAACTACAGCTTTCTGATTGAATGGTCAAAATACTAACATATCAAATACTCCTAATTTGTAAAATTAAAACCATACGATTTTGTCTTTATTTTCCAATTCTAAATTTGTGTAGCTTTCCAAAATGCAGGTTTGAACTTACGTGGGGATGGGGGCACAATCGGGTTGTCGTTATCCCCATCTATGCCAGTATTTTCCTCCGCTGGAGAGAGGTTGGCAGGGGGCACGCTGCTTCCTGGGCGCATATATTTATAAAGTATGTATGCGCCCACATATAGGCCCACCACGCCGACCCCCCCAACAATAAGCTTGACCCAGCCCATTGGGCACGCTAATGACTGGAACAAAGATGTATCGTATCAGGGTGTAGTGCTACATATATCTATAGCTAGGACACTCTTGGACAGGTTCTTTGGACTTTGACTGGAACAAACATACATCGTATCACGGTATAGTGTTGCATATATCTATAGCTAGCACCTGATCATTGAATTAAAATAATATTTGTCAATAACATAATTATAGACTCGCATCCTTCCCACAATTAGTTGTACCATGTTTATCGTCCATCGTTACTGTACAACTTATATATACATACAAACTGATTACACTGTGTCTGGGATGAGGAATTTTGAATTAAAAAGTGTACCCACATTCGCAAGTAGAAAGTGAAAAACCGTTTAGGAAATACCATCCTTGGTGACTTGACTGGGATTCAAACCATGATCTCCCCATCTAAAGCAGTCTAGTTTTTTCGCGAGTGTGACATTTTAAACCATGGGGCCACCAAAGTGAATTGTTTATTTTAGTGTTTATACTTGCACAATATTAATAAACAAACTTTACACAGGCTGTAATGGCGGGCCATGATACACTCCGTGCCAAACATGATGGAACATTATACAAGCTGCTCTGACACTGATCGTTAGAGAGAACATGTCATGTGGTTATTATAAATATTGGGTGTTAAAACATTATTATTGTGTTCCTTGCCAGTGAGACCTAATAAATAATTTTGAAATAAACAGTTTTAATTTTCTTTTACTGGTACTGAAATTGTAAACCTGAATGTTTTCCTGCCTCAGATTACAGGTACTGTAAACAAGCACATTTACACCAAAGTACCCTAATAATAATATAATAATAAGGTATTAGACATGTTTTTAGCAACGTGTCTTACTATACACTCGGGTTATACGCCAAAGTATTAATTACATTAATTAATGTGTTAGGAATGGGGAGGGTTTAATTTAGAGGAAGTGAACCCAAATATGTGTGTCGGGAGAGTGGAGAACCATTTATGAAAATCCACCCCCAGTTTTCTCGATCAAGATTCAAACCTCAATCTCCCCGTCCTCGGTGGTCTAGCTCATCACAAAACTAGCGCGTTAGCCAACTACGCCACCGAGGCGGGTTTATTGTTGCTCATGTTATATTTGTAACACATTTAGTGAATATATTGCATGCAATATTGTTGAAGTTCAATACAATATAATAAAAGAGCATTAAAACAAAATAATTTGTCTAATGACCTTAATACTATTGAATTCCCACTTCCTTTCATATTTACCAGACAAATATTGGGAGAAGACCTAATGATTCAAATAACATTTATATAGAAAAGCTCATGGTTGCATCTCATTATGCATTTATTTGATTAGTAAAAAGAAAGCTGAATAAGAGCTTAACACCTTAGACCACACTACCACCAGTGCGGCTCATTCCAAAACCAAGAAACCTCGACAGATTAAATTTTGTAGGTTCACAAACGGAAAACTAATATTATGAAATTCAGGCTTAACTTTTCAAAATCAACAACTTGACCATGTCTATTTTTACTTTTATATTTATTTTGACCACAACGCATTAGATCACGTGACTATATTTATTAAACCTTACAGCCAATAAATATAAAAAGATGAGTATGTGGTCAGACCTACAATTTTAAGGTAACGTCAGTAAGTTCCACTAGATTGTATCTTATTTACTTTAACATTACACTTTTGAAGCGCTATGACTAGTCTGAGTTTTTACACGTGTAAATCAAAACTGACAAAGACGCTCACCATAAAAAGTATATTAAAAACTTTGTTTCCGTTGGACGGTGGCAACATAAAATGTGTCATCATCGACATGATTGTTAAGAACAACTTTACGCCCTTTGAGAAAATCTTTGGGAATTGCGTGGTGTTTATCACACCAAGTGGCAAGAATTGTTTAGCTTAAAGTCGATAGTTTTGAAGCTATTCAACAACATCAAAACTCCTCAGAGGGTATAAATGAATAATCATGAAATCTATCCGAGACGTATTGTTGTCATCAGAGAGAAACAAGACATTGAACTTAGATGGGTCGACAATATTTCCCTGACCTAAGCGAGTCACTGTGAGGTTTGGGACTTCCTCGACGTCGACGTAGAACGAAGGGATATGTGGTTGACACCTGCCGTGGATTGGAAAGTGAAAACACCCTAAACTTACACACTTTGCTTCTGTCAGCCTCCTGTGAGGTTCCGCTATGAGAGGCTGCCGGTAGGCGTAGCCTCCAAATAACTTCCCTGGTTTGTTCCAACCCGTGAACTCTAACGAGTTGCCAAAATCTTTTTGATACGATATCCTTCAAAAACACACTGTCCATAGACAAAAAAAAAAGAATGGTGCTAAGACTCCCCTTCCCCCAAACCAAAATAAAATAATGCCTCTAGACACTGAGTCTATTGGGCTAAGACAAGCAACCTTTGTTGGGTTAAGCCCCCCCCCGCACAGTAGCAGAGTTTTAGCTCCAAACAGTGTCAAGGAGTAACGGAGATGAACCTGAACACTAAAAACCATTTAAATAACTGAAATATGTTTCTCAGGATTGGGAGTATGTTCACTGTGGATTAAGGTTAAAACAATTATGGAGGCCCCAAAACTTACTGCCTCTAGATACCGCCAAAAAGGGCTAGTAAATCCCCAAATACACACCACCCCTATATATTGCCAAAAAAGCTAAAAGACCATGCAAAACACACTACTCCCCCAAAAAACAAAAAAAAAAAATATAAAGAGCTGACCTAGGTGATTGCGACAATATAGAACTACCATACGTACGGGGGTTAATCAGGCTGCCATGTTAAAGTGAAAACAAGGTTTCACGTAGGTTTTTTACAAAACGTAAAAACTTTCAAGGACCAAAACAAGACTGAGCATTTTTGGGATAGCTTGAATTACTCTACCAAATAAGCGGACGTACTACTCGTGTAAATCATTTGCGAACGGTCTTCAAACTTAACCAGTCACGTTGTTAATATATAGTTGGGGAAAGTGTGAACTACGGTAGGCCTATAGCTTTTTTTCTGATGAATTGACGTGAAGAGCACCTTTTAAATAATACCAACTTTTTCGGTTCAGTATTAATAATATTTTATTATATCAACAGTGTTATTTTATAGGTACTCAATGAATATTATCAATAAAAATTGACAGCTTCAGATCAAATGATTCGACGTATGGATACGAAAAGTAGATCTACCAACTTATTTTATCTGTAAGATATATACATTAGAAATAAAATTGAGCCATAGCTGTAGATAAGGAGAAATAACTGAAACATGTAAATCACGAGAGCATTGACTACAGAGCTACAAGGAAGATATAGACAAGGGGAAAAAGAGAAACATGTAAATCACGAGTGCTCTGACTGTAGTGCTACAAGGTAGATATAGACAAGGGGAAAGAAGAGAAACATAAAATTACGAGAACACCGACTGCATCGTTACCCAGTTACGTTAACATTGACTATGGAGAACTTGTTAACTAAGATTGATGTTGAGAAGGGAACACCATTGGACCAAATAAAGTCATGGCCTCACGGATTGCAGAACCTATAGTTTGGTTGTAAAGTTAACGTCAACTTTGTGTAAAGCTTACTAAACAATTGCATTTTTCTAACCTTTTGTCATAAAGCTTTTACTCAGACAAACTTGATATTAACACAAGATACTTCAATGAATTTATAAAAAAAAAAAAGAAGAAATTAAGCAGGTAAAAAATTATAATCGAATTACTCAATGATGAATTCAAGTGACATTTTTTAAAGTTAGGTATTTTACTGCTTTAATTACTAAGAGCACGTTGTTATTAAATGTAAAGGTGTTCCAGGACGATTTTACCTCTAGTTCTAGCAGATTATAAACAACCACAAAAAAAACTACAGCTTTCTGATTGAATGGTCAAAATACTAACATATCAAATACTCCTAATTTGTAAAATTAAAACCATACGATTTTGTCTTTATTTTCCAATTCTAAATTTGTGTAGCTTTCCAAAATGCAGGTTTGAACTTACGTGGGGATGGGGGCACAATCGGGTTGTCGTTATCCCCATCTATGCCAGTATTTTCCTCCGCTGGAGAGAGGTTGGCAGGGGGCACGCTGCTTCCTGGGCGCATATATTTATAAAGTATGTATGCGCCCACATATAGGCCCACCACGCCGACCCCCCCAACAATAAGCTTGACCCAGCCCATTGGGCACGCTAATGACTGGAACAAAGATGTATCGTATCAGGGTGTAGTGCTACATATATCTATAGCTAGGACACTCTTGGACAGGTTCTTTGGACTTTGACTGGAACAAACATACATCGTATCACGGTATAGTGTTGCATATATCTATAGCTAGCACCTGATCATTGAATTAAAATAATATTTGTCAATAACATAATTATAGACTCGCATCCTTCCCACAATTAGTTGTACCATGTTTATCGTCCATCGTTACTGTACAACTTATATATACATACAAACTGATTACACTGTGTCTGGGATGAGGAATTTTGAATTAAAAAGTGTACCCACATTCGCAAGTAGAAAGTGAAAAACCGTTTAGGAAATACCATCCTTGGTGACTTGACTGGGATTCAAACCATGATCTCCCCATCTAAAGCAGTCTAGTTTTTTCGCGAGTGTGGACATTTTAAACCATGGGGCCACCAAAGTGAATTGTTTATTTTAGTGTTTATACTTGCACAATATTAATAAACAAACTTTACACAGGCTGTAATGGCGGGCCATGATACACTCCGTGCCAAACATGATGGAACATTATACAAGCTGCTCTGACACTGATCGTTAGAGAGAACATGTCATGTGGTTATTATAAATATTGGGTGTTAAAACATTATTATTGTGTTCCTTGCCAGTGAGACCTAATAAATAATTTTGAAATAAACAGTTTTAATTTTCTTTTACTGGTACTGAAATTGTAAACCTGAATGTTTTCCTGCCTCAGATTACAGGTACTGTAAACAAGCACATTTACACCAAAGTACCCTAATAATAATAATAATAAGGTATTAGACATGTTTTTAGCAACGTGTCTTACTACCCACTCGGGTTATACGCCAAAGTATTAATTACATTAATTAATGTGTTAGGAATGGGGAGGGTTTAATTTAGAGGAAGTGAACCCAAATATGTGTGTCGGGAGAGTGGAGAACCATTTATGAAAATCCACCCCCAGTTTTCTCGATCAAGATTCAAACCTCAATCTCCCCGTCCTCGGTGGTCTAGCTCATCACAAAACTAGCGCGTTAGCCAACTACGCCACCGAGGCGGGTTTATTGTTGCTCATGTTATATTTGTAACACATTTAGTGAATATATTGCATGCAATATTGTTGAAGTTCAATACAATATAATAAAAGAGCATTAAAACAAAATAATTTGTCTAATGACCTTAATACTATTGAATTCCCACTTCCTTTCATATTTACCAGACAAATATTGGGAGAAGACCTAATGATTCAAATAACATTTATATAGAAAAGCTCATGGTTGCATCTCATTATGCATTTATTTGATTAGTAAAAAGAAAGCTGAATAAGAGCTTAACACCTTAGACCACACTACCACCAGTGCGGCTCATTCCAAAACCAAGAAACCTCGACAGATTAAATTTTGTAGGTTCACAAACGGAAAACTAATATTATGAAATTCAGGCTTAACTTTTCAAAATCAACAACTTGACCATGTCTATTTTTACTTTTATATTTATTTTGACCACAACGCATTAGATCACGTGACTATATTTATTAAACCTTACAGCCAATAAATATAAAAAGATGAGTATGTGGTCAGACCTACAATTTTAAGGTAACGTCAGTAAGTTCCACTAGATTGTATCTTATTTACTTTAACATTACACTTTTGAAGCGCTATGACTAGTCTGAGTTTTTACACGTGTAAAGCAAAACTGACAAAGACGCTCACCATAAAAAGTATATTAAAAACTTTGTTTCCGTTGGACGGTGGCAACATAAAATGTGTCATCATCGACATGATTGTTAAGAACAACTTTACGCCCTTTGAGAAAATCTTTGGGAATTGCGTGGTGTTTATCACACCAAGTGGCAAGAATTGTTTAGCTTAAAGTCGATAGTTTTGAAGCTATTCAACAACATCAAAACTCCTCAGAGGGTATAAATGAATAATCATGAAATCTATCCGAGACGTATTGTTGTCATCAGAGAGAAACAAGACATTGAACTTAGATGGGTCGACAATATTTCCCTGACCTAAGCGAGTCACTGTGAGGTTTGGGACTTCCTCGACGTCGACGTAGAACGAAGGGATATGTGGTTGACACCTGCCGTGGATTGGAAAGTGAAAACACCCTAAACTTACACACTTTGCTTCTGTCAGCCTCCTGTGAGGTTCCGCTATGAGAGGCTGCCGGTAGGCGTAGCCTCCAAATAACTTCCCTGGTTTGTTCCAACCCGTGAACTCTAACGAGTTGCCAAAATCTTTTTGATACGATATCCTTCAAAAACACACTGTCCATAGACAAAAAAAAAAAAGAATGGTGCTAAGACTCCCCTTCCCCCAAACCAAAATAAAATAATGCCTCTAGACACTGAGTCTATTGGGCTAAGACAAGCAACCTTTGTTGGGTTAAGCCCCCCCCCGCACAGTAGCAGAGTTTTAGCTCCAAACAGCGTCAAGGAGTAGCGGAGATGAACCTGAACACTAAAAACCATTTAAATAACTGAAATATGTTTCTCAGGATTGGGAGTATGTTCACTGTGGATTAAGGTTAAAACAATTATGGAGGCCCCAAAACTTACTGCCTCTAGATACCGCCAAAAAGGGCTAGTAAATCCCCAAATACACACCACCCCTATATATTGCCAAAAAAAGCTAAAAGACCATGCAAAACACACTACTCCCCCAAAAAAAAAAATTTATATATAAAGAGCTGACCTAGGTGATTGCGACAATATTGAACTACCATACGTACGGGGGTTAATCAGGCTGCCATGTTAAAGTGAAAACAAGGTTTCACGTAGGTTTTTTACAAAACGTAAAAACTTTCAAGGACCAAAACAAGACTGAGCATTTTTGGGATAGCTTGAATTACTCTACCAAATAAGCGGACGTACTACTCGTGTAAATCATTTGCGAACGGTCTTCAAACTTAACCAGTCACGTTGTTAATATATAGTTGGGGAAAGTGTGAACTACGGTAGGCCTATAGCTTTTTTTCTGATGAATTGACGTGAAGAGCACCTTTTAAATAATACCAACTTTTTCGGTTCAGTATTAATAATATTTTATTATATCAACAGTGTTATTTTATAGGTACTCAATGAATATTATCAATAAAAATTGACAGCTTCAGATCAAATGATTCGACGTATGGATACGAAAAGTAGATCTACCAACTTATTTTATCTGTAAGATATATACATTAGAAATAAAATTGAGCCATAGCTGTAGATAAGGAGAAATAACTGAAACATGTAAATCACGAGAGCATTGACTACAGAGCTACAAGGAAGATATAGACAAGGGGAAAAAGAGAAACATGTAAATCACGAGTGCTCTGACTGTAGTGCTACAAGGTAGATATAGACAAGGGGAAAGAAGAGAAACATAAAATTACGAGAACACCGACTGCATCGTTACCCAGTTACGTTAACATTGACTATGGAGAACTTGTTAACTAAGATTGATGTTGAGAAGGGAACACCATTGGACCAAATAAAGTCATGGCCTCACGGATTGCAGAACCTATAGTTTGGTTGTAAAGTTAACGTCAACTTTGTGTAAAGCTTACTAAACAATTGCATTTTTCTAACCTTTTGTCATAAAGCTTTTACTCAGACAAACTTGATATTAACACAAGATACTTCAATGAATTTATAAAAAAAAAAAGAAGAAATTAAGCAGGTAAAAAATTATAATCGAATTACTCAATGATGAATTCAAGTGACATTTTTTAAAGTTAGGTATTTTACTGCTTTAATTACTAAGAGCACGTTGTTATTAAATGTAAAGGTGTTCCAGGACGATTTTACCTCTAGTTCTAGCAGATTATAAACAACCACAAAAAAAACTACAGCTTTCTGATTGAATGGTCAAAATACTAACATATCAAATACTCCTAATTTGTAAAATTAAAACCATACGATTTTGTCTTTATTTTCCAATTCTAAATTTGTGTAGCTTTCCAAAATGCAGGTTTGAACTTACGTGGGGATGGGGGCACAATCGGGTTGTCGTTATCCCCATCTATGCCAGTATTTTCCTCCGCTGGAGAGAGGTTGGCAGGGGGCACGCTGCTTCCTGGGCGCATATATTTATAAAGTATGTATGCGCCCACATATAGGCCCACCACGCCGACCCCCCCAACAATAAGCTTGACCCAGCCCATTGGGCACGCTAATGACTGGAACAAAGATGTATCGTATCAGGGTGTAGTGCTACATATATCTATAGCTAGGACACTCTTGGACAGGTTCTTTGGACTTTGACTGGAACAAACATACATCGTATCACGGTATAGTGTTGCATATATCTATAGCTAGCACCTGATCATTGAATTAAAATAATATTTGTCAATAACATAATTATAGACTCGCATCCTTCCCACAATTAGTTGTACCATGTTTATCGTCCATCGTTACTGTACAACTTATATATACATACAAACTGATTACACTGTGTCTGGGATGAGGAATTTTGAATTAAAAAGTGTACCCACATTCGCAAGTAGAAAGTGAAAAACCGTTTAGGAAATACCATCCTTGGTGACTTGACTGGGATTCAAACCATGATCTCCCCATCTAAAGCAGTCTAGTTTTTTCGCGAGTGTGACATTTTAAACCATGGGGCCACCAAAGTGAATTGTTTATT
Source organism: Timema podura (assembly GCA_033556935.1). Lineage (NCBI taxonomy): Eukaryota > Metazoa > Arthropoda > Insecta > Phasmatodea > Timematidae > Timema > Timema podura. The sequence goes on from JAVRXN010000004.1 coordinate 60,540,664, forward strand.
TTAGTGTTTATACTTGCACAATATTAATAAACAAACTTTACACAGGCTGTAATGGCGGGCCATGATACACTCCGTGCCAAACATGATGGAACATTATACAAGCTGCTCTGACACTGATCGTTAGAGAGAACATGTCATGTGGTTATTATAAATATTGGGTGTTAAAACATTATTATTGTGTTCCTTGCCAGTGAGACCTAATAAATAATTTTGAAATAAACAGTTTTAATTTTCTTTTACTGGTACTGAAATTGTAAATCTGAATGTTTTCCTGCCTCAGATTACAGGTACTGTAAACAAGCACATTTACACCAAAGTACCCTAATAATAATAATAATAAGGTATTAGACATGTTTTTAGCAACGTGTCTTACTACCCACTCGGGTTATACGCCAAAGTATTAATTACATTAATTAATGTGTTAGGAATGGGGAGGGTTTAATTTAGAGGAAGTGAACCCAAATATGTGTGTCGGGAGAGTGGAGAACCATTTATGAAAATCCACCCCCAGTTTTCTCGATCAAGATTCAAACCTCAATCTCCCGTCCTCGGTGGTCTAGCTCATCACAAAACTAGCGCGTTAGCCAACTACGCCACCGAGGCGGGTTTATTGTTGCTCATGTTATATTTGTAACACATTTAGTGAATATATTGCATGCAATATTGTTGAAGTTCAATACAATATAATAAAAGAGCATTAAAACAAAATAATTTGTCTAATGACCTTAATACTATTGAATTCCCACTTCCTTTCATATTTACCAGACAAATATTGGGAGAAGACCTAATGATTCAAATAACATTTATATAGAAAAGCTCATGGTTGCATCTCATTATGCATTTATTTGATTAGTAAAAAGAAAGCTGAATAAGAGCTTAACACCTTAGACCACACTACCACCAGTGCGGCTCATTCCAAAACCAAGAAACCTCGACAGATTAAATTTTGTAGGTTCACAAACGGAAAACTAATATTATGAAATTCAGGCTTAACTTTTCAAAATCAACAACTTGACCATGTCTATTTTTACTTTTATATTTATTTTGACCACAACGCATTAGATCACGTGACTATATTTATTAAACCTTACAGCCAATAAATATAAAAAGATGAGTATGTGGTCAGACCTACAATTTTAAGGTAACGTCAGTAAGTTCCACTAGATTGTATCTTATTTACTTTAACATTACACTTTTGAAGCGCTATGACTAGTCTGAGTTTTTACACGTGTAAAGCAAAACTGACAAAGACGCTCACCATAAAAAGTATATTAAAAACTTTGTTTCCGTTGGACGGTGGCAACATAAAATGTGTCATCATCGACATGATTGTTAAGAACAACTTTACGCCCTTTGAGAAAATCTTTGGGAATTGCGTGGTGTTTATCACACCAAGTGGCAAGAATTGTTTAGCTTAAAGTCGATAGTTTTGAAGCTATTCAACAACATCAAAACTCCTCAGAGGGTATAAATGAATAATCATGAAATCTATCCGAGACGTATTGTTGTCATCAGAGAGAAACAAGACATTGAACTTAGATGGGTCGACAATATTTCCCTGACCTAAGCGAGTCACTGTGAGGTTTGGGACTTCCTCGACGTCGACGTAGAACGAAGGGATATGTGGTTGACACCTGCCGTGGATTGGAAAGTGAAAACACCCTAAACTTACACACTTTGCTTCTGTCAGCCTCCTGTGAGGTTCCGCTATGAGAGGCTGCCGGTAGGCGTAGCCTCCAAATAACTTCCCTGGTTTGTTCCAACCCGTGAACTCTAACGAGTTGCCAAAATCTTTTTGATACGATATCCTTCAAAAACACACTGTCCATAGACAAAAAAAAAAAGAATGGTGCTAAGACTCCCCTTCCCCCAAACCAAAATAAAATAATGCCTCTAGACACTGAGTCTATTGGGCTAAGACAAGCAACCTTTGTTGGGTTAAGCCCCCCCCCCGCACAGTAGCAGAGTTTTAGCTCCAAACAGTGTCAAGGAGTAACGGAGATGAACCTGAACACTAAAAACCATTTAAATAACTGAAATATGTTTCTCAGGATTGGGAGTATGTTCACTGTGGATTAAGGTTAAAACAATTATGGAGGCCCCAAAACTTACTGCCTCTAGATACCGCCAAAAAGGGCTAGTAAATCCCCAAATACACACCACCCCTATATATTGCCAAAAAAGCTAAAAGACCATGCAAAACACACTACTCCCCCAAAAAAAAAAAAAAAATATAAAGAGCTGACCTAGGTGATTGCGACAATATTGAACTACCATACGTACGGGGGTTAATCAGGCTGCCATGTTAAAGTGAAAACAAGGTTTCACGTAGGTTTTTTACAAAACGTAAAAACTTTCAAGGACCAAAACAAGACTGAGCATTTTTGGGATAGCTTGAATTACTCTACCAAATAAGCGGACGTACTACTCGTGTAAATCATTTGCGAACGGTCTTCAAACTTAACCAGTCACGTTGTTAATATATAGTTGGGGAAAGTGTGAACTACGGTAGGCCTATAGCTTTTTTTCTGATGAATTGACGTGAAGAGCACCTTTTAAATAATACCAACTTTTTCGGTTCAGTATTAATAATATTTTATTATATCAACAGTGTTATTTTATAGGTACTCAATGAATATTATCAATAAAAATTGACAGCTTCAGATCAAATGATTCGACGTATGGATACGAAAAGTAGATCTACCAACTTATTTTATCTGTAAGATATATACATTAGAAATAAAATTGAGCCATAGCTGTAGATAAGGAGAAATAACTGAAACATGTAAATCACGAGAGCATTGACTACAGAGCTACAAGGAAGATATAGACAAGGGGAAAAAGAGAAACATGTAAATCACGAGTGCTCTGACTGTAGTGCTACAAGGTAGATATAGACAAGGGGAAAGAAGAGAAACATAAAATTACGAGAACACCGACTGCATCGTTACCCAGTTACGTTAACATTGACTATGGAGAACTTGTTAACTAAGATTGATGTTGAGAAGGGAACACCATTGGACCAAATAAAGTCATGGCCTCACGGATTGCAGAACCTATAGTTTGGTTGTAAAGTTAACGTCAACTTTGTGTAAAGCTTACTAAACAATTGCATTTTTCTAACCTTTTGTCATAAAGCTTTTACTCAGACAAACTTGATATTAACACAAGATACTTCAATGAATTTATAAAAAAAAAAAAAGAAGAAATTAAGCAGGTAAAAAATTATAATCGAATTACTCAATGATGAATTCAAGTGACATTTTTTAAAGTTAGGTATTTTACTGCTTTAATTACTAAGAGCACGTTGTTATTAAATGTAAAGGTGTTCCAGGACGATTTTACCTCTAGTTCTAGCAGATTATAAACAACCACAAAAAAAACTACAGCTTTCTGATTGAATGGTCAAAATACTAACATATCAAATACTCCTAATTTGTAAAATTAAAACCATACGATTTTGTCTTTATTTTCCAATTCTAAATTTGTGTAGCTTTCCAAAATGCAGGTTTGAACTTACGTGGGGATGGGGGCACAATCGGGTTGTCGTTATCCCCATCTATGCCAGTATTTTCCTCCGCTGGAGAGAGGTTGGCAGGGGGCACGCTGCTTCCTGGGCGCATATATTTATAAAGTATGTATGCGCCCACATATAGGCCCACCACGCCGACCCCCCCAACAATAAGCTTGACCCAGCCCATTGGGCACGCTAATGACTGGAACAAAGATGTATCGTATCAGGGTGTAGTGCTACATATATCTATAGCTAGGACACTCTTGGACAGGTTCTTTGGACTTTGACTGGAACAAACATACATCGTATCACGGTATAGTGTTGCATATATCTATAGCTAGCACCTGATCATTGAATTAAAATAATATTTGTCAATAACATAATTATAGACTCGCATCCTTCCCACAATTAGTTGTACCATGTTTATCGTCCATCGTTACTGTACAACTTATATATACATACAAACTGATTACACTGTGTCTGGGATGAGGAATTTTGAATTAAAAAGTGTACCCACATTCGCAAGTAGAAAGTGAAAAACCGTTTAGGAAATACCATCCTTGGTGACTTGACTGGGATTCAAACCATGATCTCCCCATCTAAAGCAGTCTAGTTTTTTCGCGAGTGTGACATTTTAAACCATGGGGCCACCAAAGTGAATTGTTTATTTTAGTGTTTATACTTGCACAATATTAATAAACAAACTTTACACAGGCTGTAATGGCGGGCCATGATACACTCCGTGCCAAACATGATGGAACATTATACAAGCTGCTCTGACACTGATCGTTAGAGAGAACATGTCATGTGGTTATTATAAATATTGGGTGTTAAAACATTATTATTGTGTTCCTTGCCAGTGAGACCTAATAAATAATTTTGAAATAAACAGTTTTAATTTTCTTTTACTGGTACTGAAATTGTAAACCCTGAATGTTTTCCTGCCTCAGATTACAGGTACTGTAAACAAGCACATTTACACCAAAGTACCCTAATAATAATAATAATAAGGTATTAGACATGTTTTTAGCAACGTGTCTTACTACCCACTCGGGTTATACGCCAAAGTATTAATTACATTAATTAATGTGTTAGGAATGGGGAGGGTTTAATTTAGAGGAAGTGAACCCAAATATGTGTGTCGGGAGAGTGGAGAACCATTTATGAAAATCCACCCCCAGTTTTCTCGATCAAGATTCAAACCTCAATCTCCCCGTCCTCGGTGGTCTAGCTCATCACAAAACTAGCGCGTTAGCCAACTACGCCACCGAGGCGGGTTTATTGTTGCTCATGTTATATTTGTAACACATTTAGTGAATATATTGCATGCAATATTGTTGAAGTTCAATACAATATAATAAAAGAGCATTAAAACAAAATAATTTGTCTAATGACCTTAATACTATTGAATTCCCACTTCCTTTCATATTTACCAGACAAATATTGGGAGAAGACCTAATGATTCAAATAACATTTATATAGAAAAGCTCATGGTTGCATCTCATTATGCATTTATTTGATTAGTAAAAGAAAGCTGAATAAGAGCTTAACACCTTAGACCACACTACCACCAGTGCGGCTCATTCCAAAACCAAGAAACCTCGACAGATTAAATTTTGTAGGTTCACAAACGGAAAACTAATATTATGAAATTCAGGCTTAACTTTTCAAAATCAACAACTTGACCATGTCTATTTTTACTTTTATATTTATTTTGACCACAACGCATTAGATCACGTGACTATATTTATTAAACCTTACAGCCAATAAATATAAAAAGATGAGTATGTGGTCAGACCTACAATTTTAAGGTAACGTCAGTAAGTTCCACTAGATTGTATCTTATTTACTTTAACATTACACTTTTGAAGCGCTATGACTAGTCTGAGTTTTTACACGTGTAAAGCAAAACTGACAAAGACGCTCACCATAAAAAGTATATTAAAAACTTTGTTTCCGTTGGACGGTGGCAACATAAAATGTGTCATCATCGACATGATTGTTAAGAACAACTTTACGCCCTTTGAGAAAATCTTTGGGAATTGCGTGGTGTTTATCACACCAAGTGGCAAGAATTGTTTAGCTTAAAGTCGATAGTTTTGAAGCTATTCAACAACATCAAAACTCCTCAGAGGGTATAAATGAATAATCATGAAATCTATCCGAGACGTATTGTTGTCATCAGAGAGAAACAAGACATTGAACTTAGATGGGTCGACAATATTTCCCTGACCTAAGCGAGTCACTGTGAGGTTTGGGACTTCCTCGACGTCGACGTAGAACGAAGGGATATGTGGTTGACACCTGCCGTGGATTGGAAAGTGAAAACACCCTAAACTTACACACTTTGCTTCTGTCAGCCTCCTGTGAGGTTCCGCTATGAGAGGCTGCCGGTAGGCGTAGCCTCCAAATAACTTCCCTGGTTTGTTCCAACCCGTGAACTCTAACGAGTTGCCAAAATCTTTTTGATACGATATCCTTCAAAAACACACTGTCCATAGACAAAAAAAAAAAGAATGGTGCTAAGACTCCCCTTCCCCAAACCAAAATAAAATAATGCCTCTAGACACTGAGTCTATTGGGCTAAGACAAGCAACCTTTGTTGGGTTAAGCCCCCCCCCGCACAGTAGCAGAGTTTTAGCTCCAAACAGTGTCAAGGAGTACGGAGATGAACCTGAACACTAAAAACCATTTAAATAACTGAAATATGTTTCTCAGGATTGGGAGTATGTTCACTGTGGATTAAGGTTAAAACAATTATGGAGGCCCCAAAACTTACTGCCTCTAGATACCGCCAAAAAGGGCTAGTAAATCCCCAAATACACACCACCCCTATATATTGCCAAAAAAGCTAAAAGACCATGCAAAACACACTACTCCCCCAAAAAAAAAAAAAAATATAAAGAGCTGACCTAGGTGATTGCGACAATATTGAACTACCATACGTACGGGGGTTAATCAGGCTGCCATGTTAAAGTGAAAACAAGGTTTCACGTAGGTTTTTTACAAAACGTAAAAACTTTCAAGGACCAAAACAAGACTGAGCATTTTTGGGATAGCTTGAATTACTCTACCAAATAAGCGGACGTACTACTCGTGTAAATCATTTGCGAACGGTCTTCAAACTTAACCAGTCACGTTGTTAATATATAGTTGGGGAAAGTGTGAACTACGGTAGGCCTATAGCTTTTTTTCTGATTAATTGACGTGAAGAGCACCTTTTAAATAATACCAACTTTTTCGGTTCAGTATTAATAATATTTTATTATATCAACAGTGTTATTTTATAGGTACTCAATGAATATTATCAATAAAAATTGACAGCTTCAGATCAAATGATTCGACGTATGGATACGAAAAGTAGATCTACCAACTTATTTTATCTGTAAGATATATACATTAGAAATAAAATTGAGCCATAGCTGTAGATAAGGAGAAATAACTGAAACATGTAAATCACGAGAGCATTGACTACAGAGCTACAAGGAAGATATAGACAAGGGGAAAAAGAGAAACATGTAAATCACGAGTGCTCTGACTGTAGTGCTACAAGGTAGATATAGACAAGGGGAAAGAAGAGAAACATAAAATTACGAGAACACCGACTGCATCGTTACCCAGTTACGTTAACATTGACTATGGAGAACTTGTTAACTAAGATTGATGTTGAGAAGGGAACACCATTGGACCAAATAAAGTCATGGCCTCACGGATTGCAGAACCTATAGTTTGGTTGTAAAGTTAACGTCAACTTTGTGTAAAGCTTACTAAACAATTGCATTTTTCTAACCTTTTGTCATAAAGCTTTTACTCAGACAAACTTGATATTAACACAAGATACTTCAATGAATTTATAAAAAAAAAAAAAAGAAGAAATTAAGCAGGTAAAAAATTATAATCGAATTACTCAATGATGAATTCAAGTGACATTTTTTAAAGTTAGGTATTTTACTGCTTTAATTACTAAGAGCACGTTGTTATTAAATGTAAAGGTGTTCCAGGACGATTTTACCTCTAGTTCTAGCAGATTATAAACAACCACAAAAAAAACTACAGCTTTCTGATTGAATGGTCAAAATACTAACATATCAAATACTCCTAATTTGTAAAATTAAAACCATACGATTTTGTCTTTATTTTCCAATTCTAAATTTGTGTAGCTTTCCAAAATGCAGGTTTGAACTTACGTGGGGATGGGGGCACAATCGGGTTGTCGTTATCCCCATCTATGCCAGTATTTTCCTCCGCTGGAGAGAGGTTGGCAGGGGGCACGCTGCTTCCTGGGCGCATATATTTATAAAGTATATATGCGCCCACAGATAGGCCCACCACGCCGACCCCCCCAACAATAAGCTTGACCCAGCCCATTGGGCACGCTAATGACTGGAACAAAGATGTATCGTATCAGGGTGTAGTGCTACATATATCTATAGCTAGGACACTCTTGGACAGGTTCTTTGGACTTTGACTGGAACAAACATACATCGTATCACGGTATAGTGTTGCATATATCTATAGCTAGCACCTGATCATTGAATTAAAATAATATTTGTCAATAACATAATTATAGACTCGCATCCTTCCCACAATTAGTTGTACCATGTTTATCGTCCATCGTTACTGTACAACTTATATATACATACAAACTGATTACACTGTGTCTGGGATGAGGAATTTTGAATTAAAAAGTGTACCCACATTCGCAAGTAGAAAGTGAAAAACCGTTTAGGAAATACCATCCTTGGTGACTTGACTGGGATTCAAACCATGATCTCCCCATCTAAAGCAGTCTAGTTTTTTCGCGAGTGTGACATTTTAAACCATGGGGCCACCAAAGTGAATTGTTTATTTTAGTGTTTATACTTGCACAATATTAATAAACAAACTTTACACAGGCTGTAATGGCGGGCCATGATACACTCCGTGCCAAACATGATGGAACATTATACAAGCTGCTCTGACACTGATCGTTAGAGAGAACATGTCATGTGGTTATTATAAATATTGGGTGTTAAAACATTATTATTGTGTTCCTTGCCAGTGAGACCTAATAAATAATTTTGAAATAAACAGTTTTAATTTTCTTTTACTGGTACTGAAATTGTAAACCTGAATGTTTTCCTGCCTCAGATTACAGGTACTGTAAACAAGCACATTTACACCAAAGTACCCTAATAATAATAATAATAAGGTATTAGACATGTTTTTAGCAACGTGTCTTACTACCCACTCGGGTTATACGCCAAAGTATTAATTACATTAATTAATGTGTTAGGAATGGGGAGGGTTTAATTTAGAGGAAGTGAACCCAAATATGTGTGTCGGGAGAGTGGAGAACCATTTATGAAAATCCACCCCCAGTTTTCTCGATCAAGATTCAAACCTCAATCTCCCCGTCCTCGGTGGTCTAGCTCATCACAAAACTAGCGCGTTAGCCAACTACGCCACCGAGGCGGGTTTATTGTTGCTCATGTTATATTTGTAACACATTTAGTGAATATATTGCATGCAATATTGTTGAAGTTCAATACAATATAATAAAAGAGCATTAAAACAAAATAATTTGTCTAATGACCTTAATACTATTGAATTCCCACTTCCTTTCATATTTACCAGACAAATATTGGGAGAAGACCTAATGATTCAAATAACATTTATATAGAAAAGCTCATGGTTGCATCTCATTATGCATTTATTTGATTAGTAAAAAGAAAGCTGAATAAGAGCTTAACACCTTAGACCACACTACCACCAGTGCGGCTCATTCCAAAACCAAGAAACCTCGACAGATTAAATTTTGTAGGTTCACAAACGGAAAACTAATATTATGAAATTCAGGCTTAACTTTTCAAAATCAACAACTTGACCATGTCTATTTTTACTTTTATATTTATTTTGACCACAACGCATTAGATCACGTGACTATATTTATTAAACCTTACAGCCAATAAATATAAAAAGATGAGTATGTGGTCAGACCTACAATTTTAAGGTAACGTCAGTAAGTTCCACTAGATTGTATCTTATTTACTTTAACATTACACTTTTGAAGCGCTATGACTAGTCTGAGTTTTTACACGTGTAAAGCAAAACTGACAAAGACGCTCACCATAAAAAGTATATTAAAAACTTTGTTTCCGTTGGACGGTGGCAACATAAAATGTGTCATCATCGACATGATTGTTAAGAACAACTTTACGCCCTTTGAGAAAATCTTTGGGAATTGCGTGGTGTTTATCACACCAAGTGGCAAGAATTGTTTAGCTTAAAGTCGATAGTTTTGAAGCTATTCAACAACATCAAAACTCCTCAGAGGGTATAAATGAATAATCATGAAATCTATCCGAGACGTATTGTTGTCATCAGAGAGAAACAAGACATTGAACTTAGATGGGTCGACAATATTTCCCTGACCTAAGCGAGTCACTGTGAGGTTTGGGACTTCCTCGACGTCGACGTAGAACGAAGGGATATGTGGTTGACACCTGCCGTGGATTGGAAAGTGAAAACACCCTAAACTTACACACTTTGCTTCTGTCAGCCTCCTGTGAGGTTCCGCTATGAGAGGCTGCCGGTAGGCGTAGCCTCCAAATAACTTCCCTGGTTTGTTCCAACCCGTGAACTCTAACGAGTTGCCAAAATCTTTTTGATACGATATCCTTCAAAAACACACTGTCCATAGACAAAAAAAAAAAGAATGGTGCTAAGACTCCCCTTCCCCCAAACCAAAATAAAATAATGCCTCTAGACACTGAGTCTATTGGGCTAAGACAAGCAACCTTTGTTGGGTTAAGCCCCCCCCCCCGCACAGTAGCAGAGTTTTAGCTCCAAACAGCGTCAAGGAGTAACGGAGATGAACCTGAACACTAAAAACCATTTAAATAACTGAAATATGTTTCTCAGGATTGGGAGTATGTTCACTGTGGATTAAGGTTAAAACAATTATGGAGGCCCCAAAACTTACTGCCTCTAGATACCGCCAAAAAGGGCTAGTAAATCCCCAAATACACACCACCCCTATATATTGCCGAAAAAGCTAAAAGACCATGCAAAACACACTACCCCCCCAAAAACAAAAAAAAAAAATATAAAAAGCTGACCTAGGTGATTGCGACAATATTGAACTACCATACGTACGGGGGTTAATCAGGCTGCCATGTTAAAGTGAAAACAAGGTTTCACGTAGGTTTTTTACAAAACGTAAAAACTTTCAAGGACCAAAACAAGACTGAGCATTTTTGGGATAGCTTGAATTACTCTACCAAATAAGCGGACGTACTACTCGTGTAAATCATTTGCGAACGGTCTTCAAACTTAACCAGTCACGTTGTTAATATATAGTTGGGGAAAGTGTGAACTACGGTAGGCCTATAGCTTTTTTTCTGATGAATTGACGTGAAGAGCACCTTTTAAATAATACCAACTTTTTCGGTTCAGTATTAATAATATTTTATTATATCAACAGTGTTATTTTATAGGTACTCAATGAATATTATCAATAAAAATTGACAGCTTCAGATCAAATGATTCGACGTATGGATACAAAAAGTAGATCTACCAACTTATTTTATCTGTAAGATATATACATTAGAAATAAAATTGAGCCATAGCTGTAGATAAGGAGAAATAACTGAAACATGTAAATCACGAGAGCATTGACTACAGAGCTACAAGGAAGATATAGACAAGGGGAAAAAGAGAAACATGTAAATCACGAGTGCTCTGACTGTAGTGCTACAAGGTAGATATAGACAAGGGGAAAGAAGAGAAACATAAAATTACGAGAACACCGACTGCATCGTTACCCAGTTACGTTAACATTGACTATGGAGAACTTGTTAACTAAGATTGATGTTGAGAAGGGAACACCATTGGACCAAATAAAGTCATGGCCTCACGGATTGCAGAACCTATAGTTTGGTTGTAAAGTTAACGTCAACTTTGTGTAAAGCTTACTAAACAATTGCATTTTTCTAACCTTTTGTCATAAAGCTTTTACTCAGACAAACTTGATATTAACACAAGATACTTCAATGAATTTATAAAAAAAAAAAAAGAATAAATTAAGCAGGTAAAAAATTATAATCGAATTACTCAATGATGAATTCAAGTGACATTTTTTAAAGTTAGGTATTTTACTGCTTTAATTACTAAGAGCACGTTGTTATTAAATGTAAAGGTGTTCCAGGACGATTTTACCTCTAGTTCTAGCAGATTATACACAACCACAAAAAGAACTACAGCTTTCTGATTGAATGGTCAAAATACTAACATATCAAATATTCCTAATTTGTAAAATTAAAACCATACGATTTTGTCTTTATTTTCCAATTCTAAATTTGTGTAGCTTTCCAAAATGCAGGTTTGAACTTACGTGGGGATGGGGGCACAATCGGGTTGTCGTTATCCCCATCTATGCCAGTATTTTCCTCCGCTGGAGAGAGGTTGGCAGGGGGCACGCTGCTTCCTGGGCATATATATTTATAAAGTATGTATGCGCCCACAGATAGGCCCACCACGCCGACCCCCCCAACAATAAGCTTGACCCAGCCCATTGGGCACGCTAATGACTGGAACAAAGATGTATCGTATCAGGGTGTAGTGCTACATATATCTATAGCTAGGACACTCTTGGACAGGTTCATTGGACTATGACTAGAACAAAGATGCATCATATCACGATATAGTGTTGCATATATCTATAGCTAGCACCTGATCATTGAATTAAAATAATATTTGTCAATAACATAATTATAAACTCGCGTCCTCCCCATACGATTATTATGAGCAGAACCTTTAATATTGAATTTAAATCATATTTGTCAATAACACGCGTTCTAAACCCTACAAAATTTGTGAGGGTAATGTCGTAGGTAATAGGATGCTTCAAAAAATTAAAGTCAAAAATAGATAAGTTCACACTACTTTTTGTATTCATTTTAGTGAAAAAAGACATCACTTTTTTTTTTGTGAAAACAACAATATTTTTTACTGCCTCAGTTCCTGTTAAATTCTTATATTTTATAACATTTTTATTAAGTTTAATAAAAAATTAAATTGTAGAAAACACATGATAAGTAAATGACATTTTATACTTGTGTACAGCTGTGTATGTCTATAGGCTACGCTTAAGCGCCATCTGTCATCGCTAGGCGCAACCTTTATGACCGCGCGTCTGTAGAATAGTTTTTTTAGATTTTGTCTCACCATGAACGTTGATAAAATCCATTCTTTAGTTAAGATGGATTCTGTCCACCCCCAAGAAAACGAAAGAAATTACTTATCTCCCCCACCCCAAAAAATCCTCACGTAATTCTTGAATGGTCCCTAGCTTCTGAGCTATTGGAAATTTATATTTTTTAATTGAAGTCTCGGAAATCGGGAGTTTATTTTTATACTTTTTGATGAAAATATGTAAAATCTGTAAAATCTGAATATCGAAAAATACGTTTCTTTCATTTATGCCTCTTGGTGGAATTTGATGCTCTTTTTTTCCATCATGTTTCTGCACAAATGTCTATTATCTGGTTTCACAATCTTACGAGCTTTAAGTAAATGTTTCCATTTTCAGGCAAAGGAGAGAGAAAGTCTGTGTGGTGCACCATACTATTTATTTATTGAGATAGGCCTAGTTACTAGCTTTAATAATATGGACACAAGTTAATATTATACAACTTATAAACTTGTTTGTAGTTTCGTCTTTATTAAAACATTAGTTCCTACTTTGTGGATACCAAAACTAATATAATAGAATAAATTGATAACATTTATCTACAGTTAATATCTGCCAAATAGTCAATTTCAACTGCTATTTAAAAATAATATACCTAAATATTAGAAGTATAAAGCACCAATTTGAGGATTTATTATGTTTTTTCTCTTATATTAAACTAAATATTGATTTAATAATATTAACACGAATGTGGATATACGGGTATAAGACATTATTGCTTAAAATTCCAAACTACAAGGCCAATTTTGACTGTAGAGACAATAAATGAGGTGGGGGAATTTGTGGTTTTGTTAGAAGAGCTTAATGGTTTCAAACATGGACATTTGAAATTTCTAGTAAAGGTTCCTTTTTGGCCCTAGACCAGAGATAGAACTGAATTTTGTGAAATTCATCAACCTGTAAGAGATGAAAAAGGTGGGTCAAAAGTTTTCAAAATTCACTGACAGTGCACCTTTTGAACTAGTGGACACAAAGCCTTGAAATTTAAATTGAATGTTTATTTATAGAATTGGGTGAGACATTTATAGGGTTTTTCAAATTAGGTCGCCTAAAGGGGTGTAATCGGAATGAAGGGGCTGTAAATTCTATGCCCTCCAATCAAGATGAAATTTTATATATGGGGGTTTATCGGGTCGCAGAATAATAATATGAAATTTATTTATGTACGGCATCCACACGATGGGTCCTGACGTACGTTGGTAAAAATGTGTGTTCAAGACTACCAAAACTATTATAAATAAATACTTTCCAGGGTGATAGAAGATTGAAATTCTTCAGACAACCAATGGGACCACTCAAAATAATTATAAAAGTATGAACATTTTTGTTTAATAAGAGGGATCTTGGGACATAGGGAAGGGGGTATAAACAGAATAAAAACCTTTTATGTTTGCTAGCAAATTTAAATTTGACAGCTCCAAATAATCAAATAAGTCTTAAAATGGAAATTTCTAAATGATAGTTAGTAAAATGAGCTAAAATATTTACAAAACTAAGAGATACAACTAGTCACCAGTGTTGTAGAAGATTGAAATGTACAAGTAAAGTAAAGGGACATGTCAAATTACTATAAGTCTGTACATTTTTAATTTTAAACGGGACACCGGGATATAGGGTGTTGGAGGGGGTATGGGGTTATTAAAATAAAAACAACTTTTAGCTGTGATAGAATATTTAAATTTGGCAAGTAGGTAGAATGATCTTTCAAAATAACCAACTAAATTTTAATATTTGAAATTTCTAAGTGGTAGTTGAAGAAATGGTAGGGGAAGGGCGCGGGCTCAACATTTACAAAAACTAATACATTCAACTACTTCTATGTGTGGTAGAGAACTTAAATTCTAAATAAACAAAAAAAAAATTAAAATATTAAATTTAAAAATGGTAAATGGGGGAGGGGGAAGCTACAGCTAGAAATAACTTTTGAGAAAGGGTTAAAAATTAAAGTTTAAATGACAGGTAGAAATAAGATTCCAGATAGCCAAAGAATGTTATAATTTAAAATTTCTCAAAGGGGGTTGAATGGTTAAAAACTTACAAAACTATTAGAAACAACCTCTTCTCAGTATGGTATAAAATTAAAATTCTGATTATAGGTCAAGATACCACTACGAATAACTATAAAAGTCCAAAATTTAAAGTTTTTAATGGGAGACCAGGAAATAAAGGGGAGTTTATAAAACAAATTAAATATGTTTAAAAGTCTAAATTTTGCGTGCTGGTTAAGGTACGGCTTCAGATAACCAAATAAGTCTTAAATTTGAGATTTTTATGAGGGATTTATAGAAATGGGGAGGGGGAAGCTAAATTTTTCAAAATCATTGGATAAACTACTTTTATGTGTGGTATAAACCTAGAATACATCAAGCAGAAATAGGGACCACCTAAACTAATGATAAAGTCTTAACAATTTAAATTTCAAAATGTTAATACAGGAAATAGGGTAGGAGGGTTTGGGGAGGAGATAGGGTGTACAAGTGGAAGGTAGAATATATAAATTTGTCAGTAATGTGAAGGGCTAACTTCAAATAACCACAAATACATTTTAAATATTAGTTATTTATAAGGAGGTTGGTTTTATAGGTGGTCTCAATTTTTTTAAACATAAAAGACATAACTTCTTCTCAAAGTGTTATATGATTGACATAAGTCAGGCGGGTTTAGAGACCAACTCAAACAGTATCAAAGCCTGAATTATTACATCTTAAAATGAAGGCTCGGAAAATATGGAGTGATGGTCCACTAAAAATGTTAACAAAGCTATATAAATACAATTTTTGTAGAGATAAGAGCTTTAAATGGTGCCATGCAATTTAATAATAAAACAGGTTTGAGTCGCTAGACGGGGATACATTGTTCACGTTAATTCATTTAAAAAATGTATCTTCTAATGCCACTATGCTCATGACAGATATTAACACAACAGTTTATATCACCAAGTGAAGGAAACTAAACTATATATTTCTACTGGAGCAATATTTATTTATTTTGGCCAAAAAAATTTGATAAAAAAGCTGCTAAAACATTGGAATTGTCTCGCGTTTCCTACACTCTTGAACAAATGGAATGTCAAAATTGAAGCTCAGGAAATGGTAGCGCTTAAAATATATACAACCCAAATAGCACATTCTTTACGATGAGGTTATGTTGACATTTGATAGCCAGGTAAAATATCATACAAAATAATTAAATAGGTCTTAAAATTTTAAATTGGAATTGTGGAAGCTAAGGAGGGTGAGGAGGACAGAGGGGTTTGGAAATGAGAGTAAATTGTCATATTTCCAAATAAAATACACTTTTATGCATGAAAAAATATTTACATTTGCCAATTTGATAAAAGAACCATCCCACATAGCCATAAAATCTGGAAAGTTTGGAATACGAAAATTTACTGCTGGGAAATGGGAGGAGCCTCTAAAATTTCCTAAGCTATAAATACTCAATATGTTCCAAATGCGGTTACACTTTATACTAATTAAACCTCCCTCATCCCTAACATAAAAGAGTAATTAGTAGTATGTAAGCGTATAGCTCTAACGAATACAAAGGCAGAGTGCTAACAAAAATAACAAAATAGAAAATGTTATTGATATTAACCACAAAAAAAAATCAACTTTCTAAAAGGCTCTATTTATAAAAAAATTATTGTAATAAGACTTTTGGAACATTAAATTTGTAAGAGCAGAGGAAAAAAGTTTATACTAAAAGTAAATCAACACACAAACTAAAGACTCTTAAAGTGGATACATTAGATTAACAAATACATAGCTGTTATCGCATATCTAGGTATGACATAACAATTAAAATAAACCAATTCAGGCAATATAACTTGGTGACCATGATTCTCTTTGGATAATAATGATGCTTCATATTAATATATTTCTGTAAATGAGTCTCTTATTTAATTTATGCTCGTTGGTGAAATGTGATGCTCTTTTTTCAAACATGTTTCTATGATCGTGCTTAGGTAAAGTTTGCATTGTTAATGGAGTGCAAAGGTAGCCCTGCGATTGCGTTCGTTAATGCACTCAGATTGTAGATTAGGTAATATTTTCATTCTAAGATTTTTATTTATTAATTGCCATAACTGGGTTGTGATCACCATGGTTAGCTTAGGATTGTACACGAAGGAACTTTCAATCAAAATATGACAGCTGGATGTTCACCAATAAAGCAAGGATGTTATAGCTAAATACGTCAAAGCTCGATTTAGTACGTTACAAAATTAAAGTGACCAGAATATTATGAAATATATCAATGTCCAAATTTGTTTAACACATATTTAAGTCAAATTTCTTTTAAATCGTGTTTCTGTATTATTATTGTATTGATTTTTTGATGATAGTGATTATAATCTTAGTTTGAAACCTATCCAAACTACATAATCAGAACTATTTTCTTTACTTTAGTAGATAATTTTTATAACAAACACTAAGTAACTTAACTGTGATTAAAATAATATTTGGGTATAGTTGAGAGTATTTTTTTTCATATACTTAGTATTGTCAACAATTTTACTCACTTTACTAAACTCTATTTTACTGTGATATAAATATTTATATTTCAAGAAAATCTGCAATTATTAATTACATGAGAATATTGTTCTAATATAGTAAAATAGTCTTTTACTGAAAGAATTTTCAGTGTAAATTTTTTTAAATATTTATTTCTATTCACCTTTAATAAAATTAAGAGACATTAATTTTACATACAGACAAGAGAAGGTGTTAGACAAGTGTAAATGGACAAAACATTATGAGCTTTTTGTTGTGAAATCCTAAAAGCGCGTTTTGGGAGATAAGCTTCATTTTCAGACTTGATTTTACTATAAACTGATTTAAAACTGATTTATTCTCATTGCACATTAATATAAAATAATAATAACAATACTTGGTATCACGTCTTACTACCCGTTCGGGTTATACTCTTAAGTGATAGCTACGCTTATGGGTTAGGATTTGAGAAGCTAGATATAAAGGACATGAATCCGCATTTGCGTAGAGGGATAGTGTAAAACCACTTAGGAAAAACCATCCCAGTTCAACCGAGTGAGATTCGAACCTTGGTCTCCCCGTCCTCAGCAGTATAGTTCAACACGAAACTAGTTCGTTGGCTAACTATGCCACCGAGGTGGGTATTAGTATAAAATAATGTTGAATGTAATCAGTCCAGTGTTTAAAATAAGAAGGTATTACCGATACCAAATATATACTTAGGAAACACTTTTCATTGTATTTTCCATGCTTTTAACTTTTTTTTGTTTAATAAAGTAACATATCACTTGTATATTTTGTTTGTATTAATTTGACAACAAAATGTAAAAATAAATGCAGCCTTTAAGGGGGCCGCCTCGGTAGGCGAGAAGTCACCGTGCAGACTTTCAGAAATCCCATCATTATTAATCAGTAATGCGTTATTTTAAAATATGGTTCAAACCAAAATGAAGTCAAAAGATTCCGACAGGGCTATGTTTGCTTAAAAACTATCTATTTTTAGTTTTAATAATAGAAATAAAATCGTGAATATGTAACACTAGCACATTTTCAATGACATTCTAAGCATGTTTGCGTAGCTCTGAGACTAGGCTCGATGTAACATTGCCCTAGATTAAGGCTTCCTCTAACAAACATCGTATTTTTTTGATAGGCTCACAACCGGAAATTTTAAGTTATTTGAGAATTAATTTTGTAGTTTAGAAGAGTCAAATTCGTACGTTTCATACTGGGTAGTGTCGCCACCACGCCACTCATTTGCTCGGAAGAGAGGAAAAGAAGGAAGAAGAGATAAATATTCCCCCTCTTCTGTGCGCATGCGCTCTTTTTGTTAGGCGAGAATGATGCTCGAGTCTGTTCCGTCTCCTCTCTACCTCTGGCTTGAAATGGATCTTGCGTACCGCACTTTCTGTTGGGTTAAAGTGGGGTTGATCTATTTAGCATATTTTTTGATGTGTTTTATTTTAATATAGTCTGCTCATTTAATATAATTAAAACTCAAACAATGTTTGACGCAGTAATTAATTAGTTTTCTATTAAGTTTGAAATACTTTCAATTATATATTTTTTATTTAGTTGCTTGTGATACATATTCTTATTTATTTTTTAAAATGGATTACGTGACACGTAAAGAAGACAAACGTAGAGGGGAAAAACAAAATTACGACTTGGTGCTCGCCGCAAAAAAAAAACCATGAAGAAAGCCGTGGAAGCATTTATTTTATGGAACAAAGTAAATATATATGTATATATATTTTTTTAAACTTTATTTTAATAATAATAATAATAATAATAATAATAATAATAATAATAATAATAATAATAATAATAATAATAATAATAATATTGAACACAAATGTTCTATAAGAAACTGTTAACTCAAATTAGGACGTGTTTTGTCATGACATATCTACAGTAGTCCATAAAAAAACTAATAATAGATAACAATAAATTAGATAACTTTTTTTTCAGATAAGGTGTTTTTCTCTCTTCAGGCAGAGAGGACAAAGCTGATTGTCGGGACAGCGTAAACACTTCTCATTGCACTTCCATTGAAATGTTCATAGCGTTGGATTCAACACAACTCGAAGACAGAGCTATAGAACCAACAAATTTGGAGATTAGTCAGCTTAGTCCGGGGTAGCAAAACTACAATAATAGGTTATCCATTATCAATTTTCGGGAGAAAATAGTTTTGTGTGAACATAGCTAGATACATACGGTATTTATTTCATTTTCATGATCCATAATATCCTGACCGCTTGTCCAATTTAGTAATAATATCCACACGTTATATGTGACATAAGTCTACTAATTGTGCGACACTCGGAGATTGAATGTGATAGAGGTTCCCAACCTGGTTTGCGGGTCCCTAGGGGTCTGCGAAGGACCTTGGGGCCCGCGAAACAATTAAGCCCTAGTTTTTTTAAGTTATCTTTTATTTGAATTTTCACATCGTATAAAAAATACTTATTCACAATTTCTTAAAGTCTCTTTGTCCTGTTCGACAATATATATAATTGGTTACGTAGAATACTATAAATGTGGTTTTTATTCACCTGTTGGCTGGAAGCAAAATTAAGGCCGTAGTGAATTACTTGTCTGAGTTGATCTGTTAATTTGAACCACGTATATAAATATCATGTTTCAAGTTTTTTAGTCTTTTTGTCTGTTAGATCTACTAATATAATTTCTAAAAACAATTGGTTTCTTATGTCAAATACTGATTCGAGCTACTACATTAAACTGAGGATCATTATGGAGAGGAATATTAAATCAGGGGAGGAGACTAAGGGTTATTGTCCTAATTTCTAAGAATAATTTCTGTCACACCACCATCCAGCCCACACCTCACAACTCGGGCATGATGTGAAGAGATCTATATCGGGGTCTAGGATTGCCAAAATAATTCTCATCCCGCCACCTCAAGCTTCGTGCTATGAATCAATCGGGCATGAATCGCAATTAACATTTAGCATCCGTACATCCATTACACTGGAAAATGGTTATATGAATAGTTATGAGATGAACTATAAAGTTTTGACATTAGTTATAATTAATTGCGTACCATAACAAAAAAAGCATTAGGTACATTAGATACCTTACACACTAAAGGCTTACTTAGAATTTACAATACAAGAATTACATCCAATGATGTATTTGTATATACAGTCACATATATATTTTATATAAATATAACCCGCCTCGGTGGCGTAGTTGGCTAACGCGCCAGTCGTGTTGAGCTCTACCGCCGAGAACGGGGAGATCGAGGTTCGAATCTCGGTCGGGTGAACTGGGGGTGGTTTTTCCTAAATGGTTTTCCACTCTCCTTCCACGCAAATGCGGGTTCACTTCCTCTAAATTCAACCTTCCCAATTCCTAATCCATTAGCGTAATTAGTACTTAGGCGTATAACCCGAACGGGTAGTAAGACGCGGTGCTAAATATTATAATATATAAATATATATATAAATATAAGTACTATAAAAACAGTATTTGCTATAGTTATTGCAAGCTACGAAATTCCACCCACGGCAGCCACTGGCGCCTCAAGCGTCCACTTGTTTCTTTTGCACCTTAGTCCACCCCTGTCTATAGTAAAATTTTAGGAAAGTCTTTTTAGGCTTTATTTTTATGAATATAAAATATACATCTAGTTAAATAAAAATTCATCTCTACTGTATTAAAAAAATTAAAGTCTAGGCCTTATTTTGGAAAATTTAGCTATAAGATTCTATTTCTCAACTTTTGCCCTTGTAAACCTCTTGGCTGTATATTCTCCGGTTGACAGTAGTAGTTAATTTTTTTTTTAATGTTCAGGGAGGCACCTTCATTTTGTACCAGTTGCACGGATTGGTTTCTACCACTGGTGGCAGAACGTTATTTGTGTAGAAAGGGGGGTGGAGGCGACGAGCAAAAAATAAGTTTTTTGAGAATCTGCCTTCCCCTCTTACTCTACCCCTTTTCGCGATAAATTTTTGAAGCTTGGATGGCCCTAAAATTTATTTGGAGATGTCCTCCTCTCCAAATTTAGAAAATCTGATTATTTTCATGCTATTTGGAGAAATCTTCAATTTTTTTTTCTTTTAGTTTTGTTGCTTCTAGAAGCCATTTGGAGTAGTCCTCGCCTTTAATTGAAAAATAAAAATAGATGCCTCTAGAAACTATTTAAAGTGGTCTTCTCTAACTTTTTTTTAAATGTATGTCTTTAAATGCTATTTGAAATGATCCTCAACTGGACATTTTTGAAAATTGGATGCTTTTAGAATAAATTTGGAGTCGTCAGCTGGATTTTTCTAAATTATTTGTATCTGGAATATATTTATAGCGACCCTCTCCCAGCAAATATTAAAAATAAGATTCCTCTAGAACTGGGGCGTACACACGAAGGGGGTCCAGCGGGTCCAAGCCCCCCCATGGAGAACATGAAGGATAAATAAAATATTAAATACAAAGTAATGATTTAGCAATGTTAAATCCCCTTAAAGCAGTGGTTTAAAATAACCCAATGTCTCAATACAGTGTGAGCAGTGGTGGATCCATGATTATGTCATGAGGGGGGTGGGGAGGTGCCTAAACCATAAAATAAATACCATTAGGAACCAATAAAGTGGTGGTCCGTGCTCTAGGGCTTTTTCACCCCCAGAGAAAAATTGTAATTCTAAGGCTCAAAATGGTGCCCTTTAAGTATATTTTGTACCTAACAGTTTCTGATTAAACTTATATTGGTTATAAATATATTTTACCTTGGATTTGGTTGCCAGCTTTAATTTCTAAATATAGCCATTGTTGCATATATAGTTCGTTTGTGATTATAATTTTTTAATTAATATAAAAATGAACTGTTAAAAATAAATATGCCTAATTCAAGTGACGATATTTGAGTAAATATATGAAAATAAAATCAATAGTAAATAACACGCTGTTTATTACACAAAGGAGGGGTGAGATAGGAGGGGATTGTACGGGAAAGCCAGGGTTCGGGGTAAACGGGGGGAAACATGTTTTGTTCGAACACTCTCCGCAACAGCTAAACTTATATAATCAGACAATGTGAATGTATTCCCATTAGGCCTACTATAAGTAGAAATTCCTAACCATTTATCCATCTGAAGTGAAACGAGAGGGAGGTTAGTGTTTGAAAATCAAAATCTTTGCTTTTAGCTGTTAAATAATAAAATTAATCTTGTGATTTGAAGGGAATTATTGAGACTCTGGTTAAAAGTGATTATGTATTAGTAAACCTATAAGTTAAGGACTTATGTTTATTTCTATAATAGTAGGTATATAAAGAGAGCGGGATTCCTTGTATTTCTTTGTCATCATATGACAAGTTTTATATTTTTTGCCATCTCTACACACATAAAAAAATTTCAAATTATAACAAAACTAATATTGTAAAATAAATTATATATAATCCAAACAAATCAATAAAACTCTCATCAATCACAGAAGAACGTTATTATTACAACATGAATATTCAAAGAATGTCACAACATGGCACCAAAGTATTCTTTTTTAATATTTTTAAAAACCAATCATTTGTAAAGTACCCTTATATTATTATTTAAAAAAAACATGAATAAGTATTTTTTTTATATATAATTAACTTAGTGATAGTGCTGCTCTCTAGAAAACACGGAATGAGTTAAGGAAAGTCTCAGCTGCTGCAATCTATCAGACAAGTGCCACCCCAATTAAATGGATACAATTCAGGAGTTTGTGGATATTATGAGAATGGATACAAATCAAACTTTTTATTTGTGATGCTTGTTCAAGAAAATGTCTGAATGGATACCATTCAGAATGGATACAATTCAGGATCTTGTGGATATAATGCAAATAATTACAGTGGATACAAATCAGGATTTTTATTAAAGTCGTTTATTTGAAAACTGTCTGAATGGATACCATTCAGAATGGATACAATTAAGGATTTTGTGGATATCATGAGAGTGGATACAAATCAGACTTTTTATTTGTGATGCTAGTTTAAGAAATGTCTGAATGGATACCATTCTGAATGGATACAATTCAGTCGTCTCTTCACGTGAATATCAAGTTAGCAAAATATCAAAAGATAAACACAGGCTGACGGCTGGACTGAGTAGTGGGTAGGCGATCAGCCGCGCATTCTTCCTTTTGACCTTGAAATAGTTTTCCATTCCGTTGCTTCTCTTATTCTGACATGGGGTGGTAGGATAAGTGTAAATAAGATAAGTTTAGTTAGAGACAGACGCTGTAGTTCAAGATAACAGCACAGAGCATTTCATTTTAAGACATGAGGCCTAACACGAATGATACTTTCTCACGTACCGAGGTGGCCCCCTTAATATCAGATCTTAAGTGCCGAAGGTGCTATCATCAAAATAAATCGTGTGTAACATTGAAAGTCTTAATCATTTTATAAGAATAAATATCAGAAATACTGAGTAAGGCATGCTCGCGTCGTCATCATCGTAAAACCCGTTATCGTTATAATTGGTGCTCAATCACAGGGCAATTTCTCAATAAAAGACTACGCAGCACTTTAATTGGCTCCAAATCGTGGCGCAATCAATATATATCACTTTAATTGGCTCTCGATCATGGGGAAAATATCTAAATAAATAGATAATATCACAATAACGCTCCCTCCCTCAGTAGCGATGGTAGGAATTAAACTGGATTGTATGGGAGGTAGGGGAATTGCTGAGTTAACTCATTCTCTTTATGGCAGCCGTTGAGGGAGGAGTGCACAATACCAGGGACTGCACGCTCCACACCATTTCACACAAACTATCTAGCAAAAGATCCGACGTGAGAGCGTGGTTTAGTTCCAAAGATATGCGGCTCGGAGGCTTCCAGTTGAGTCAGGTGTGACGTCATTGTAGGCCAGTGGCATACATTTACAGTGCGACGTTTCTAATACGCACACGTTACCGTTCTGTGCTATTTGCTGTTTGTGCTCTTTATTTTTTACATTATGGCAGACATTATGGATGCAAATATCAAATCATACCAGTTTGAACCTGAAAAAAGACACACTGAGGATGATTAATTTACCGGTAGTGACAGTGATGAAATTATTTTAACTCAGGAAGTTGGTGTTTGTGCAGATTGTTTTTAAACATGGTAATGGACGAGGAATGTGTGTGCTACTGTGAGGTTGACTATGTTAAAACTCTTAAATCAGATCAATATCAGTGCACTACACTTAATCCTTCATTTAACAGGCTTATCCTCGACAATGAAGTGCTAACAATGACACGACAAAATTTAAGCTTGAAAACAAAAAACCTAAACAAAAAAAAAACACCCTTCCTGTTCAAACATTCCCATAAACAGAACTTGGTGCTACGCTGCTTATAAGCAGTTTGTCTCCTGGATAAATGCATGGACTCCTATCGGTTATAAAAACCGTGTAGTAATTCCATCTTGTGCAGTTAACGTAATACAGAACAAATATCCTGAACAGAGCGGTATTTATAAAGGATTAAAATTCAGAGGTTAGGGCTGTCTGCACTGCATATTACGCGACAGACTTTATATAAACATTGACAATTTTCTGTATTTTATATGTATTACATAATACATATATTATGTAATTTAAAATAACACATAAATACTATATAAATAATTAATCAACGTAGAAAACACTTGTAATATTATTTTAAAAATTCAGTCTCAATATTCTGAATGAATAAAGTTTTAAAATGGTCAATAGTTACCAAATATTACTGAACCATGAAAAATGATTAATTTCACCTATGGAATATAGTCGAAATAAAGGAGCAATACACCTTGGCATGTCAGTCGCTGCGTAAGAATCATTGTCCATCTTGAAGCAACGGCTATCTCGTACTGCCTCCATTACCATTGAGAGAATTTGGTTTCTCTAATCATGTGTTTTTTTCTTTGTAAGTGTTTACATGAACCCATTTCTTTAATCGTTTCGCATATTTGAGTTTTCGTCCAGCATAGTATTTTTATTTATAATTGAAATCCAGTATGGATAATACTGTACGTGCAACCATTCCATCATAACTGAAGTGATTTCTTTTAGGCTTATATTTTAGCACAACGCTGTGAAAAGATAATAACTTGCTGGTGTGACAATAGTTTTTTTATGTACCATACATCTTCTAATAATAATTTGTTATCACAAATAATTTTGGAAATAACATGGATATCTTCTTTAGACTTTATAAACCTTTTATTTTCTTTCACTATCACGGATTTCTTCGTGTACGCAGCCATTTATATATTTACCACTGGTCCAAGCATGGGTGTCAGTGATATAATTTAAAGTGGAGGTGAATTTTTCAATGAGAACCACATCGTTTCCCACGCGTGTTTGAGAGGACTATAATAGGTGATTTGTAAAACTTGATGTCCAGTCTTTTTCAAGTTTAAACTTACTTCCTGCTGCTTTAACTTTTTTGCTTTTGATTTGGAGATATGCTATATGTAAAATTCATGGATAATTGTAATGAACTTAGTATGCATCAATTTTCGAATTCCACAATGCCGATAATTCACAAAAAGCGTTATTGTGGAATTTTTTTAATAACCTGACTAGTAAAATTTAACATTCCTGTTTTTCTAGTTCACCTGTTACTTGCCCCTTCTTTAATACCACAAAGTCTACCATTCTCCAACTGTCAATGTCCATTGGTGTAAGTAACATATTTGGCACAGAAACAGGGCTCTAGAACTGTCCGTCACCCGCTAGTCTCACTTAATTTGCGTTTTCAAAATATTAACTTTGTTCGTTGAACCAAAATATTTTAATGCAGGAACTACATACCGCTTAATAATATTATAGAAACAGTTATTAGAAATACTTTTGAGGCCTAAAGTATATGAAAAGTTTTAAAATAAAGATTAACTCATACTATACAAGTACATTGACGTTGCTAGTCGTATGTTTAGTGAAGATCACCTATTACTATTAGAATGTGAATGCCATATACAAATATGACCTTTTGTACATTTTGAAATTATTACGACAAGTGAATCTCCTTTTACACTTGACTGTGCATCACACACAGCACTACCACATAGCAATAAAAATTTGAATTGTTTAAGAAGACAATCAAATACCACTTTAAAAAGATGCGCACCAAAAAGTTTCCATTTCTTTGTTTGCCTTTCAGCGGCTTATTGTATTTTGTTTCTGAACTCTTATCACCCAAACTTATTCTTTCGTCCCTTACAACGTAGTTGTCATTACAATCGTTATTATTATTATCCTCACTACTGTTTTTGGTTGTAGGAAAAATATTCCTTTAATATTCTGTCCCAATCTCACATTGAATTTTTCCATTATGGCTGCGCTTACATGATTCACTAGTTCCGTAACAGCTCTCATTTCCGGGCTCATTACATTCAACAGCTACCACCTTGCAAATATCTAATGCACTCAAACACTTATTGTCGTGAAGGGCTTCTTCAATAATCTTTTTCCTCTGGTAAGTAGAGATCACTTTCTTCTTAGGCGATCCTTCTCCTTTCAGCTTTATTGTGGGAACCATGCTAATTTTTTTTAAACTGATTTGGAGTCACGATTTTTAAAATTTTTGTTTTTTACACGGACGAAATTTCAGTCATCATTGGTAAAATGTGAGCACACTTTGGCGGTTTTCGCCGGAAGAAATGCTTTGCGATTAATTTTACCCAATTATGTTATATCTGCTTGGCGACGTTTTCCTGTTAGGCAAACTGTGAAAGCTTATGTCTTTATTTTTATCAGAACTATTCGAACACACATAAACACATTGGGACGGTATGATATTAAACACTTATTTCCTACTCCAATCCCCAACGACACGACACACAGATAGCTCGGCGCATAATTGTGACTACAGGTGTATGGACAGCGTGTGATAGCCTACCATGACGTCCTCACTGTCTACTTGCCCGTACAGTACCGAGGATATCTCAAGAACCAGGCGTCGTATTACGCTCCGGTTTTCAACATTGCCGTTTGCTTTCTACGATCTCTTCACCCACCACAATGTGTTATATGACTTCACAGGTCCATTAAGCAAAAATGTACAGGTGATGAATATTTTCCTCAACCCCTGCAATGTAGGGGTAATTTTACGCTCAACCAAGATCAAAAGCAGGCCTGCAGGGATCTGTTCTCCACTACTGGAAGGAACAAAAACATGAAGGACAAACACAGCAAATGTACATTCGATGCGTATATTTATAAAAAAAAGATGCTAATATTGGATGCGAAAGTATATTTTGTAACTTTAGAACGTAATTAATAGTGTGCTAACTAAACAGTGAGTACCTCACAATTGATAGTAATTGGTCCCAAACCTTGACATAGGAATACCCGGTAAATTAAATAAGATATCGTATTGATCTGTAGGGGTATGATTGAACCCCAGGCCATAATCAACAGAAATCAAATTCAATCATGATTTTTTCGATTTATAATAATAATAATATGGACAGAGTCAGTAATTAATGGGTGCTGAAAGAGTGTGGTTTGAAAGGGAATCCAATAAATCAATGTGAAATAAGTTTCATACGGTGGTTAGGGCATATTGATAGGATGAGTGAGGATCGAGTGACGAAACAAATATACTGTATGGATGTCAAGTGAATGGATCAAAAGGAAGGGGTAGGCCATGTAAGACGTGGCTAAATGTTATAGATGAATATGCGAAAAAGATAAACATTAAGAGTACTAAGAATAAAAGAGTATGTATGACTCGGTGTTGAAGCGAAGAAAGTATGCAAGAATAAGGAAGTGTGGAGAAAGTTAGTGAGGATGGATTAAGTACGAAGTTTTTTTAAGCCATATGCACAGTTTCTTGCCTACCCCATAAGGTAGTGGCGTGATTAGGTATGTATGTATGTATGTATGTATAATTGTTATTATTATCTTCCCCACGTCTTATTAATTGTTCAGGCTACAAGCAAATGTTAGCTAGTTACTGGCCCTACTGCATCATATGGCTCACACTCTCACAGCTGACTAGTGTATGGGGAGTGTTATTAATCCTGCTTGAAGAGCAACCAGGGACAATGGTCTTGTAGCGTTGTGTTTTGACGATAGCCAGAGCTGCTGAAGAACAACAATAGTTTTTCTCGTCTAAGAAGGGTTCAGGTTTGGTTTATTTCTTCCCCATTCCATCCTCCCCATTCACTCCCTAATGACGTAGGCTTTGGGCCTGGCTTCCTGGAAGAAAAATGTTGGGTGCTGGAAGAAAGAACCAAACACCTAAGTTCTGGTTTGATCCCTTATATCTTGGAAATCTGTTTGAGGAGAGTGAGAATTAAAATTACGACTTACCTAATTTATTCAATTTATTATTAAAGAGTGTGTGTGTGTGTGTGTGTGTGTGAGAAAGAGAGAAAGAGAGAGAGAAAATAATTCTCTGCCCAAAATCGTTCCAGAGTATGTTCAGAGAATTTGGTCCTGGAACTCCAACTTGGCGCAGAGGCCCCATTCTTGTAATACTCATACAATAGGCTTTGTGAAGTTCCTTCAACATTTTATGACCCTAGAAAGTTGCTATTTATACAGTGCCGGTAATAACAACGTATTTCAGCAATATAGTCTTGTTTTAATCCTGCTCATACAAAAGTCCCCTTTCTTTGTACTCGTGCTAGTATTACTTTTTTTTTTCTTAGGTTTGAAGACATAATAAAATATGTATACATATGTAAGGGGAGTGAAGACCTTCCCATGTCATATATTGTCATTGCATGTTTACATAATCACATCAAGAAAAACTGGATTGCTTTTAAACATTGACACATTAATTAGAGGTACATTATACAGATGGATTATTATACAGTCCTGCAATGTATTTTAATGACATTATGTTACCACTCACACAATTTGTAAATTTGTTATAATTTATAAATCTGTCTTCAAAAAAGAATACTAATTATATTGCTAGTCTCAGCACAATGGACAAATTTACTAACACAATTCAAATAAATATTTGTACATTTATGAACAGATTTATACTAAACAGCGTAATTAACAATAGCTAACATGATAATTTTTTCCCACTGCAACAGAACATTTCGTGTTAAATTACTAAATTATGTTACAATCTAAGTAAGAATGTACATGCTTTAAAAGCTACTAGTTTCCACTATTTAGATACATATGTGTGTTTGTGTTTTTAAAATAATTAACAATGTATTTTATTTTGAAATGTTTACTTCATTATTTACAAACATGGCTAACCACAGTACAAGCAATAAAAAACTCAACATTTCATTTGAATTGGTTATGGATCTCAACAAGTAGCTAACTAACTGTACTATCCATTGTTCGATGTATCAAGTGAACACTAATATTCTCAAATTCTTCTTGAACTATCTATGTCACCATAATTAAAACATTTACTCAGCCTTTCTGATTAATTTGTGATTTTATTATAAAAACTGAATTATTTAAATAATATTAAAATTAAATCATTAAAAAAATCAAACAAACTAAAATAATTGATCTAAAATTTATTATAATAATATCTTCTGGTTAGTTGGATTAAATTGTTTTTTATTTTTAATGTTAGAAAATAATTATTGTAAAAGAATATGTGGTTTTATTGATTTTGGTGACGTATAATAAATGATGAATTGAAAATCTTTCAAATTGTATCGATATTCTTAGTATGAAATGAATTGGTTAAATTAGCTAATTTGGCTGGTTTAGGAATCAGGAAATATATATATTTCATCACATGACCAATTTTCAGCATTTAAGTGGTGTATTTAGAGAATCTTAATTTAGGCTTTTTTGTAGAGCGGTATTCACATTCATTTATGTTTTACATCAAGCCAGCTTATATTTTGATTCACTTATAATACGTTTATATGGAGTCTTATACAAGATTATTAATTTATTTTTTAAAATGTCAATATAACGTTTCAAATGTAATATCTTGTAGGAGTCTGTACAATATCTGTTTTAGGTATAGTATTATGCGTGTTAATAACTACATACACAAATCTATTAGCATACTTGTTCTCATTTATAGACCCCCACAACTAATTAAATGTAATTCAACCTGAAGAAATATTCAAAGATATTTGATAGTAAAATGATCGAGCATATTTTTTAAATCAAATCATGTTTTATAAAACCTAGTTAGAATTTAATTTTACAAATTATTTTTATTTATGCAGGATAAGATTGTTTATTACCTACGAGTATTTACATAGACTAACGCAGAAATAATATTTAAGAGGAGCCAGACATAGAATTGTCGCCATTAACCACAACCACCAAAGGTAGGACTACACATGTCAAGCCTCTGAGAGAATGACTAAGAACTTGTGAGGCTATAATGTTTAGGTAGTGATGTCAACATAGGATGGCAAGAGGGCTAAGTGGAGGTGGAAAGCCAATACAAACCCTGCAATAAGAGCTTATCTTATCTTGGTGGTCCTTCATAACAATAGCTTCATAGCTTCTGTGGATTCTTAGCGAAATTTTTACGGGAAAATTAACTACGATTGATAATATTCTAGTGTTAAAGATGAAACTAATACATTTTGTTCGAATCGAATTATATATATTTGTTTGGCTATATATTTTTGAGAATCCCTACACTTTAATTACACAGCAAGGATAAGGTAAACATTTTTATGTTTCTAATAAATACTAAACTCATTTGAAAAGGAAAAGGTAATTATTATTTTATGTTTCTTATATATATTAAACTCATTTTAAATTATTAAAAGTCTCGTCACATAGTTTTTTTAAGTAAATAATGTACATATGGATGGTTTTTGTATGTAAATAATTTAAATAACAAAATCTGTATTATTTGAAATGTATGTACTGAATATAATTTACTAGTTTTTAACTCATTATGTATAATTGACTTTCTATTATGTGTTTAATCCAGAGAAAAATAAGTATGGGAATTTCTCTCATTCTTAGAAAAGCTCATAAGTGTCCAAAACTACTTTATTAATATTTTGCATGGACCAAATAGTTATACTAATTGAAAATAATACTAGAAATCTTTTATGAATCTGAATAATTCTAAGTATATTTCATTCAGGTTTTTAAGTAAAAATTTGTAATATTTACCAGTACCTAATATTCATAAATATACATTCATTTAAATGCTATAAACCACGTTTAGTTACTAATTTTTATCACGAAAAGATGTTATTCAATGTATTGAATAAAACATATACATACGGAATAACATTTTGATCCTGAACAGTAACATTAACAATATTAACAATATTAGTGTTGAGGTTTATTTCAATCAACCGGCATTTGTTATCTCGAAACACTGACGATTATTTTGATATCGTTACTAAGTCTTACTGTGTCTATAATACTGTATAGAGTATGAATACATTATATTATTATTGCTTTACATTTATGAGTGAATAAAGCTTTTTTTTTTGTAACTTTAGAATATTAAAGGTAGTAGTTTTCTAAGTGTATTTAAAATGTTATATTTAGGATATTTTCGAATAAAAGATTTTGTAATCTCTTTGAGAAATTACAATACAAAAGTGAAAGATGAGATAGATAATTATATTTATTATACTTACATTGCTATGAAGAATTTAATGTACTCATTTGGTTTTGAAAATAAAGTTTTTGTACCCTTTTTATTTGAATGTACCTATGGGTTCGGTGACATTTCATTTTTAAATATATGTTACAGGTCTCCACACACTAATATACACACATTATAATTAAATAAGTTCATTCTTTCCTCGATCAGCTACTCTACAGGCCAGAATACTACGTAACTCAAGTTGTCCCGCCACATTGACAAAAAATTACTTTTCTTTGTTCAATTATTTGTGCTCTATATGTGCTCATATATGGCCAAACATGAACATTTGTGCTCTCAAATTAGACCTTTATCCCTAGAATGCATCCATGGGTCTCCCGGACCGGTGTCAAATTTTACAGCTTTATATTTTCTTTCAGATTTACAGCCTTATTAGCCTACTTTAGGAGTGCTTCACTTAGATATTATTGAACACATTTTCAAACTTGAATTAATATGCCCTTTATAAAAAAAACCAAACATACATGTACTATGCAATCCTGGGGTCTTTCAGACCCACTTCTATTGGTATCTGCATTGTGCTTTGAATTCAGTGCTTTCGTGTAAACGAGACTTATTTCAATGACAAAAAGCAATGCGCATGTGTGAGGTCCACCCCTTCACTCCCCTCACCACAATTCAGCCGCCTCCCCCACTTACCCCTTCCTTACATCTTGTACTTTTGTATATTCTGATAAAACAGTTGTCAGCAAGAGCCAAAGTTGTTCTTGTAAGGTTTTATAGTAAACATTTTGATTGTATTATTTGCTGTTAGCTCAATTTGTCGTGTATAGAAAAATGTACTTCAATGTCACCAAAAGAAGCCTGGACTCTTTCAATTTCAGATAATATAATATGTGAAATTTGCAACAGCACAAATATAGAAGCCAAGCGTGTTGCTATTTCAAAGAATAAAGTTTAGAAGGAGGTGAAAAAAGAACAGATGCTGCTATTTTGTGGTCTCGTACTGCTTGCTGGATATGAAAAGAACTGGGATACACCAATTCGTGAACATTTTGAAGATCCATTTTCAGACCCTCTGTATCGTGCAACAATGTATGTCAGTAGGTTTGAAGCTATACGTCGTTTCCTAAGATTTGATGATAAGAGGACAAAATATTTTCTCCTTCAGAGTGATCACCTTACTGCACTCGGACACATCTGGGACATATTCCTTTCAAATTGTCGAAATTCACTTGTGCCATATGAATTTATAAATGTAGATAGGCAGCTTGTCCCATTTATGGTACGCTGCAAGTGTTTACAATAGTAATACTAAGCCTGCAAAATATGGCATACAAATACATTTTGGGTATGTGATTCCACAAACTCATATGCGTTCTACGTAATTATTTACACATATAAACAACCTAGAGATGATGTACAAAGAAATTTGGGAGACAATTGTCAAAAATCTGTGGGGTGAATTCCGAAACTCTGGTTAGAATATAACAATGGATAATTATTTCACTGGCATGCTCTTAGTTGAAGAAATGCTTCATCAGCGTTTAACCATTTGATTATTTGACCTCTTCGTAAAAATAAGTAGGATATTCCACCAATCATGAAGTCTTTAAAGCTCGTGAAGTTTACATCTCTGAATTTTGCTTCAAGGACAAAGTCACAATTGGAGCTATGTTCCAAAAAAGGGAAATGTTGTAGTACTTCTAAGCTCAATGCAGAGTGAAAAATCAGTGAGTCAAGAATACATAAAGAAAAAACAAAAAAATATTATTTATTACAATAACACTAAAAGTGGGACTGATTCTATGGAACAAATGATTCGAACATACACTTGTAAACAACAAACAAGGAGATGGCCTTTAGTTTTGTGGTACATTCTTCTTGATGTAGGTACCTTGACTGCATATTTGATATATATTGCACATCATCCAAAATACAACCAGAGAGTGTCAAACAAAAATAAAATATTTTTGAAAGAATTTGTAAGAGAGCTTATTACTCCCCATATGATGAATATATTAGAAAATAATGAAAATCTACCAGAAACTGTCATCAATGCCATGGAAAGGTGGGGTGTGATAAGAAAATATTCAAAATCAGCAGGATAGTGGCCAAAAATTACAGAAAATTTAACGATTGTGCACATTTTGTCCTGAAAAAAAAGACAGAAAAATTTCCATGATACGTGTAAAATGCAGACGCTTTGTGTTCAAAGAACACAGCCAAATAGATTGTGAAAAGTGTGTTTGAACTCCAAGTGAAAGAAAAAAATAATTAGGGCAAAAAGGTTTAAAATATTAAATATATAATTAAAACATTATATTTTATAAAATTCATTTCAAATCAAAACAGCTCATAAGATATTGTCAATGTGTAGTATGTTGTTAGAGCTAAATAAAACTTCAATCTGTTAAAGTATAAACAATTATAATTATAAATAAATATACTATATATATATGATTATATAAATAAATTATATTATTAATATATATAATATCTATATAATATATAATATTTTATCCCAGTGGTGAAACTTGTAGGGGTCTGCGAGACCCAGGATTGCATTAGTGTAAGTAGATTTAAGAAAGCATCCTAGGGTTAAGACTAGCCCACCACGTTATCTGTTTCACTTGTTGATGTTTCACAGAAAAAATGTTCATGTTCAGGCAAATATGAGCACAAAAGAAGAACAAACAATTGAATAAAAAGAAATCAGTAATGCGGTGGCCTTACTTGTAAAATGCTTCTATAGATGATTAATTTATCGTTGATCTTAAGTTAGACAGATATATTTAGTTTATCTAGATGCTAAAAACAAACTACAGGTAAAATAGGCAGTTAATCCCATCAAAGGACATTTAGCTAAGCATCAAACATAATTTTGAAGTAAAAAGAGTAGGGACTTAACAACAATATTAATGTAGCATTTTATATAGGATTTAAAAGTATGTTGTAATAAGAATTTGGTTCATTTGTTAGAATCTGCAATTTTATAAATAGCATTTAATTATAATGAAATCAAATCTGGAAAAACAAGTCTGATATTTCACACCTTTAAAGAAACTAAAACACACACATATTTTATTTATATCCAATTATATGATAAATCCATGGTTTAAAGTGAAACCCCATTAGGTTGTACTTATAAAATGTATATGAAAATGAATGTGGGCTTAAACATAATTTTAAACATATTACCTTTTCTCCTTCGCTTTAAATACAGGATTCAGCAGAAACAGCTGACGGTTTTAAAACAGTAACTACACGCACTTCCGCTAGGTAGCGAGCGATGCCACGCTTGTGAGGGATAGTATGACTGACCTTGGAGTTTAGTTAGCCATGGAGCGTTGGAGTGTGTGGGGCTGTATCGCCATGGTTGAGGTATTTATTAAAACCAACTCCATTACTGCTACAAAGTGAGACTTTCGGCGACAGTTTAACCGAAGAGATGCACCATCACGCAACTCGATCCTTCTCTGGGTTTCAAAATGGCGAGAAGAAGTTATCTGTTAAGGATTAAAAACCACAAGGTAGGCCAAGATCTGTTTGAAGAGAAGAAAATACTGCTCGAGTGTTAGATGCAATCACCCTTAGTCTAAGACGATCAATAGTCAAGCATGCTATTGCTCTCAACCTGTCAGATCGATCTGTTAGACGGATGATTAAGAATTTCTAATTCCATTCCTACAAAGTTCAAGTGTTTCATTTACTCACAAATAAACATACAGAACAAAGAATCAACAGTTGTAGAGTTCTGATAATTTTACTGAACAAGAACCCTGACATGCTGAACCACATCTTATCCTCGGATTATGTTCATTTTCACCTTGATGGAGCAGTCAATAGACAAAACTGCCGTTACCTAGCGCAGAAAACCCTCAGGAGATTCATCAGCGGCCCTTGCTAGAGTAACAGTATGATGTGCTGTGTCATCTCTTAGCATAGTTGGACTTTATTTATTTGAAGGAGATGATGGTCAAATAGTAACAGTCAATGCCGATCGATACACAAACATGATTCAAGACTTCTTGGCGCCAAGAATCAACACACTCCCTCAACGGGAGTCTCTTTGGATCCAGCAAGATGGCGCCACAGCCCACACATCTCGCGTCAGCATGGCTACCGTCCGCAACTTGTTCCAAGGTCGTGTGATTTCTCGATTTGGAGACGTGAACTGGTCACCTTGTCACCCTCCCTACTTCTTTCCTTAGAGTCACTTGAAGGGTGTAGTGTACAATACACGGCAAGCCACATTCAACGATCTAAAAACACCCATATTCGAAGAAATTCAAAACATACCTGTTGCAGCGGGTGATGATAAGTTTCAATAATCGGATACAACAATGTGTGCAATCTAATGGAAACCATCCGAAGGACATGGTTATTAAGAAGTAAAGAAAAGAGGAAAATAGAATCGCCTTGCTTTGTTCTGTTAAAATATAGTGTTGAAAATGTATACCATTGATTATTTTTTTCATTTCTATTTTTAAAACCTGTCAGGTATCTCTGCCGAGCCCTGTATTTAGCCAACATTTTTTCACCGTGAACTTATGTTCAAAAGTAGGGGGTTAAGCAACACTTGCGTGTCTGTGGGTATTGTTATAGATTTAGAGAACAATGGAATTGAAAATAGCTAAATCATATCAATTTTGTTTAAAATTTAAAAATGGAATCATTACCTAATTCATTATTTTAAATAAAAAATTGTGGCATTACTATTGAGTGAATAAAAAAAATTAGCGATTCTTATTGGCTTTACTTAGTGATATATATTACAATATATGGTTTTGAACAATAATTAATAATTGAGTTTTGATGACATCCAACTGGGCCATTTTGGGAATTAGAAAAAAATCAATTCATGATTTAGACGTTGTAATTTTTCATCTTTAATGTGAAGGTAGTTTATTTTAATACTATTGACACCAACAATATAAACCTCAACTATGCATAAACACGAATAACAATCAATTGTTTACTATTAACAATAACAATGCTATTAATGTATATCATCTACGATCAACGATGACAAACATGTCAATTTTTATCTGAAATTGCATCAAATTATCAAATAATTTAACAAATGGAACGACTATGTTCCTGAATCTCAGTTGAGAAATCTGACAGTGGATATGTAAACAAGTACGTGGTTTGGAGTAGTCCTAGTTCTTATTCAACCAATGCAGTGCTTTTCTGATTGTATAACTTTAGTTG
This sequence comes from Timema podura, assembly GCA_033556935.1. Lineage (NCBI taxonomy): Eukaryota > Metazoa > Arthropoda > Insecta > Phasmatodea > Timematidae > Timema > Timema podura. The sequence goes on from JAVRXN010000004.1 coordinate 60,577,627, forward strand.
TAAGCGGTTTACATATGTTTACCACATCTACACCCTGGTTACTAGTCTACAGGATGATAACCACTTCCACACCCTGGTTAGTGGTCTACAGGATGATAACCACTTCCACACCCTGGTTACTAGTCTACAGGATGTTTACCACCTACACACCCTGGTTAATAGTCTTCAGGATGTTTACCACTTCCACACCCTGGTTACTAGTCTACAGGATGTTTACCACTTCCACACCCTGGTTAGTGGTCTACAGGATGATAACCACTTCCACACCCTGGTTAGTGGTCTATAGGATGATAACCACTTCCACACCCTGGTTACTAGTCTACAGGATGTTTACCACCTACACACCCTGGTTAATAGTCTACAGGATGTTTACCACTTCCACACCCTGGTTAGTGGTCTACAGGATGATAACCACTTCCACACCCTGGTTACTAGTCTACAGGATGTTTACCACTTCCACACCCTGGTTACTAGTCTACAGAATGTTTACCACTTCCACACCCTGGTTACTAGTCTACAGGATGTTTACCACTTCCACACCCTGGTTAGTGGTCTACAGGATGATAACCACTTCCACACCCTGGTTAGTGGTCTACAGGATGATAACCACTTCCACACCCTGGTTACTAGTCTACAGGATGTTTACCACTTCCACACCCTGGTTACTAGTCTACAGAATGTTTACCACTTCCACACCCTGGTTACTAGTCTCAGGGTGCTTACCACAATAGATGGAAGGCTTTACAGACAAATTTGACATTTTACCGTTGACCCTATAAGCCCCTCACAAAAAATTTTAACTATTATTTTTCACCTTTAGGGACTGTACCATTTTGGGTTTTCCCCAGTGACCTCATCCCTAACCACTCCCTCAGGTTAATAACCTGGTGGCGCCAGCTTGATGGGCAGTATTTGAAGTGGTATTGTCTTTAGAGATGTGGACCGAAAGTTTTTCCTTCAATTTCTTTTCCTTAAAATTTTCCCAAAATAGAACATTTTCAACTATTTATCGGGTAAAATATTTCCAATATTTAAACAGAGCTAATTTAATCGAAATACAAATATCTCAAATTTCAATGTTTATACTTCAGTTTAGTTCCTACTAAGGGTGTTAACACCAGAATAACAATAACATATAACAGATATCCCATTTTGCTCATCACATTCATGTATCGGCTACAACGATTGATGGCTGAATGTGACACTTAGTAAGGGCTCCCTCATATTTTTACTAGTTACTTCTCAGGGATTTACTGATCTCCTCACATATCGGGACTTCCTCTGTCTCATCAAACTTGTGTACTTCCCCCATATCCTCACATCTAGGGACATCCCCCTTCTCCTCACAGCTTGGGACTTCCCGACCTTCACACTTATTTGTACTTTCCCTTCTCAAACTCCTCCAGCTCTTTATCGAATGTGTGTCAGTTTGATTCGGGTGTCTTATTTTGTGCGGTTGGATTTTCACACAATAATTTAAATATTGGCTTTTTTGTTTTTACACTTTTTTTTTGTAAGTAATGAATTTATAGTTATAAGTATATTCTTTTATTTTTGAATTTATTTTCCTTTTGTATAATTTTTAAAATGCCTAACCATTAAAAGACCGGAATTTGGACACATTTAAAAGAAATTAGAGAAGAAACAAAACATGTAGGAAGTGTGTTTATTGTGGACAATGATATGTGAATACTGCCACTGGTATGAAAAAAAAATTGCAAGATGAATGGAATAACTCGACAAGACTCGATGTATGTTTTAGAAAAATGAAAAGTGTTTACGTGACTTCATAGGCAATAATACTGCTGAAAGTAGTGAATTATATGTCTACATATGAGGAAGTTGGGGACTTAATGACTTCCTCACGTATTTAAGATTCCATTCATACATAATCCAATCTTCTCTGGAAGTTCCAGGATCTCTAGACAATCAAGCTTATCAACTTTCATGGACTACTGATGAAAATTAAATAGTTATTGAATCACTGGCACCTGCAACATATATGAGTGGTGCTCCCCTATTATTGATCAAGAACTGGACTGATTACTACAAACTAATCCACCTATATTATAAACTATTGTCACGTTCTCACCAATCCACTCTACCTTAGATAAAGAATATGTTAGGATTCAAGAAAATGTAGTCCAAAACATTGCTTCTGTTGAGTCCCTTGCTCAGATTCTGAGCAACAAAATTGAAAAAGTTAGTCCTTTAAGGGTACAAGCATTGGTGACTGATAATACAAGTAACATGAAGATGGCTTGGTAAATTTTAAGAGGAAACTACCCTCATATAGTGACATTCAATTGTCTTGCCCATTGCCTCATTCTATTATAAATTATATCAGAAGCATAGGTTCAATGAAGAATGTCATTGAAAGCTGCAAAACAGTTATTAAGTTCCTTGTTACTCATCATGAAGCTGATCAAAGTCTGAAGAAGTTTCAGAAGAAAACTACATGGTAAATAAAGTGCACCATAGTTGCCAGTTGCAGCCAGGTGGGGTTTTACTGTGAGGTGTTTAGATACCATAGTAAGATCTAAAAACATATATATATATGTGCATATATTGACGAAGCAAGGGACAAAATTCTCCCATAACACTTAAGAAGGCAGACTTTGGACAATGATGACTTTTGGGGAAAGGTGCAAGGAGCACACAACATTCTTAAAACGAATTTTGCTGCCATACAAGAGTTGGAAGGTGGTACACCAACTTTCAGATATGCATGATATTTTCCGCAGTCTTATGAACCAAATCTCACTCAAAACTTTCTTCCTGGCCCCCAAACAAGAGTGAAGAGAAGAGTGTAAATAATACATTACAGAAAAGGATAAAATTTGCTCACATCCAATTCAGTTGACTGAAAATATCTTAAGCCAGGCATAATCATGGACATTGCTCAAAGAATTTCCAGTGTGAGTGAACTAGCCTTTATGAAAGATGTAGCAGAGTACAGCAATACGGACAAACTATGGAGTCGAGATTCGATCTGGCAAGCTGCAGAAAACATGTCACCTCTAACTTAGTGGAAGAATTACTGCAACATATTAAATTGGTCCATCGTTGCAGTGCAAATCTTAAGTATCCCTGCAAATGTCACTTCTTGTGAATGAAACTGAGAGGCATTGAGCTTGATAAAGGCAAAGAAAAGAAACAGACTTATGTGTGAAAGAACATTAGATTTGGTTTCAGTTGCCGAGATTATGTATTTATTTTTGAACTAGGACCATCAATATCATAATCAGTAGAAATAACAGGATCAAGCTAAAGTCACAAGCCTCCTTCTCCTATGCTAGACATTCCTAGCAGTGATAGCGTTGTGAGTTTTCATTGAATCATGTAAATGATTTCAAAATTCAATTTTGAAGACAGGAGGAGGAGCTATAATGCTGAAGTAGGACCTAAAATGTTTTCCTGAAATTAATTTTAAGCTATCACAATGTTATATTCAAAATAACTTATTTTAATTTTTACATATTTAATATGTATGAAACTATTATTAGAAAGTGGTGCTCAAACTAGGTGTTGGCCTAAGATTGTGACTGGTTTCAACACTGACAGTTATTAGCTGATAGCCACATGCCTTTAAGCACTTTTAACTGAGTTTGTAAACAGAACGGGAGTACAGACAAAATTTTATTAGAGTTATTATAGTTATTATTAGTAATAGTAGTAGTAGTAGTAGTAGTAGTAGTAGTCAGTGGCGTAGCGTGATCTTTATTTTTAGTGAGGCCAGCTCAAAGCTTACCAGTAATGATTTTGTATCACCACGTGTTAACATATTAAATTAGATTCATTTAAATTTCCCTAATTTAAAAATCACTAGAATTACAAAATCACCAAACAAATCTACAAAGAGAAAGAATAGAATAATAAAGGTTTTGAATTAAACTTACCAAGTGATGACATTACTTGTACAAGGGCACGTCTGTCTCTTAATGACTGTTCACGAGTGCCTACCACAGTATTTTAATCATTATATAAATCTGCCTAATATATGCCTTTTTTTTACACCTGATAATGGTGTTTTTGGACTGAAATTTTGAACACGGAATCTATCTGTGATGCAATATTTAGGTTACTGCTCCATATGATTTAAACTTAAAAGCATTTTCCAAATGTATTCCATATTCCTCGTGTTTTCTTAAATGTTTAAGATTCTTACAACCTACCGCTGTCCACAACCCCTCACCACCAAATAATAAACAATATAAACAAAATAAACTCTGTTTTTCTTCACCCACAGCTAACCACAGTTGTTTACCAAACCAATCATTAGAAAAAGTACTTTTTTCCTTGCCACCCACCTGCATAAATGTAAAGTAACTAGGCTTATGTGATCATAACCGTTTATTTTCCCTTTTTTTTAGACAGTTTTAATGAAGAGAACAGAGTTTTTAATAAAGAATCTACTTTATAAATTTTAATTCATAATTTTCACGTGCCATATTACTTCTTAGGTCTTAGCACATATTAAAACACTGACACATATACGAAAAAAACAAGATACAGGCCACTTTTATCGTAAAGCAGGCCAGCTCAGACTGGTCCCATCTGCTAGTGTAAAGCTCCCACCGGAATGATATGGGTATTGACCTGGAGATACATCTCACACTGAGTGTGGCTTCTCTGAGAGGGGCCGGCAAAGCTGGCCCTGCTCAGCTTCTATAATTGATCACTCTCGTGATAGTACAGTTCTCGCATGACGTTTGGAGCGGAAGAATGAATAACCTTGACTGGAACACCGTGTAACGAATCCAATAATTCACTGTGTGTAGAGAATAGTGCTCCACTCTTTTCATGTTTATTTTAAAACATGTTATAGAATGAAAAGAAAGAAAGAAATGTTCTTTTATGTTGAAAATTGTTGGTGGGGCCTGGCCCCTGTAGCCCCTAAGGACGGACAACCCCTTGTAATAGTAGTAAAAAATAAATTTATGCGAGCCTTTGTAGACCCTATGTTCTTACTTCAATATTTGTATCACCAATTAGACAATTAAAATCATTTGAAGACTAGTCCGATTATTTTCTAACAACATTTGTTCCCACGCCCCCTATATCTTCCCTCCCACCCCTATCTTCCCCCTCCTTACTAGCCCACTCATCCTTTAATACTATTTTGATGACTCTACGTGTATATCTAATAAGCTCTAAAAGCTCTAAAAAAGCTTTAAAATCCAACCACTTGATACCGGCCACCATTGCTGAAAATACGGAAATAAGACATGCTTAAGCAATATAATAAACAGCAAACCGAAGCATTTCAATATCTGAAACAAGAAAACTACAAATAAAAAAATAGTTTCAAGGTCCACACCTACCACACCTAACAGTTCTCCAGGGATATGAAACCATCCCGATGATCAAATGTGCTGTCTTGACAATATATATTTTCCGTCTTCTCTCCGTGGTGAAATCTGTACACAATCTCTAAAATACCAACTGCAAGAGACTAGCTTGTAGTCCACTGTCCACTGCCAAATTACTGACAAATAAAGGTTTACGATATTGTTGCTAGAGGACACTGTCAACAGATAGCTTACTGACAAATAAAGGTTTACCACATTGTTGCTAGAGGAAGAGGACCCACATTGCCCTGAGATGTACTTACATCTGTTGAAAACCTTCCCACCAGGCTATCGCCAACAGATAAATGCCCTGATGATGTCACCAACTGTGCTCCAAAATATCTTGAGTATCTTGGGGAAAATCCGTCTGGGTTGTGAAACACTTGGGAGTGTTGTGGCGGTGTTGGCGTCACCAACCCCTAGTCTTAGCCGGCAAAACCACTAGACATAGCTATTATTTTCAACGCGCTGTTTCAATTGAACGAAGTCGATGCCAAAGACGTCATTGCCGGTGTTAATACCACGAAATTTACACCCTTTGTAAATCTGTAAATATGTAGAGGAAATAAATTATGTGGTTTCCACCCCCACAGTGTCAAGAACTGAGCCACTAACAGATCATCATTATCGGCGGTAAACATGACGACATGCCATTAAATAGGGCTCCTATTTCCTCCCCTCCCCCGTCTTCACAAGGTATTGGCAATACCGAAAAATATGCCCCCCACATTAACAAATAATATCAAGATTTTTTAGATTATGCTTTGAAAAAATTGTCTTTGGATTTTTTTTTTTAGTTATTATAACTCAACAAGAAATAACTTTTCTCTCATCTAGCATTCATAATTATCTAACTGTATGCCAAAAATAAAGTTATTGAAATCACGGAAAGTTTAAATATATTTTAAATAATTTTAAATATATTGACATTTTTCTTTCGAAAACCTGACATTAGTCCCATTAAAACATTATACATTTTAACATATTCTGCTTATTAAATATAATTATAATATTTTTTTACTACAAAAAAACTATTATGAAACTAACAGATATATAGCACAATTCTTCAACGTAAAATATTCACAACAGGTAAAAACTGTTAAAATTTCATCTCAAAATACAACATTAATCAGGAAAAACGTACGATGACACCAAGTACAAGCAGGCGAGTACTTGAGCGAATTTTATTCAAACCATAGTTTTTCAATTTATGTTCAGATTTTCTAAACATTAAAAATCTTTCAGCTTAGAATTAAAACTAATAGATCACACGACATCTCTTGACTTCAACGTAATATATTTACATAAACAGCTGAAAACTTTGGTAATAATTCAACTTAAAACTGAAGTTCTTTCAGAGAAAAGTGATATTGACAGTAACAAGCACAACGGTATAAGCACCTACATGAGAACACATGTGTCGGCAGAGAATGTCGGCCGGGCTGATGTTCAAAAAGTGCGTAGTGCGAATGATCAAACTTACACTCTTTTCATAGAGGCACCTTCTACAACCTATAATGTACTAATGTATTTCAAGTGTGCCCTGCAACAGACAACTACGTTAATAAATGCTACTAAAAGAATATTTTAATTCATAAAATTTTAGGAACGATGGCCCTGCTAGCCCACCCTGTGGGTCAGCCATGGGTATTGGATTTCATCGACGATGCTGTCGACAGAAGGGATATTTGATTGACACCCGTTGCCAGATATTGCAATGATGTGATCAACGCACTTGTTGTGGATGTACGCAACAAGCTAACAGAAACCATCAATGATCTCGAGTATCCTACGGCGGAAGAACACATCAGAAACCTTGATCTGATCACTGCTAATTACTATTATACACCTCAAGTAATGGGTTTGATCTATTACATTTTGGATTGTGAACTCAAAACCATTTTACCAACACATCTAAGGACATTGAAGTAAAAGGTATGAATGATTATATTCAACCATCGTATAAAAGTGTTGATTCTAGATAAACATTATATATATATTAAAGATATATATCTTTTTATTCCCGCAAAGTTTGTCTCATAAACTCCTGTTTTCCTGTTTCCACATGTCTAAAATGATACCCGCAAAACTGGCGCCAGACGTTACGTTAGGGTTTCGCAATTATCAAGCAAAGTGTTGCTTCAGCCAAGGGCTACTTTAATTCTGTTTCAAAATGTTGTATTAATGTTCACCAAACTTTCACCAGACGATATGTCAAGATGATGCAAGCAACAGTCCAGTTTGTGACTCACCTAGGGTCAGTGAGATGTATTGCACAGCAATTTTCCTGTTACCCGCCTCGGTGGCGTAGTTGGCTAACGCGCCAGTCGTGTTGAGCTCTACCGCCGAGGACGGGGAGATCGAGGTTCGAATCTCGGTCGGGTGAACTGGGGTTGGTTTTTCCTAAATGGTTTTCCACTCTCCCTCCACGCAAATGCGGGTCCACTTCCTCTAAATTCAACCTTCCCCATTCCAAATCCATTAGCGTAATTAGTACTTAGGCGTATAACCCGAACGGGTAGTAAGACGCGGTGCTAAGTATTATTATTATTATTAATTTTCCTGTTTTAACTTTTTTAGAATAATCACTGCCACGCTTGTGCCGTATTTCACAATAACCATTAGAGTTTAAACATCCGGATGACGTCATCATTCAAAAATATATTCAGGATTTGCAAAATTCAAAGGACATAACCTTACAAGTCAAGTGAGACGTGTCTCATTCATAAACTCCACACCAAACTGGCACCACAAGGTCATTGACCCCTATATTACCTGCCGGGCATGTTGGGGGAGGACATCACTGGGGAAGCCCCACAATTGAACAATTTATAACGGTAATAAAAACCATTACAAAGGAATGTTGGCTCTCTTAAAAGGGTAGGTGGGGTGTGGAATAATGACGTCACAGGGGAAAACCCACGAATACACGACATCTTATAAGAGAAAGAATAAATAAAATAGTAATGACTATAATATTAATAGGAGGAGTATTATGGGGCCAAAGGTCAAATATTGTTGGACGTGCCTTCCATCTATTTACCACTTCCATAACCTAGTTATTAGCTCACATGTTGTTGACTACTTCAAGCTATCGCTATCCTCTTGTTTACAACCAAGAAGTGGTATATAGCATATATGCTTGCTACAAGTCAAGCTACATTATTATACATACAGTCATTGGTTGGATAAGAACATTACTATCACTGCATACCTAAACTTGTTTCACAGAGAGAATACGGTAGTAGGTAATTGAACTAACTATTAATTTTATTGTAGTTTACTATATTTTTAGTTTAATTTTATTGTTATTTGAATTATTTATCCAAACGGGCAGCTGAATATTACAATTACTTGTCATAAAACATGAAAGTAAATTTATGAACGTCCATAACTTTCAGAAACTACACCTCTTACAATGTGTTCTTGTTGAAAATAAAATATTAAGTGGATTACAGAGCCAAACGATTATATTTACAATTTACCGTTATAGCCGTATCTAATCATTAAATTAAAAAATGACTCTTGGACACGGGAATCGAACCCGGCTCCGTATATCGTGATCATAATTGACCAAACATATAGAGTTGACTGTTTCCATACGTCCATCACAAACTCTACTTTAAAATATGAGTGAAGAATGACCAGGAGCACGAAATGATTCATGGATATCTCAGTGGTTGGAAAATTGCCTTACTAGGCCAAAGGTCCAGGGTTTGATTCCATGTCTAGGAGCCATTATCCAATTTAATTAATATAAATATTAGGTTTAAACAATATCATACATGAGCTAATTAAGATGAAAATTAACAAAGAAATTACAATATTAATTGATTGTGTAATTATAACATACTTAAGACGTAAATGGTAAAAAAAAAGTATATGAAATATTTTATTTAAATATTCCAAAATATTTCATTTTGGGTATAGGGGAAATGTACCTAAAATGACATACTATTTTTAAGTTCTGAAATTTCTTCTAGAATATTTTTCTGAAATATATTGTTCCTAACTTTTTTATAAACTATGATATATTATTTTTCAAATGAGCACTAAAAAACATCACTAATACATATATTTACTAGTTAAAAAATTAAAATATAAAAATATAGCACTGTGCCATTTTATACCTACTGTATGGGTAAAATGACATATATTTAATCTTACACACACAAAAAAAACATTGAACATACTAAAATAAACCTTCTATTATGACTTTTGTTGTTTTATATGTAGTTATCATAGCTTGCAAATATCGCACACAAAATGTGTTGCCCTCTTAGCAAGGCCAGCACATTCATTATGAGCTGACATTTTAAAAAACGAATATCTTATACATGATTCATTTGGCCCTGAATGGGAGAATGTGTCATTACAGTAAAGGTAAGCACAGTCCTCATCTTCATCTGCGCAAGGGTTTGAATTATTTAATTCTTCACCCTCAAACTCAATTCTCTTTCGATCTTCTCTCGATGGTCGATACTGCCCAGCAAATTATTTTTTTCTTCAAGTTGTTTTATGTTTGGGCCTGTGTTAAGGAGTCCTGATTGAATCTGTGTAGTTTTTCTTCTTTTTATGACGCTTGGTGCAGCTGGAAGTATTGGAAAGATTCGGTTTAAAGAAATTTTTGATGTTTTGTTTGTTGTAAGTGACACAGATCTTCTGCAGGACTAGAGTTTGTTTATAGAGGAGATGAAATACATTAAAAGTTCCAGGAAGATTTACTTCGTCATCTGAATTACTGTTGTTAGGTTTTGGCATAGGCCTATCTGTTGTTTCAGCTGGGGTGAATAAATGTTCTTCGAAAATATCTGGGTTTAGTGGCCAGAGCCCCGTATTTAAGAATCCACTTTTGGCAATAGCCACACTTACTGATTTCCCATAGGCATTTGCAAATAGTCCACTGATTTGATATTGGGTGACTGTTCGCCAAGGATGTGTTTCTAGCCATTTTGACACCTCTTGATTGTAATACGTTTTCATAGGGCTATACAATTTCACATCTAAGGGTTGTATTCCTTGTGTGCGATTGGAGGGAGGGGAGGCTGGGCGGAGGTTACACAAAGAAGAAATACGCCATTTTATTTAGCACATTTAAGCATATTGACATGTTTGTGATTCAATTTACCCTCAATAATCAGTAAAACTTTATCCTCCTTACTGGCCTTCACAAAGTTAATGAAATGTTGCAGCCATCTTAAAAATACATCTCCAGTCATCCATCCACTCTTTCTAGCGATATTAATAGTTCCTAAAGGGGCTTCATCTATTAATTCGTTCTTCCAATTTTTTCTGGGGAATATCAAAGCAGGAGGGTCAAAGTTACATTAGGGATTCATGCACACAGCCATTGTAACAAGCATGTTTCCCTCAGCACTTGTAAGTACGCCCACTTTTTTTTATATATATATTTGTTACAAGAACTTTTTGAGAAACCTGAACCATAGTTATGGCAAACTCGTCCATACTGTATGTTCTTGAGGACTATTTTCCTTCTTTCTTCAAATTTTGTTCACAAACTGTGACAAATTTTGCAACTTGAGGTTTATCAAAACCCATTGCACGAGCCGCAGAAGTAGCTTCTGGCTTCCTTAGAGATATATTTGGATTGCAGTGCCAAAATACTTTTAGCCAATCCCAACAAGCAATTTTTATCTCATGATTGAATCTATGAGGAAAATTAAATTGCTCCGCAACTTTATATGCAAGTTTTATAACATCTTTGCATGTCAAACCAAACAACCGAGATTCACGCAGTTTTGAATGCTTAACCAATTCACGTTCTAATTATTGGTCAAATGTGGACTTTAATCTATCTAAGCCCTTGCTAACACCTTGAATCTTCTTGTTTTTGCTTCTACTCCACCTTCTTAAAATTGTTTGCGGTACTCCAAACAGTTTAGATTTTCGAAGCCAACACATTTCCCCATTATTTACCACATAAATACATAGCTTGCTCTTCTCATGACTGACTTCTTGTCTTTTTGACGTAAGTCCCAACCATCTGCGTACAAAAGATTTGAACTTTATATTAAAAAGAATTTAAATAGCTATTAAACCAAAGATTGAAAAATGAAGCCTGGACACGGGAATCGAACACGGGACCAGGTTTTATTTTTAAATTCACAGAATATGATATTTAGATGCAGGTAAAACCTTAACTAACAGAAAACAGCTTTGCTATTTAATCTAAATGAAATAACATATTTATTTTATATTTAAGTTAAAGTGTGAAGGGCATAATTTACCAAAGTATTATTTGTGTGTGAATGTACTTAGAGTAAAAAAAAAAGAGAGCTTTCTAGTGAGAGTTATTTGTACCAACTAACTATATTAGTAGTTGGCCTCCTCAAAAGATAGCATAAGGTATTCCAAATATTAAAAATATAATTTGGTAAATTAATCACAGTAAAAATGATTTATTTTAGAAAAATAATGATTTAAATAACTAAGACGCTACCTAGGGTAAAATGACCATCTCTGGCATCTTATCGTTAACAGTGGTATGTCATTTTACCCAACGTTGCTAACTATGAAATAATAAAAGATTGCATCTAGAAGATTAAATAATTTATGGTCGATTACACGTCATAAATACCACATAACACACTTGAAGTAACACTCATTATAATTATTTACAGTAAAATTATTATTTCTAAGGAATAGCTCAGTCCCCTTAGTTTGAAAAGAAATTGCAGTTTTTGCGAGAAAATACACCTACGTAATTTTACCTGAGTATGACATTTTAGGCACTATTCCCCTATTTCAAAATGTAATTATTAAAATTATATATGTTGAATTCAACAACATACGCATACATTAAACATTATTTAAACACTCATTAGCACTTCCATAATACTTTACACATTTTACAAAAGCCTTTATCTTCTTGGGCAAAGCTGTGACCTTGTAATTGCCTTCACCCTTGACAGCACAATATTATAGAATGGTTTATAAACTAATTGTATAAACGTTATCTGGACAGAAACCACGCAATAATACATACACCGTTACTTTGTTCAATTTCTACTGTGTATTTAAATAGTTTTAAATAAGTGTATCAGTTGAATAGTCAACTATATGTTTCCACTCTAACATTTATAGCAAGAATTATAAGAAAGGATCCACACTAGTGGGAATGTTTACAAAGGCTTCAGACTCGTATTGTTTGGATTACCATAACCTTACTCGGGTAGATGTTCTGACGCACAAGAGCAGGTAAACCTGCAAGCAACCCGGACATGGACACTCTCTGTGGACCACGCTGTCTTGACCTACTCTCCGCCAATTATTACAATAAATCCTATAGCCGAAATATCAACATAATATGTTACCTGTATTCCCTCCGGTATAATATACCGGAATACAGGTATCGTATTCTTTCATTTATATTCTCAAAGAATGTCACAAATCCTTTCCCTTCCATGATCAATACAAGTCACACATTCTCTCCCTCACATTCTCATTACAAGTCACACATTCTCTCCCTGACATGCTCATTACAAGTCACACCTTCTCCCCCTCACATGTTCATTACAAGTCACACATTCTCTTCCTCACATGATCAATACAAGTCACAAATCTTCTCCCTCATATGCTCATTACAAGTCACACATCCTCTCCCTCACATGTTCATTACAAGTCACACATCCTCTCCCTCACATGCTCATTACAAGTCACACATCCTCTCCCTCATATGCTCATTACAAGTCACACATCCTCTCCCTCACATGATCATTACAAGTCACACATTCTCTCCCTAACATGCTCATTACAAGCCATACATCCTCTCCCTCACATGTTCATTACAAGTCACACATCCTCTCCCTCACATGCTCATTACAAGTCACACATCCTCTCCCTCATATGCTCATTACAAGTCACACATTCTCTCCCTGACATGCTCATTACAAGTCACACATCCTCTCCCTCACATGTTCATTACAAGTCACACATCCTCTCCCTCACATGCTCATTACAAGTCACACATCCTCTCCCTCATATGCTCATTACAAGTCACACATTCTCTCCCTGACATGCTCATTACAAGTCACACATCCTCTCCCTCACATGCTCATTACAAGTCACACATCCTCTCCCTCACATGCTCATTACAAGTCACACATCCTCTCCCTCATATGCTCATTACAAGTCACACATCCTCTCCCTCACATGCTCATTACAAGTCACACATTCTCTCCCTGACATGCTCATTACAAGTCACACACTTCCTCTCCCTCACATGTTCATTACAAGTCACACATCCTCTCCCTCACATGTTCATTACAAGTCACACATCCTCTCCCTCACATGTCATTACAAGTCACACATCCTCTCCCTCACATGCTCATTACAAGTCACACATCTCTCCCTCACATGTTCATTACAAGTCACACATCCTCTCCCTCACATGTTCATTACAAGTCACACATCCTTTCCCTCACATGTCATTACAAGTCACACATCCTCTCCCTCACATGTCATTACAAGTCACACATTCTCTCCCTGACATGCTCATTACAAGTCACACATCTCTCCCTCACATGCTCATTACAAGTCACACATCCTCTCCCTCACATGTTCATTACAAGTCACACATCCTCTCCCTCACATGCTCATTACAAGTCACACATCCTATCCCTCACATGTCATTACAAGTCACACATCCTCTCCCTCACATGTTCATTACAAGTCACAAATTCTCTCCCTCACATGCTCATTAATCGTTGGTCTAATTGCATTAGCAATCGAGAGGTCTTTCAATTACATAGAACCGACATTATCTTCACATCTCGTTGAAAAGTATGAATACTGACTTTGAGAAGCAAATAAGAACGTGGTGTATTGCATTGCTAGAGATTTATGTTCTAACACAAAACTGTATATATGGATAAGACTTTAGAATAAAGCGATGGCTTTTAATTTACATTATTAAATGACTTAAATTTAAACAGATTAAATAGGAGAAATATACAGGATGTTAAAATAAAAGGGTTCAGAACTTTAATAACCTATAGTTCTCATTAAAATGAGTAAGAAAGTCTTGGTAAACCTAGGTCACAAACCAACTCACACAGAAATACAGGCCTTTATGTCTTTTGGTAATGAAAATAGTTTTGATCCTAAACTAAACATTATTTGGTTTTACATGACACAAATGTATTACCTCATCACAATAAAAGATGTACTACGTGTTTTCCTTCCATTTAAAAAAAATTCACATTCTCGAATCTGATTGCTGTGGGCTCTTTGAAAAATCCCTGGCTTCATTTTACTCAAGTGGCAACTGTTTTCAACTTGATGTTGTAAGTCTGCTGTAAGCTACAATCCAGTGGTTCCCAAAAGGGGGTCCATGGGCTGTTTCTAGGGGGCCCACGACAAACGCCAAAATCTAACCAAATGAAAAGTTAAAATAATAACTAAACAACAGTAGGCCTAATCTTATTCAATACAAATATTCCCCTTCGCAGTGCTTACTGCGCATCCCAAAGGTGCTTCCCCTCCTCCTCACCCACCTGCGCAGTGCTTACTGCGCATCCCAAGGCCCCTGTTCTGTTCTCGAACCGACCAGTTGTGTCAAATCGGCACGTCACTCATCGTATTGTACTGCTAGTCGTCAGACATTGCTAAGTTATTCATATTGATTTGTTACGTTTTATTATTTTTGTATGATTGTTTTTAAACATGGACTGTTGGCTTTGAACTGGTTCTTTTAAAAGAAAAATAAGTGAAGTTGAAAAGGAAGGATCGGTTGAAGAAACTCCAAGTGATTTAAGTGATGAATATAACTGATCCAAACCTAACCTTAAAAATGAGCGATCGAAGAGTAGCGGAAGTGTGAAAGTAACAAAATATAAAATTGGATATTAACAACTAGGTTTTATATTTATGTAGGACCTGAAGCTTATTCAAGGCTGCGGTGTGCAATTTGTCTGTAACTTTTGTCAAACGAATGCATGAAACTAACTAAATTGCGCCGTCATCTTGAAACTAAACATCGAGATTCAAGAATACAAAAGTATGTTTTTGGAATTCTTTAAAATTATGCTAAGAGAATTAAAAATATCACAAAATGCTATTAAATCTCAAACTCACAATGTGAATGAGAATTCTACCTAGCGTCATATGAAGTTTATCAGATTATCGGCAAATCTGGCAAGGATCATACAATGGCTGAAGCGCTTATTCTCCTGGCTGCAGTAGCTAATTGTAAGAGAAGGATAGGTGACTCAGCAGCTAAGCTAGTTAATTCAGTATCTCTTTCAAATAACACAATTCAAAGAAGAATATCTGATTTATCTTTAAAAAAAAGATAATACTTTATTTGTTAGAACTTTTATGAGTGACATGTTCGCTCTTCAGTTAGATGCAAGTACAGTTGTATCGAAAAAAAGCTACTATGCTGGATTTGTTTGCTTCATAGGGGGAAAGCAATTGTTCGAGGATTTTTTGCTTTCTTGTGAATTGTTGCATATCCAAGGAGAAGACGTTTTCAATGCAATCTATCTTTTTTTTACTAAACATGTTATAAAATGGGAAAAGTGTGTTGGTCTTACAACAGATGGTGCCCCGTCCATGTCGGGTTACAAAACAGGGCTTTTAGAAAGAGTGAGGACTCTTTCTCTACACATTAAAAGGACTCATTGTTGCATCTATCAAGAGGCTTTGATAGCTAAATGCCTTCCAAAATTAATGGAAAAATCTTTTGGAGAAGTAGTTAAAGTAATAAATCACATAAAGACAGGACCCTGAAATCCAGGGTTTTTGAGGTACTTTACAAAGAGATGGGAAGCGATCATGGTCAACTTCCTATTCACACTGAAGTCCGTTGTATGTCTCGAGGAAAGAATTTTCAAAGATTTTTTTGAATCATGAGATGAGGTGCGTATTTTTCTTCTGGACACACATTTTTCAGATCTGTTCTCTGATTTTTCGTGGCTATGTATGGTTGCCTATTTGGCAGATGTGTTAGAACATCTGAATGTTTTTAATATTAGTTTACAAGGAGATTGTGTGGAAATTTTTCGTGTTGAGGACGAGGTAAATGCCATTATCAAGAAGTTTCAAATGTGGTCAAAACGTGTGAAGAAAGATTTTTTTACAAACGTTCCTACTCAGAAAGAATTTTTTAGAATCTACTCCAGAAAATATACCAGAACAAGTGAAACAATAAAATCCGAGCATCTGGGGATTTTAGCAACTGCAATGAGAGAATATTTCCCTATTGAAACCAACGATTTCAACAATACTGACTTGATAAGAAATCCAATTGATTGCGAAATTAAAGATATTTCTAATCTTAGTGAAGACGAGGAGGACCAGCTTGTTGACTTAGTAAACAATGATGTTTTCAAAACTGTTTATCACGGTGAAAAAATCATTGAATTCTGGTTATCATTTTATCAAGATGATCAAAATCAACTAGCTGGGGAATCATTGAGACTTTTGCTGCCTCTTTGTACAACTTACCGGTGTGAACAAGATTTATTAACACTGTGCTACATGAAAAACAAGTATAGAAATATATTTGACATGCATTCATATTTTTGAGTCAACGTGTCCAGACATCAGCCTGATCTTCAAGAAGTTATAGGGGGAAAAAAAAAGAGGTTTCATTTATCTCCCTAATACTTGATTCAAATGAATAAATTTGAGATTTTTTATGTAGGCTTAACTATTACTATTATAGTCATTATTATTACAACTATAATTAGTCTATTATAAAAATAAAAGTATGTAAAATCACTTTGAATAAGGGAAGGGGGGTACTATTTTCTATACATAGAATAGATTAAATTCTAATGATTAGAAAAACACGAGGGGTCCACCAATCTCAAAGATCCTCTTGGGGGGGGGGTGTGTCATTGAATGGTGGTAATTGGGAACCATTGCTACACTAAACTCTTAAAGAATCCCCATACAAAAAATATCCAAAGGATTAAAGTGAGAGGACCTGAGCGGGTGGGATAAGAAGGGGGTCACATCCTCAACCTATCCATATTCTATTAAATGTATCATTGAGGTGATGTACGACAGCTAGCAAAAATTAAGGTAGAGCCCCATTATGCATAAGATACAATCGTTGTCTTTCTCTAAGAGGCAACTCCTACGATAAATTGGATAAAACATTCACTTTGGGGATTTTCACAAATAATTGAGCGATTGAGATACTACGTTTCCTCGTATAGATGACGTGCAGCAGTAAAATTTCAATTGTGATGGTCATAAATAAAATGTATGTCTGCCATTTCTGCGTTAGAATAATTAGCTGTAATTATTAACCTCTTAAAACATAATTAACACAATTATCTTCAAACAACTCCCACAGTAACAACACTGAGTAATGTTATTCTGATCAGTGTCAGCACGGGTGTTTAGTTAGGTAAACAACTAAAAGTCCAAATCTTACTCATATGCACGTAGATAAACCAATGTAGGTTCAATATCTACAAATAGAGACAGTAAAATTAAATTACAAAAATGATAGTAATAAATGTCCTGTATCTCTGTGCAAGTCAGTTTGTGGACCTATGTTTACTATTACTTTTTGTACTCATTTTAAGGAGTAGGGTCTAATACAAGATCTCAAACTTCTGAACGCATTTTAACACCTTGTATATATTGACACTTCTAGAACTAAATGAAACAAGTTAAACAGTGATACAGAAAACAATGCAATTATTATAACATTCATAGAATAAATATGAAAGTGGTACAAAAATTAAGTTAAACTAATGTTGCGAAGCAACAAACTTGGCTTATTATACATACAATTTTATTTTATTTCATTATATCATATAAGTTTGTTCCTATAAGAAATAATAACAATTGTCACGAAAATTAATAGCACATAGGCTATTAAGATATTTCATAGATCCAAGCCATATAATGTTAGTATTATATGAATTAGTATACTAGTACTAGTACTCTACTTAGACAATACCATACAATAAGGGGCCGCTTGCTCTGGGTGACATGGACGTCCGGCCAGTCAGTGACAACCACTGAGACACCGGGCAGGTGAAACAATGACCTGTCGTCTCCCGATATCACTCATTATCAGGTTTGTACAGTACAATGAACGTGGTTTTCAAACATAACGTACCGTACAATAATATATTTGTTCTTTCTAATATAGAAATAACTCAGATCATTCATACTGAATTTTTAGCTATGGAAGTTGTAAACCATCCAGCCCTTTGGAACCCACTTGTAAAGAGTATAGTAATATAGATTTGAAAAGAAATTCTGGAAGGAGCTTATCGAATCACTTCTTCCTTCTGTCTCGCCATTTTATAATCAAGTACCAAAATGATGCAGCTTGCTCTACTTTCATTTTCTGACTGTGAGATCGAGAGCAAAAACAGTAGAATGTCTGACATGTTCTGGTCAATATACATGTCAAGGAGCAAGTACTCTGCCACGAAGCTAGGGCACGGGGGTCCTAAAGTCGTTATTAAACTCTGCAGTATGGAGAAAACATTTTGTGAAACTAGATACATGTTTAGTCATAAAGTATTATAGTTAAATATTGTTTTTAAGTCCAAAGTCTTATCTTAATTGAAAGAGTCCCTTGCTTCTTTGAGACCCATCGGATTGATGTCCTAATAGAGGATTATCCACTCAACGGCAGTATGGATTTAGATAAACTCAGCCTTTTCGGATCCTTCATTTACATTTAAAATACGTTTATTAGGTTCGTTCCATATATTCAAAAGTTTGTTTGCGTCTGCCATCAGATTTTCACTCTCATCTTTAAATAAATTGTCCCTGACCTAATAGATTTTCCTACATCCATTAATACCTAAAAAAAGTCTTATTTTTTTTTAATTTGTACTAACATGGTATATTTATCATTTAAATAAATATGGTACTTTGGCCTTTCTTTTACATTGCTTAATGTGTTTGAGCTCAATTCAATAAGACGTTATAACCAGTGTAATTTTGCTTCCCTCCCTTTTTTTACTTTTGAACCATTGTTGTCAAACCATGGTTTATCTCTACTCTTTTACAAAGACCTACACTACTACTAGCTGTATTTATAATATTATTCCTGACCATTTCCCAGTGTTTCTCTGGAATAATATTTTACTCAATATCCTGTGAGTACTCCAGAGCAACAAAAATATTTATAATTTCAATTTTATATCTATTAATACACTCACCATCCATCAGTTTTTCTACATCATATCTTTCTAACTTGTCCACCTGATTTCCCTTTATTGTTACTTATATTTTTATTAAACTAAGATTATGTTACTTGGATTTATGAAATTTTTTAATGTGTTACTAATTTTCATGACAATTTTTATATTATTTCTTATAGAAACAAACTTTTATGAAATAATAAATAAAAATTCTACTCATAATTACTCAAGTTTGTTGCTTCACAACATTATTTTAACTTAATTTTTGTATTATTTTAAGATTAATTCTCCTAATGTAGTAAATTACCAATTACATTGCTTTCTATATAAATATTTTAGCTTGTTTCACGTAGTTTTAGCACTGTCAATAAATTATATATATATATTCTCTTATTTAATTTGTTTGATCGGGTTCAACGTATGACAATTCATTTATTGTTATTAATCACACTTTTGTAGACATAATCTTCTTTCTAATAGACTGTTCTTTTCCATTTCAAAGTCTGATCTAATATAATCTTCCTTATTCCAATAATTTTTTAAATAATTTTTTCTAAATAATTGTTCTCGTAGATATTTTAATTCGGTCTTTGAACGTGACTCAATGCTAAAATATTTCAAAAGTGTATTTACATCTCATCTATTAATAATAAAACTAAAATAACAACGTATGTTTGAAATTCCAAAATAAATTCATTAAATATTTTATTTGATAGAAAGATCATTTGGAGGACTTTTCAATTATTTCAACAAATTAGTGGTCATGGTGCTGGTTGAGCGCGGAGGATAAACTGTTTCTTATCTTTGTCAAAAATGCATTGACCAATATATATATTAAAATAAATGTACATGCAATTCTAAGAATGTCTTACTTTAAAAATATTATTTTTCAGGGGTTTATATAGTTAAAACTAGGCTCTATCATCTTCATTAAAAGTTACCTTCGAGTTCAAATTTAGTGTAAAAATATACTCGAGAGAAAACGTTATTACAGGGCAAGAAGGGGTTTCTCTACTTTGACAGAATCGTTCTAGCCTTTTTATTGGATAACATACATTGAGAGTTTAAGGCGCACAGTGTTATAGAAAATAGCAAAGGAAAAACAGTTTTATAATTAATTATGCATCACTGTATCTGAAACATCTAAAAATACAAATTATGTTATTTGTTTTAACTATCATGTTTTCATAATTTCCACCTAAAGATAAGGTAAGGCTGGATGAGCTTGGACTTGCTTACTTAGTCTTTTTGTCCCTATAGGCAGGGCTTGAAAAAAAAAGCCTCATCTGTTCGTTTGTGATGAGGGAAAATTTTAGCTTGACGAGATAGAAAAAAAATCAATTTTAATCATTAACTTCGCTATGATTGTGCTGGATTCTTCATTAGCTATCCTGTCGATATGAATATATAACGACTCTAACAAGTAAAATGTTGGTATTACTATTAGACTGAAGCGTAGATAAGCTATTGACATAACCAAATAGCGATTCTCTCGCAAGGTTATATCGAGGGTGATTTTGATATATATATAAATCAGGGTTGCTTATATTGAAACCGTTTGCACCTCACAACATGAAAACAAAGAATAGCGAGTAGCATTTGCCATGTCTTGTCTTATTCTTATCTTTTTTTTCTCGCGTATGAGGGGTGAAAAAATGGCGCAAAAGATTATGTTTCAATTTCCTCAAAATCAATCTCATATGTCAATATTGGAGAACAATGGAAAATTTACAATAAAATGTGCTCCGCAATTTATCCATCTCATATGTTTCTAGTGCTAAGTCTGCATTTGAAAGTCAGAAGTGTGGATACTTTTTTTTGCCAAAGTGGAAGGAGTAGTTTAAGTGGTCAAAGTATAATGTTGAGGCTGGTATGGTAAGATGTTCAGTATGTTCACAGTTCAAAGAATTGTGCAATTCATCGTAATGTGTGATTAATAGGTTCAAAGAACCATTTCGTCACGAGACTTTCAAATTCCATAACATATTGGCTCCACACATGTGGTGCATGTAAGCATTAGGTGTTCAAGAACAACCAGAAAATTATTCTATTGCAAAGTGTTTATAAAGAATTGGCAATTTTTTTTTTCTCTCTTTTAGAATATTTATTTAATATGCTACCCCTACTATATTGCTAAAAACATTAGGCCCTTTACTTATATTAGAGGTCTTGCGGAGCTTGTTGATAAACTTAATGTGGAAGTGCTGGGAGAATATACCAATAATAAACACTGTAGGGAGTTTATATATTATATTTCAAAAAGTGTGAAGGAAGATTTCGTACATAAATGCCAGCAGTGTCAAGGAATCACATTTAGCCATTACTCCCTTAGCAAATAATACTGCTTCAGGCTACCCATATATCATAGATAAAGAACTCCAAAAGGGGAACTTGGATTGGAGAAATGCACAATTTTTAGTTGGCCTGGAAACTGTGGAGCATCTTCCATAATAGGAAGTGCTTAAGGTTTGGCAACTAAAATCACCTTTTGTGCAAATAATGTCACAGCTGTTCATTGTGTTGCACACAATCTTCAGTAAAGTGTGCTGAAGTTAGTGATAAAATAGACCATTGCCTAATTTATGTTTACAAATTCTGCAATAAGTCAAGTAAAAAGCAAAATTAGGTGTCAGAAACTGAAGAATTTATGTCAACAGAAATGATAGATTTTAAGAAATTGCATACAGTTCGTTGGGTAGGCAGCAAAGTGAGGACCATCAAAGCTGTCATTCAAGGCTGGATATCTCTTGCGACAAACCTTGAAATTATAAGTTGCGGGAAGGAGAACGACAGCAACACAGAGAAAGGCATTCTGAATACCCTTAAAAAGTAAAGCTTCTTAAGAACCTTGCATTTTTTCAATGATTTTTGGTTACCTTTGAAAAAACTTTCCTGGATTTTTCAAAACAAGGACAGTCTTTAAGAACTGAAAAATATTCCAGGAATTATGGAGAATGAATCTCTAAATTGACACTTCAATGACTGGGATGCACAGTTAGGTGAAATTGTAAATGGAAAAAACAAGTTTAAATGTGATGGAAAGTAAAACATTGAGAAGGGAATGGCCAACGTAAAGGGGTGGTTTTTTTAGCACTTCCACAGATGATGTACCTATCAACATCTATGTCATTATTTTATACTTTCACGTGGCCATAAACTTCCTTGGGAGGTTTTGGTAAAAAGGAAGTAACAGTACTTGTATCTCATTACAAAGATCTTTTGAAACACAAGACGGGAAAAGGACATAGTTCAGAAAGTCCTGGATCAATGGTGTGAATTTAAAATGTGTGCAAAAGGTCTGTCATCAATATAGGCCCTATCTACTTGGAAAGGCAAGGTCCCGTGGTGATAGGTTTTTGTTCTTCTAAAGCTCCTTAAAATTGCCACTGTCCTATTAGTTTATACAGCATGCTGTGAAAGGGGTTTCAGCCAGATGAATATGATTAATCATAATCAGATCACGTTTAGAGACTTAAAGTTTGGATGAAATTATGATGGTGAGTCTAAACGGACCTCTACTACCACAATTTAAACCTACTAAGGCCATCGTTTTGTCAGAGGTGAAGGAAGAGTTTAAATGAAAATTAATTTACTTTATAATTATATGTATTTATAATAGTTTGGTGAAATAGGTACTTTTAGATAACCTATGCGGTTGTGATTATTGCATTTAAACCAGTCTTCACCATTTTAGTAAGAGGGTGAAGAACAGATTTGGGATACAAATAACTTTCTTTAACTGCGTCCGCTTCTAATTCTTTCTTTAAGTTTTTTACTAAAATAAATAATTAATTTAAATAAAAAACTGATGAAGGTCAAAAAATCATTTAGAAAAAGGAAAAGAGAATCTTTAAATTTGGTGTGTTTTCTTGCACGATCTATAGTTTGCTCAGCAAAAACCATACAATATAGCAGCTCCTATATCACTTGATGACTGCTCCTATGGGATAGTCTACTAGACGAACATTAAATTGCAATAGTTATAAAATATAAATTTATTTCAATCTAATCATAAAAACTCACAGCCTTATATTAAGAATTAAAATATCATAGTAAAATGATCAAAAAGTAGTTTTTACCTTTAAATAATCAGCGATGCAGAAACACAAAATCCAGTCCTTATATGACGTGGTAACTGACTTGTTTAGCTATTCAACTGCCAAATTACTCTCAATGCTACCAACATTTGAAATAAACGATGGCGTACTCTTAATCGCCCACGTATTCTTGCCCTGTCCTATTTTATCACTAGTGCTGGTTATAAGGTTAATTTTAAACTAATATTTAAAATAAATGACGAAAACTCTGAAATCATGCATTTTAGTTAAATGTTCATCGATATGAAATTGATTAGACGTACTCTCGTAAATAACATGAGATTTAAAATATCTAAACTGTATTTAGGTTTTTAATTCAGGTGCGAAAATAAGATAAAAACATATGGCGGTCCTTGTTCAACATTTTGACCAAATGGTCATAATCTCAATACTGTTGTATATTATGTTGCATGAATTAATGATTATAACTTTAATACAATCTCAAATTAAGCTCATATTAAAGTGCGATATTAACTTAAATAAAACAATTCAGAACTTTCCATAATATTAAATATAAAAATGGGTAAACAGATTATTTTAAGATGACTATACTTTTTTGAATAAAATCTACATTGTAGCAGACTTACTGAATTAGCAATTATTAGTTTGGATCAAGCCTGCAAACATTCTTTAAATCCTGATCATGGAAGTGTGGAGGCTGTATTTATTCTCAATGTTAGAGTAAACGATACCAAAAATACAGTCACACATCTGCCGTCCTCAAACAGAAGGCCTTTAATTGGTTCATGGTATTTAATCTCTATCTAATAAGTATTATTTGTGGTGAAAAAAATGTATAGCTCATAACTACTACAGTAGCTACATCTACATATCACCAAAAATTCCTGCGAAAGTTTTCCTTAAATTTTTCATCGTATCTTCAGTGTCTTCGCCATTCTGTGTGGTTGAGCCTTGACGACTAAATATTGTTCTTTGTGGCTCCTCCGCTCGTCTCGCCCCGGCGCTAGTGACGCTGCTCACTGTGCTCGACTGGGACGCTGCCAAACACACGGGAGAAGGTGGAATTAATAAAAAATGCAGTAATGTTTTTAAATTATAATTAACACTATTTATTTTCCATAGAATTTAGATACATTTTTCAATACATAATAAAGTATACTCTTAGTTGTGCTTCCTAGAACTCTTAGGGAATATATTTTGCTATAAGAAACAGTTAATTCATTGATATGTGTGACAAGTAAAAAACATATAACTGTAATTATGATGAATACAATAATTTTTAAAGGCTACATTTTCTTTGTATAAAACTAAGTTGAACTAATTGTGGTGTACCTATGACACACGATAAAAATTCCAAAGGAATTTTGCTATCGCTAAATGAAGATAAGAAATTTGGAATAATTTTAAGTAGGCCTACCGTATTCAAGTTAGATAGCTACACTATATTGAGGATATAACAATATCAAAAAAATTAATAGTACTAACAATCACTAGAAAAAAGAGATAAATTCATTTATAATTCTTATGTCTATATTTTCAATTATATTAATATTTCTTAACAATTTTGTGTAAGAAGATATCACTAAACAATGGATATGTTTATACCTCTTCACAGTCTTTTACATTTTGTATCAACAAATCAAAAGTTTACCAAATATTAAAAATAAGTAAAAGTGAATACATATAATCAAGCAAATACAAAGTAGTTTTAATAACACATATAAAACGTTAGATTGATACATTGATAAAATAAGTTTTATGAAAATGAACCACTTTACATAAATTTAATAAATAATTTGTCAGAACTTTTCAATTTATTGTAGTTTTTGATGTTTGTTCTTATTCAAATAAAAAGTATTTGTATTGTTAAACGCCTGTGGCTGATACACAAGAATAATTAGTTGACAGATGGATCTTTATGATAGAAATGCTATATTATAATAAACATCAAAATTATTGTTCAATAAATAAGAACTATGAATTTTTAAGAAACAAAAAATAGATTAAGTCTAATATAATAAAATAAGCAAACTATATTATTAAGAAAGCAGTCAAAATGTCCCACAAAAGTTATAGTTATATAATTTATTTTGTCATAATATTAATGTTAATACCAAAATGCCTGAAACTAAAATGTTATCACTTCATTGTATAATTTATTCAGGAAATACTAAATTGTAGAAGTGATACCAAAAATTAAATACCAAATCTATTTTATCTATATACTTTCAACTATATACCATAATCTTGTAGCTTGGAACAAAGCAACCAGTTATACAAAATATATTAACATATTTAGATTATTGTATGAATAAAATTAAAAAATTATCTAAATATAAAAGTTATATTGATGTCATAGTGAAAATAACACTGACTATATCATATAAATATAAAATTAATAACTAAAATAATATTTGTAGTATTAAATTAACCAAAATATTCTAAAAAACATTATTTGGTTCCACAAAATATTGTAGGCCTAAGGTTTACGAGCTCAAGTATTTGTTTTGACCCAGTTACATCAGTAAATATTCTATATTTAAATCTATATTCAAGAATAGCAGTCAATATATTGTCTAGAATACAATACCGGTATCATATTTAATTTTGCAGGAAGTATTATAAGATCATCTGATGCTGAGATAACATTTCAACTAAAATGAGACAATTTCATTCCTTATTTAAAACATATTCAAGTGTTTACTATCAATAACTTCCTATACAGATTATTTGTATAATTACTGTGTCTTACTACCTGTTCAGGTTATACGTACATATGATAATTACTCTAATGAGGTAGGGATGAGGGAGGAAGCATTTTAGAGGTAATACACCTGCATTTTCATGAAAGGTGAGTGGGGAACCATTTAGTATATCCGATCGGAATTCAAAGTCCTATCTCCCCGTCATCAGCAGGCCGGTCTAGAGTGACGCCTTAGACCGTTCAACCACTAAAGCGTTTATCATTTAATTAAAAGGCCACTGAGATGGTTGGTCCAGAATAAAACATGGTTTAGACAGAGTTCTAGAGGTATCGTGAAGTGCGTGTTAAGGAGGATCACCAAATACCATCTAACACGTTCTTAAGATAGGGTTTTCTAATAAAGCCATTTCGGCAAAAGAAAAAATCATACAAATCGATTAAATTTCAAATTTAATATCATTAAAAATATTATTTTTATTGTATAAGACTAATTATTAGTCTTTGCTGTAATTTTAAAGTCAGTAAAAATTATATTACGCTGTTTGAACAAGCTATAGTAAAAATGGTGAATAATTACTTTCAAATCACTACAGTTCATGAATTAACAAAGTACCAAACTTGCTTTTTTTTTCTTGGGCCCCTCTGGGAGAGAAAGTATTGTGATAGCAAAAAAAATCTTATTTGATTATTTGTATGGATGTGGACGTTTCATGGCCCTCCGAAACCTAAAAGTATTTTTTTTGTAATGCCATCTGTCGCCTCTTACTGTGAATGGAGCAGAAACGATTTTACCGACCCGACTAGAAGTTAGTAACTAGAATGTTAATATTGTTCTCCAGAGGGATTTGTGGAATCATCTATTCAACCATAACATTAGGGATAGTTTACTTACGGGCTAAGAGAGAAAAAATATTATTTTATCCAAATTGGCTAAGCCTATTTTTTTAATTAAATGTCGTATCTCGGAATTATTTATCAATACAAACCAAAGGTGCGTCTCATTCTCCCGTGAAAATTACTTTGAAGGTACTTTACGTTGGCAGACATTTCCAATTTGAACAATATCCCCGCCAATCTTGGAGATAAATGGTTCGGTGCATCTCACAGACTCTCCCCCGATTTATCTTAAAATAGACATTTACTAAAAGCTGGTAAGATTTGTGAAACGGAATAAAAGGGCTATACATTTTTGTAGAAATATTACACCAAAGATCAAAACTAAATAATATACACTGTTAATTACTCAATGGCCTTAGGAATTAGGAGCACCGTTACATAAAAATTGAGGAAATAGAAACATCTTTGTCCAACAAAGAGTATAAGAATCAAATTAAATTCAATAAAAGATTTTTATCCTTAATGGTGCTACAACTTTACAATGATGAGATAATTTATATCTCAAATAAATGCGGAGAAATGATAAAAATTATAAAATTTCCCCCATTTAATGTACCCTCAAAGTTCATATATAAGAGAAAATGAAAATTTTCATCTTGCTTATAATGATAAACAATGTCTATATAAAAATTTTAATCAAAATCATTAGAGCTAATTTTGAGAAAATTGATTTTTTCAATTTTTTTATTTCAGTAAACTACCCTTAAATTTATAGTTAGAAATATAATTTCACAAAACCCTCAGGGAGACCTTATGAAAACCCCAGATACCAAGTTTTAGCCCAAAGGGTAAAATAGTTTCCGCTCTAGCCTGAGGTACAAACAGACAAACAGTCGGCATTGCAAAAACCACTTTTTTTGTTTCAGGTGGTCATGACACATCGACATTAATCAAAATCTTGAGTTCGAATTTTTTGACGATCACAATACTTTCCTACAAGGTGTCGAGAGAGAGTAAAAATAACTTTTCATTGTAAAGTTGTAGGATTCTAAGAAGTATAATAGAAAGACTGCTTCTGCTAAACATTTTGAATGCGCGCGTGCTAGTTCGGACCTGTCTCGACAGGTTTGTATAGGTTCCTACAGGTACGGATGGATTTAAACAGGTCATTACAGGTCTAAAGCGGTATGGAGACATCTGAACAGGTTGTAAATTCAAGATGGCTGCCATAAAACTAGTTTGGACAAGTTTTAACATATGGTTACACGTCTTAGCAGGATGTAAATTTAAAATGGCCGCCAAAACTTACAATTCAAAATATTAATAAATACAAATTTAGTCTAGACATGTTTAGACATTTCTGAACAGTCTGTAAGTTAGAGATGACCACCAAAAGCCTAACGGAGTGATGTGAGACATTAAAATGGCCACTAAAATTCAAGATGACCATCCCTATATCCTACATCTAGAGATAACTGATTCAAGATGGCGTATCCAAGCTGTCGGATTCAAGATGACTGCCAAAATTCAAAATGGTTGCCTCTACTTTACAGACAATGAGCTCCGGAACCCTGACACCCCAAAACCCAGACCCCATAGTGGTAAATACCACTCATAAATGACGCCATTTCCTTGTAATGTTATGTAATTTATTAATTTTTTCCCTTTATCTCTCAGTCAAACCAATTGTTGCGGTCATATCATCGTTTTAACACCACTAACTTTATTTATGAACTCATTACCTTGTAAGGTTATATAATATATGCATCACTTTGTGCAATTCTCCCCTGGTGCCCCATCTACACCGGGAGTCTCTGTGTACCCGGTGCCTATATTTTTTTTTAAATTTTAATATTATTAATTTTTATTTCAACCCCCCCAACAACAATAATCCATAACGGATTTCTCCCTAAGGATGGTGATGCAATTCTCCTAGATTTCACCCCAACCTTCAAGACTTCCTGACATCACGACCACCCTCTTCGACCTGAACTTACTGCTTGCACGCGTCGCGACACAACAACCAAACTCAAAAGGAATAATGCCTCCTGCACCCTGATCTACCAACCTCTCCAACTCAGCCATCTCAACCTTCCTCCTCTCCTCTTACTTCAAGACATTCCGTACTATACAGGCCTCCGTAGCTGGTCCCTTACCCCCAAACAGACGTTCTCAGATGTATCAGGACCCTACTTGATGAATAATATGAGCAATATCATGGTCTGTCAACGTCGTGTTCATAGCGGTAAACTGCCTCTCCAACCCCACACACCTCCTACATCAACTCTCTCCGACTTCACCCTATAAAACACCTCCCGCCAGCATCCTGACGCTAGACAGCTCAATCTCATACTGGTGATTTCCCTCGATGTATTATCTATTACTATATACTTGTCCTCCTTTAATATAAATACATGGCAGGTACACCTTCTCATCCTTATATATAATAATTTCTAGACGTTGATAATCTTAACTCTGTATCTTAGAGGAGTCACTCCTAATCCTATTGGGTGGATAGACAACATCCTCACACTCGGGTCTATAACGATAAATTCTCATTCATGTACCCTAATCTCAAATACGGTATTAAGAGTTAACCTTCTTATTCTTCAAGATAATGATAGATACGACTTTTAACAATGTATGCTTTCTAGAATCACCACACCTCCACAATGGAGAAAGGAATCTCCCTATGCCTTGGAATAAGATCAGACAAGTTTTCAGACCTTCCTCCCTACTGATAACTCTATAAACAGCACATATGTTTACGAGATAAACACGCCCAGACATACTCTTGCAAGCCTTTTATATATGTACTCATTCGATCTCTCTCCTCCCCTTTTCTAGCCTTACCCTCCTTCTTTCAAGCTAAACATTTAATTATCTAATACTTATCAGAGTCAGGAACTATCCTACATTGAATCGGAGGTAATTGATCATACCATGCCTCAAACAACATTTAATCAGTCTAGATTTTATTAGCACAGATAATACATTTAATAATAGTTACAACATAGGATCATCATTCATTGATCTTGAACTTTTTGAGGCCTAGCCTAACATAACCTACCCCAACCCGACTCATCCCAGGAGAGCCTTAACCTTAATAAAATATAAACAAGCCTTAACCTTAACTATATCCTAACCTACCCTAATCTAACCTAACTTACCAAACTTTGTGAACCTAGCATTTTCATTCATACACATCTACAAAGGGGAACCACGGACTTGATAAGTATTCAATTCCCAAACCTTACATTCATGATAGCATAGGTTTTTTCTCACCCGCAATGATTTCTTCTTTAATAAGACTAGGATTTTAGCCCTATAACTAGGCTAACAGTTTATAAATCGTGGTTTAGAGGTTGAATCTGACATATTAAGTACCATTGTTACATAGGTTAATGTCTAATTTACAGTAAATACGTGAAACGTATGGTAAATAAGATTCAGATATGAAATTTAGGATTATTTTGGGATAGTCACTCAGATTTTTACCTACTTCAATATACATTGTTAGTCTTCAACATACGTCAACATAAGCCAACATAAGAATCAAATAGCCAAAGCTATTATTTATGCTTTTAGTGAGGATTACTCCATTCCAGGACGATTCCAGGTTAGCTCAGTGATTAGAGCATTAGCCTACTAAGCCAAAGGTTCCGGGTTTGATTCCCGTTTCCAGGTGTCATTTTTCAATATTCAGAATATAAATCAATATATCAACAGGATTAAACAGATTTCAACAGCCCTCAAACAGATTCGTAGACATAAATATACATCAATATATTTCAACATACATCAACAGGCTTCAACGGAATTCAAAATACTTCAACATACATTAACAGACCTCAAACTGACCTCAATATTTTTCAAAATACTCCAACAAGACTTCAAGAGACTTTAACAGATTTCCAAATAATTAAACAAAACTTCAAAGATACTTCATGGATACTTCATAATGACTTAATTAAGACTTTAACATTACTTTATTATACTTAACATACATCAACATACTTCAACCGACCTCAACATACAGACTTAAACAGACTTAAAAATACACCAACCAAACTTCACCAAACTTCACAAGACTTCACCAGACTTCACAAGACTTCATAAAACTTAATTAGACTTCAATCGAACTCAACATATTTCGCCAAATTTGGTCATAGATCATTGAAGGTAGCAGATATCATAATAAACGACAGTTATTTTTTATTCATACATCATACTAAAAGGACTTTTTTTTTAATCATTCCTTGATCACAAACAACATACATGATAGAGTAATGCGTCATGCTTATAAAACATTTGACTATCCTTCGTTGACTACAACCATGAACCATACCTAATTCATACCTTAAGCGTATAGCTCAAGCGGGTAGTAAGACATGGTGTTAAATAAATAAATAGCGCCATATACACAACTTATAAAATATACATACCATCACACATACATCCATCTATACATATTTGTACACACCATCATTCATACAAACCAACATACATTATAGTTATACATATTAGCCAACATACATTATAGTCATACATATATATATAATCATATAAAACATCAAATATACATATTGATATTATATACCATTATATACATATAAATACCTTCATAAATACATATACTATGGTTTCTTTGCTTTATCATTGATCATTGATAAGACGCTATCATCCAAGGATCATCACTATGCATGTTACTTACATAAAAAGTAGTCTTAGTTTATTAATAGGATCAAGGCATTACTCAACCTATAATGATAATTCATTTGTAATAATATTTCATCACAATTACTCATTTTTTCATAACCTATGAATCGTATTTATGCATCATAATTATTTTTAAAGATGAAAGTAGGACCAAATTAGAAAGAAAACCCATTTTTAGATGAGCTAGAAAACTGAAATTTGGTAGGACGGTAGAGGGAGTACACCATACAATCAGATAAATATAAAAGCGTAAAATTTCAAAATGGGGCTCCAGGATGTATGCAAATATAAATATGATAAATAAACCTTTTAAGATGAGGAAGAACAATAAAATTTTACACTTAGGTAAAGAGATCACTCCAAATTAATAATCATGAAAGTCTGAAAAACTAAAATTTTTAGATGAGATTATGGGAAAAGGGGGCGGGGTATAAATCGAAATATTACTTTTATGTGCAGTAAAAATTCTAATTTTGGCAAGTAGGTTGAAGGACAACTCCAGATAATTAAATAAGTCTTAAAATTTAAAATTTATGGGTGACATATGGGGTTCAGGGTATAAAGTATAGCTGTCACGATACCTTATTTTCTTGATTCCGATTTTCAATTCTGATTATTAAGCTCAACCTGGATTCTCGATTTCGATTCTTGAATATTTCATATTTTATTATTTTTACAAGCATGCAACCTCATTTAACAACATAGTTATTAAACATAATAGAATAGCAAAAAAAAGTAAATAATACAAAAGTTCATTTTTTTAACAAAGAAAAAGATCCGTTTACCAAGTATTAAAGCATATTTTACCAAATTAATAAAATAATGAGGAATTAAATTAGAAAGCATGTATTTTTACCTTCAAATAAAACCTCACTGAGTCAAATAATTTAAAAAAGATTTAACAAAAATTGTCCAAAACACAAGTCTTATACATTCACCAAATAGGGTTGTTATCTGGTTCAAAATATGTAGCAAATAACGGCAAATAAACTAATATCAGAGATATTATATTATCTACTAATTGTTTTGAATTTTGCCATTTTGTTAGTTGCCAGTACTTAGAGCTAAGAATTGAATTATAAATAATCGTAATGTTAAGATCGATTTTCGATTCTTTCGATACTACGAATCGAGTTTGACATCCCTAGTATAAAGGATTTAAACTTACCAAAATTAATAAAGATAAATTCCTTTTACTCTTTTAGAAAACTTAAACTCATAAAGAATGTAAATTGACAACTTAAAATAATCATAAGAGTCTCAAAATTTTGAATGGGACCCTCGGAAATAAGGGAATAGTTGGGTGTATTAGATAAAACTTTTTATGATAGGGTAAAAAATCTAAATTTACCAGTAAGATAGAAGGACCCCTCCAGATAACTAAATAAAAATAGAATGTTCTAAGAAGTAATTGGAGACATTCCCCTAGCAGGAGAGAGGGCTAAAAATTCATAAATTAATAGAAACAAGTACTTATTTATGTGGGATAAAACTGAAATTTAGCAAGTGTTTTTATTGACTATTCCAAATAAAAATTAAGGTCTAAACTTTTAAATTTCAAAATGTATCTCCAGATAATAGATTCAAGGGGGATACAAGAAGGTGGTATATAAGTGGAAAAAACTTTTGAAGAAGGTATAGATTTTAATCTTCCAATATCAAAATTATTGCTATATATTCTCTCTGAACTAGTGGGGACTGGTAAAATGGAAAGATTTCGATATTTCCCAAACTAAAAAGATAAACTACTCATCAGCGTATTAGAAAGATTGAGATTTTTCAGGAGAACACAAAACTGGAATGAAAGTTTGATTATTCTTAAATTTCAAAATAAAATTCTAATAAATAGAAAAGTGTTCCCCTCAAAGTTCCCAAAATAATAAAACACTCCTCGGTATTGAATATAATTAAAGTTTTTTTAATTGAATGTAATCGTAGATACTAAAATAACTAGAAGAGTTTGAATATTTAAAATTTAAAATAGGTTTATGAGAAATGGTCAAGGCTGGAAATTTCCAAAACCAAAATTATAAATTCCTTATTTGTGTAATGATAAGAAAATTAAATTTGGTGAAATGGCAAATAGAACACACTAAAAGCAAAACATTATAAAATAATATTGAAATAAAAAAGGTAAGGGGTGGTGCTAAAATGGGGAATGAGAACGGGTTTAAAAACTTATAGAAAACAGAAAATTTGCAGTTAAATAGGGTATTTAAAAAACATTAAAATCAAACTATGTGTTGAAGGGGCGCAATAAATTAAAAAAACTTATTGAAAAAATCTTTCTAAGCGTGATAGATAAAATTTAAATGCTTTCAAGCAGCTAAGACGTATGCCCACATTGATCAGGTATAAAAAAATAGTAACAATTTTTAATTTGTAAATTTTTTCCAAGAAATGGGGGCTCACAATTTATTAAATTAATAGAAACAATCTTCTCAGTGTTAAATAAAATTATTATTCTCAGCACCACGTCTTATTACCCGTTCGGGTTATACGCACTTACACTAATGTGTAATGGTAGGGTGATTGTGATATGAAATTGAGGACCTACAGTTTAGCGTGGAATCCGAACCACGGTGGAGGCCTGGCATTCCAAACATTCACAAGTTGTGTTGTGTCTTATCAGAGGTGAAGGAAGGGTTTGGCAATCAGATAAATCTTTGCCAGGACCGACGATTGAACCTCGGGCCCCCTTGAAATTCGGCATGTAGGTAAATTTATATTACTGAAAAATCAAGTTATGTCTTAATAAATGAAATTTCAAAATTGAAAATAGATAAATGTAAGAGCTATAAATTGATACAACTATTCTTACTGTTGTTGAAAATTGAAATTTTGCAGGCACGTAAGAGAACCATCAGATATCCTATTAAGTCTTAAGATTTCAAAATTGGAGTTTAGAAGCAAAAGTGTCTGAAGGGAGAGAGGGAAATTAGCTTGAAACTCTGAAAAGCTATTAGAAAATATACCGTTCAATGTGGAGAAAAAATTAAAATTAGCAAATTGGTAAAAAGATCATCCAAGATAACATAAAAGATGAAAAGTTTTGAGTTAACAATGGGGGGCCAAGAAATGGATGAAAGGCCTCTAAATTGCTATACTAATAGAAACAAAACAGTTTCGATATAGGCAATAATTGTCTTGAGAGTTCAATATTTAGTTTAAGATTGGACAAGGAGAAACTTCAAAAATGTTGGTCGCAAGGTGTTACACTTCCTAACTAGATATAAAGTCTAGCCTTTATCAACAAAATATGCGTGGATCGGTTCTGGCCGGACACAAATATGAAACTTGGTACACCTAACGTATTTGTTTATCCAATACGTTTTAGGGTCGGGTGCCAACATTTTCTGTCCGATATTTTGAAACACATCTCCAATTTGGATTTTTGGGACGCTTATTTAAAAGTTCATTATCTCTGCTACCGATGATCCAATCGCGATGATTTTTTTAAATTGTGGCTTAAGCTCTAATGTAATTGATTTTATCAGAAATAAAGAGAAGTAACCTTAATCACAACTTTAAAATTAGATAAATTTAAGATTTTATGAAAAATATTTATATATAAGGGGATTTTTCTTGAAAACGATCAATGTTATGAAAAAGTATATTCTATAACATCTGAAAGAGCTTTAATTTGATAATAATTTAAAGTATGATGGAAAATACTCGAGATATAAATTTTGAAACGCAAGCGCAACACCAATACAAGAGCTGTGGAGGTAGTCAACTATGTGAATCTCAGCGGTGTCTGGATGACTTATTGTTATTGTTGTTGTTGTTGGTAAGACTGTGCCAGTTTCCAATACAGCAAGTTGGATGTCGTGCCTTGTATATGATATTGCTGTGGTGAATGTGATAAGTGTAGTGTATTGTATATTGTATTTACATTGTCGTATGATAAATATTGCTCATGGCAGTTATATGTTGATAAATGTTTGTCTACTGTGCAAGTGAGTATCAAGTTATGAAGCATAGCATAGCCTAGATTTTAGTGTTTCAAGTTAAAATTTATGATGGAAGTACAGTGGTTCATTTATTGAGAAGAGATATTGGAACTACCTTCCATAATTATGTCACTCTGACCTTTTCACCTTGGTTGATGAATCAACCTTAAGACTGCCAAAGAGTTGACATTGTCTGGGACTCCTACCCTGAAGATTCACTGAAGGAATCTTTCAGACAAAAGAGAGGAATAGGGGAGAGGAGGAATGTGACATGGAATGGCAAACTTCCAAAGAACTTCCCTGCGTTTTTTACGCCATAATGAAAATAAAAAGGAATTTTTTCAATTTCCTCACTTGCTATATAATGGAAATGAATCCACCTCAGGAAAAAAAAGGTTTACATTACATCAAAAAGTTCAGCAACTGCTTTGAACACACATAATATAATGGAGGATACTGATCATGGAGAAGCCAATACACGCCTTTGCCTCTATGTGCGTGATGCTGCAGAACGTGGCTTCACAAAAGTGAGGTTAGGACAGTTGACACCGATTCAATCATCTTAATCCTTGTAGTATTTTCTTTCATCCTAAGTAAATATCCTGACATCCAAGTGTGGGTGGCGTTTGGCCGAGCAAATAGATTCCAATTTTATTGTATTAACCGAGTCTACGACGAACTAGAACCTGACAAAGCCAAAGCCCTTCTCTTTTTTTATGCGTTTAGTGGGTCAGACACAACATCCCTGTTCAGGCGAAAGGGGAAGAAGTATGCATGGAAGGCATGGATATCTCACTCATCATCAACTACAGCTTTCCAGTAGTCTGGGAAAAAGTATATTTTTTGATGATCAGTCTTGATTCTGACTTTTATTTTTTCACAAATAGATAAATCCACGTGTGCAATGTATGACTCATCTTGTGTGGCGGAAGGAGGGGTAAACCAATTGAGACAAGTGGGAAGAAGATTAAGCTTATGCAAAACTTGCCTCCAACCTGTGATACTCTCCTTTAACACATGAATCACCAACCTCGGTGGCGTAGTTAGCTAACACGCTAGTCATGTTGAGCTAGACTGCCAAGGACGGGGAGATCGAGGTTCGAATCTCGGTTGGGTGAACTGGGGTGGTTTTTTCTAAACGGGTTTCCACTCTCCCTCCACGCAAATGTGGGTTCAATTCCTCTAAATTCAACCTCCCAATTCCTAACCCATTAGCATAATTAGTATTTAAGCGTATAACCCGAAGGGTAGTAAGACGCAGCGCTATAAAAAAAACACATGAGTCGATCTCTATATCAAGCAAGCATTTGGGCTAGTAGCCTGAAGTCAAATAAGCTCCAAGTCCAGTGAACTTCGGCTTGTTGAATGTTCTTGGAAGCCTTTATGGATGACGTAACCAGAAGTTTCTAAATGCTCCCGAGAATTGCTGAGGTGTGGCTGTAAAGCACTTCCTCTTTATTCAAAACATTGTTTATGCTCTACAAATAGTGTTCAGTGTACAGCTCTTTGCCTCTGCCGAGGGTGATTTGAGCAGCAACAATGTAACTGAGCAGATGTGTTCTTACTTTGTGGGACAGGCCATATTTTTTGCACTTGTTACCATACTTTGTTGGACTTTTTACCTATTTTTTAATTTCGATTTATTATATGTGAGAAATTTTAAATTTCAAAATTAAGATACACGCAAAGACTGTGTTGTGATATATATTTCAATTGTTTTGTGTTTTAAAATTTAAACTAAAAATAAAGCTAAGACTTTATTGGGACACATTTCATACAAATTTTAGTTTGGTAATTTAACCATTATATTAACATTATATTATAATCAAAACATATATAAAAAAATTATTAAATTTCTTGTTCTATGTTGATTTTTTGTATTAACTATACATAAGTTCATTGAAAAGATTCTAAAAATATTCCATTCATTGTGTAAGTAGAAAGAAGAAAAAAAATATTCTTACTTACTTGCCAAGTTCCAAGCCTGTTTTCAATCAGCCACCACTGAGTGGTGTTGCGCTTGCGTTTCAAAATTTATCTTTCAACTATTTATCATCATGTTTTAACTTATTATATACCAAATTAAAGCTCTTTTTATGCTCTTTCAAATGTTATAGAGTTTTCTTTTTTCATAATACGGACCGTTTTCAATAAAAAAATCACTTAGGTATAAATATTTTTCATAAAGTCTTAAATGTATCTAATTTTATAGTCGTGATTAAGGCTACTTGTCTTTATTTCTGATACAATCATCTCGATTGGGTCATTGGTTGTGAAGATATTAACTTTTAAAAAAGCGTTCTAAAAATTTCAAAATGGAGGCATATTTCAAAATGGTGGACAAATAGTTTTGTTTTGACTTACCTGTACAAAGTATGGGTCAAACAGCTAGTATGACATACAAGAGCTGTGCATGATACCTATTGACATTCAATGATTGAGACCATGTATCATAGCTATACGACGTACACAGTTCAGAGTAATGTTAGATACTTATACAACACTTGTCCATCATACATTTATTGAAACAATGCAACATGTCTATACCACATTTGATCATCCTTCATTGATAAGAACCAGACATCATACATGCATGTCATATGACCATTCATTATATGTTGATAAGAGTCATACATCATATGACAATATAATTGTTCATGATCAGTCGATCTGAGTCATGCAATATAATAATTACTAGACATTTGATCGTTCACCATTGATTAGCTCCATGCATGTACTTATAAGATGTGTGTACGTGAACATCATTCACCGATCTGGACCTGCTCACTACCATATTCAGACCTGAGATAAGCCTTAACTAACTTTAACAAAACTCTAACCTAACCAATAGCCAAGTTATACCCTGATCAATGTGAGCCAGATATTTATATCAGTTAGAACCATTACTAAATCACTAGCCAGATATTTGATCTGGTTCCAATATGAGTAAGGTAAGACATATGTCTATGGTATATTCATCAATAAAGCTCTGATGCAATCTCTAGAATTGTTCCAATACTATGTAATTTATAATAACATAATATATTCTCCAAAGTAGTATTGTAAACCCCATTATGGTGCAAATTCTTTCTTTGTTTCAAGCTTTGAAGTATTAAAATTATTGCTTAGTGATCGTGAAAATAGGGATTCCAGTTTCAACACGTGTAGAATATGTAGCACTTGCCCATCATGTTTACTGAAAATTCTGTCATCCAACAGAAGGCATACCTTTATGAAATTTATAAAGCCATATGCACCCTACCAGTAACACAAGTTCAATGTGAGAGAACATTTTCAAAGCTAAGGATCATAAAGACAAGGATAAGAAATTCACTGTATGAGGAGAACTTGGAATCATACATGCTGCTATCCATTGAAAAGGAATTGTTGGATGAATTGGCTGCAGAAGCATTGACAGATTTGCACAAACATCTAGGAAATTCAAACGATTGCTCTTAGTATAGAGGACTGAATTAAATATGCTTTCAAACTACCTGTTAATGTGTAAAATATTCAGTACAAGAAAACTATTTAAAAAAATACCCAACATTTATTTAAAATCAAAATAAATACATGTAGTCCTATATCTAAAAATTCAATTATTAAAATCTGTATATATCTGTTATATTTAGTGTCTACTGTATACTTCCAGTAATATGTACATTATACCTATAATGTATTATTATTATTATTAGCACCGCGTCTTACTACCCGTTCGGGTTATACGCACTTACGCTAATGTGCAATGGTAGGGTGATTGTGAGATGAAATGGAGGACCTACAGTTTAACGTGGAATCCGAACCACGGTGGAGGCCTGGCATTCCTCACATTCACAAGTTGTGATTAATACACGTCTTGTCAGAGGTGAAGGAAGGGATTGGCAATCAGATAAATCTGTGCCGGGACCGGGGATTGAACCCCGGACCCCCAGCACAGAAGTCTGACACCTTACCCCTAGACCACCAGGTCACCGCCTATAATGTAATTACTAAAAAAGTATACATTCACCTCACAAAAATGTAATAGTACTTTTAGTCCACTTACATGTTTTTTGAGAATTTAATTTATTTCTTATAAAATTAAATTATAACCTAATAGCTGTGGGTGGGCCCCAGGGGCGGATCCAGATCATTTTCGTAGGGGAGTCAAAATTATAAATAACATAGTTACGGATAATGTTAAATTTCTGTATGAAGCCATTTAATAGTTTCTCATTCATATTTGATTTTATGTATGTTTTAAACCATGGTCACCCTCTCCAATTTTTTTAAAATGAGATAGTTTTTATAAACTATTTGGAGTGGCCCTTCTTCAACAATTTTTTGAAAAATTGTTCACTCTAGAGGCTATGAGCAGTCTTCACCTTTTTATTATTAGATAGCCCATTTAAAGTGTTCTTTACCTAGAAATTTTTGAAATTTGGCAAACCCTCGAAGTTATTTTAGAGTGAGCCTCACCTTAATTTTTTACGATGATTAGATACCTATAGATTCTAGAATATAATCTTGGAAGTGTTCTTCCACTGACAGAATATTGAAAATATAATTATTTCAGAAACTAGGCTAATTGGGGTGGTCCTCGCCTGAAAATTCTTCAAAATGACATGCATCTAGAAGCTATTTGAAGTTGTCCTTCCCTAGACATTTTTGAAATTTGGATGACCTTGGAAGCTATTTAGAGCTTTCCTCCCCTGATTTTTTCTGCCAGTTAAATGCTTCTAGTCTAGTAGTTTATGGAAGCGGTCTTCTCCAACAAATTTTTGTCAATAGAATTCATCTAAAAGTCATTTGGAGTTTGATTAAAGGCCATATTTCAGCTTTATTTGATAATTTAAAAGGATTTGAAATATATCTAGGGGGAATTTGTTCTAGGAAGGGGCAAATTATTTCCAGGGGGGCAGATTATTAGTCTTCATTGATGTGTGGTAGTCTACTGTCTCTCTGCGGAATAATGTTCGTTACTTGCTATGCACGACAAATATTAGTACATGAAAACAAATATTTTTTCCACACTTGCGTGAGTCATTTCGTACATGGAATAGACGTGGATGAATAACGCACGTGTGGATCCGGCATAAGAGGTGTCTGAGCGTGAAAAGATAAAAAATTGTATCATTTATCTGTGTTGTATTCTCTTTCTAAAATTTGAACATCCATTTTGTTTTTGTATTACTTTTCTAACTTTCACAGGGGGGTCTACTGTTCTTTTGACCCCCCCACCCCTGAATCCACTCCTGGCTGGACTCCCTTTGTCTCCTGGCAGCCAATATTTTAAACCCAGTCCGCCACTAATGCTACTGCTACCTTTCCAGAATCTATTACGATTAGGTTCAAAATAATTATGTTAATAGATAACCAAGATAAGATTGATATCGTGTAATATTTAATATAGTAACATGGCTACCAATCAAGATTCGAGCCTACGATCTACCCGTTATAAGCGGACTAGTTTATTGCAATATTGACCCCAATAGTCATATCTCTCACTATATCATTTTATACTCTATATATTTTTATATATTTTTATAGATGTATTATTATTATTTATAGTAATTTGCCAGGAGAAACGGGTTCAATCCCCAGCGCTTCAAAAAGTATTTTTGAAGCAGTGGATCTGGAAAGGGGTCAAACTTATCTTTGTGAGGAAGGACGGATAGGAGCTTATTAAATAAAGAAGTAGCAGTTCTGGTTTAGAAAAATGAGTTTAATGGCCAGAGGACTCGTGCTGACCATGAGACACCCTCTATTCACAAAGGTTGGCACTATCATCGCATATATA
Organism: Timema podura; assembly: GCA_033556935.1. Lineage (NCBI taxonomy): Eukaryota > Metazoa > Arthropoda > Insecta > Phasmatodea > Timematidae > Timema > Timema podura. The sequence goes on from JAVRXN010000004.1 coordinate 60,619,175, forward strand.
GAAGCTGCTTATATCTATGTGGCTTTTAGAGTATACAGTATTTACTAACGAAACACTTGTGTGGTATCATGTGTCTTGTAGAGTATAGAGTATTTACTATCGAAACACTTGTGTGGTATCATGAGTCTTGTAGAGTATACAGTATTTACTAACGAAACACTTGTGTGGTATCATGTGTCTTGTAGAGTATAGAGTATTTACTATCGAAACACTTGTGTGGTATCATGTGTCTTGTAGAGTATACAGTATTTACTAACGAAACACTTGTGTGGTATCATGTGTCTTGTAGAGTATACAGTATTTACTAACGAAACACTTGTGTGGTATCATGTGTCTTGTAGAGTATAGAGTATTTACTATCGAAACACTTGTGTGGTATCATGTGTCTTGTAGAGTATACAGTATTTACTAACGAAACACTTGAGTGGTATCATGAGTCTTGTAGAGTATACAGTATTTACTAACGAAACACTTGTGTGGTATCATGTGTCTTGTAGAGTATACAGTATTTACTAACGAAACACTTGTGTGGTATCATGTGTCTTGTAGAGTATACAGTATTTACTAACGAAACACTTGTGTGGTATCATGTGTCTTGTAGAGTATACAGTATTTACTAACGAAACACTTGTGTGGTATCATGTGTCTTGTAGAGTATAGAGTATTTACTATCGAAACACTTGTGTGGTATCATGTGTCTTGTAGAGTATACAGTATTTACTAACGAAACACTTGAGTGGTATCATGAGTCTTGTAGAGTATACAGTATTTACTAACGAAACACTTGTGTGGTATCATGTGTCTTGTAGAGTATAGAGTATTTACTATCGAAACACTTGTGTGGTATCATGTGTCTTGTAGAGTATATAGTATTTACTAACGAAGCACTTGAGTGGTATCATGAGTCTTGTAGAGTATACAGTATTTACTAACGGAACACTTGTGTGGTATCATGTGTCTTGTAGAGTTTAGAGTATTTACTATCGAAACACTTGTGTGGTATCATGTGTCTTGTAGAGTATAGAGTATTTACTATCGAAACACTTGTGTGGTATCATGTGTCTTGTAGAGTACACAGTATTTACTAACGAAACACTTGAGTGGTATCATGAGTCTTGTAGAGTATACAGTATTTACTAACGAAACACTTGTGTGGTATCATGAGTCTTGTAGAGTATACAGTATTTACTAACGGAACACTTGTGTGGTATTATGTATCTTGTAGAGTATACAGTATTTACTAACGAAACACTTGAGTGGTATCATAAGTCTTGTAGAGTATACAGTATTTACTAACAGAACACTTGTGTGGTATCATGTGTCTTGTAGAGTATACAGTACTTACTAACGAAACACTTAAGTGGTATCATGAGTCTTGTAGAGTATACAGTATTTACTAACGAAACACTTGAGTGGTATCATGAGTCTTGTAGAGTATACAGTATTTACTAACGGAACACTTGTGTGGTATCATGTGTCTTGTAGAGTATACAGTACCTACTAACGAAACACTTGTGTGGTATCATGAGTCTTGTAGAGTATACAGTATTTACTAACGAAACACTTGTGTGGTATCATGTGTCTTGTAGAGTATACAGTATTTACTAACGAAACACTTGTGTGGTATCATGAGTCTTGTAGAGTATACAGTATTTACTAACGAAACACAAGTTATGTCTCAAGTGTTTTGTTGACTATACGGTACTTACTATTTAAACACTAGTTAAGTCTCGTGTATCTTGTTTTGTACACAGTATTTACTATGAAATCTTTATTATGGTATCATGATTGTGGTCTGTTGAGTAAAAAAAACAATTGTGTTTTACATGGTGGGTACTGGTGTAGATCAGTGAGGGCCAGCGATGTATATTAATTACATGAGTAAGTCTTTTGTTTAAAGCAATCGGAAATGAGTCGTAATGTTAATGTAATATCTGTAGCACCTACCAAGTATTCCTTTACAAGACACAGTGTATAATACAATGAGGACTTATCAAAGACCTTAACTTTCTTTGATTCTGATACAACTAGGTTGGATCCAATAAAATGGCTATGGATTATCAATTTAACAGAAAAATAGATGCGTACAGCTCAAACGCCTGTTCAATCAGGGTCGATCTTGTTGCGTTGTGAACGCCCCAAGGATGAAACAACATCATTTCGACTGTGAGTTGGCGTGCTTTTCATGTCGACTTGCAGCCGACCGGCTTATGTATCCGAGGCTGCATTATCGCCCAAACTCATGGACAAGTCGAGAGGGAACTATTTGACTGGTTTCCGATAGTGACGCCACCACCAAAGAAGGTTGGCTATAAACCACCTAACGGCCAATTCCTGGACGCTGAGTGGTGGGATAAACGTATTCCAGACCAAAAATACTATATAAACTCTGTGAATTTATAACTCACTGTCTTAGATTTATACGACTTGGTAACCTCCGGCCCTCCCACCCCTACCCACTTCCCTCACAATACCCTTGGTGACCTAGATGTCCTCGACTTCGTTCAAAAATACCGTAACCATGTCTGGGAGGACAAGATTGAGAAACTGTGCGTACAGGACAGGTCCCTGTGGTGCATGACGAGGAACTTGATGTAGGTCCCCGCACCAAGGCCACCTATTGTGAATCGTAACGTGGTGGCCAACTCCGACCAGGAGAAGGCCGATGCTCTCGCTGAGCACTTAGAGGCACAATTTGTACCGACTGACGACCCGTCAGACCCGGTGCACATTGCGCGCGTGGCTCAGGTCATCGGTGCGGTCTCGTACAGACCCTTGGATGAACCTGAACCCACGGAGGTGGCAGAAATGTCGCGGGCGTTAGCCGCTCTAAGACTAAACAAGGCCCCCAGACCAAACGGGTATCAATAACGTGGTCCTCAGAAAGCTGTCCTTGGAGGTGATTAACTTCCTCGTGGAGTTATTCAACGCCGTCCTGCTCCTGAGTCCCTTCCCTGAGCTCTGAAAACACGCTAACGTCCCCTGCTTTCATAAGTCGTGTAAGGACCCGGCCCTAACTTAGTCTTACCGACCTATCAGCTTCCTCGACTGTTTGAGCAAGTTGTTGAGAGACTTCTACTGATAAGACTGACCCGACATGTTCGTGAGGCGAGTGTTTTGGTGGACGAGCAGTTTGGTTATCGGGCCAGACATGCCACGTCTCACCAACTTGTCCGACTCATGGAGCAGATCACGAGGAACTCGACGTGGCAAAAGCCTTCGACCGTGTTTGGCACGAAGGTCTCTTTTTCAAACTCTTTTCTTAAACCTACCTTTCCATCTAGTTAAGGTTGTACAATCTTATCTTTACAACCGAACCTTCCACTACCTTTGGGAACGCCACTTCCCAAGTAAGAAGCATCAGGGCTGGAGTGCCACAGAGTTCCCTTGTGGGCCCGGTGCTCTTCATTCTGTATGTGAACGACATTCTTAAATCCCTAGACACCAAGTTGGCACTGTATGTGGACGACATGGCTCTAGAAGCGAAGTCGTGGCGAGGGCAGCTGGTGGAGAGGCGACTACAAACGCACCTGACGCAGTTGGAGTTGTGGCTGACCACCTGGAAGATGAGTATAAACGTGGAGAAGAGCACAGCAGTGCCCTTCACATGGAAGAGAAAGTACTATACGCCAGCCCCACTCTGGCTGTTCGGAGCACAGATCAGATGGGTGAACAGTGCTAAGTACCAGGGACTTACGCTGGACACCAAACCGACCTGGAGAGTCCACGTTACTGAAAGATCGGCCAAGGCGAGGTAAAGGCTATGATGCCTACGCCCACTGTTTAAGAGGCGTAGCACCCTGTACGAGGAACGGTTCGACAATTTACACGCAGCTAATCAGGCCGATTCTCGATTATGCTTGCCCCCCTTGGGGCCACCTGGCATACACGTTTATGAGGAGATGGCATGCATTCCAGAACACGTGTCTAAAGATCATTGTGGGGGCACTCTGGTACGTTCGTAATGTGACTCTGCATCGTGACCTGGATATGCCTACCATCAAGGACCACTTCCGGAAGCTGGTGCAGTCCTTCTACGACATACTCCCCGGTGCCACCAATCCTCAAATCCAAGGGCTTGGAAACTACGTCATTGACCTTGGAGGGTAGCACCAACGTCCCAAAACTCTGCTTAGATAAGCGAAAAGTGTAAACTAGGGGTCAGTGGGAGGCTCTCACCCATCTCCCCATAGAGTAGTGTCCCCGTACATAGCTCTAAAAATCCTTATTCGGTTTGCCACTTTACTTTTTCCCCCCATCAATAATGATGGATTTTCTTTTGTTTCAGAACATTCGTGAAATGCGACACCACGTTAGTAATTAGTTCCGAAAATAGCACGGTGTGACTAATTGGTCGGTACGTGTTATAATTTGCTCTCGTGCTTCCCTTCAGGATGCATTAGAGTATGTCGTATGCTATGCTGTACATCACTATGATTTCAATGACTAGGGCTATGGACACCCTTTATGGATTTACTATAAGCAGGCCTTGTCTGAGCAAAGAATTGAATACTCACTTTCCTTCGACCTACGACTCTGCATGTAAGCAATACTTTTCTGCCATAATGTCTTAATTTTCTATATCAGGATCTTCAAGCAGCTTTTTCTTAGCGTTTGACTCAGTCTTTTTCATCTTCCCCTTTTTGCTAACTCTGTAATTTTATTTCTGATTATTGGTCATGTAACTTATTAATTTTTGAGATGTTATTTAGTGACAACTTCTTTGTCAGATGTTCATTTCTATAAGTTGAGGTTGGCCCTCAAAAGGGCTGTTTGTTTCTTTTATGTTTTGAATCTCTTTTGCTCGGGGTGTCTCCCCTTAAAAGAGGTTGGCACTTCTTGCCAACCATGGACTATAATGCAATTTCCTTGTCCAGGGTTTGGGGAAATACGGCTATAAGTGAGTCAGTGAGCACCAAATATTTTTGCCTCTCTCCATCCTCTTAGAGAATGAAATTTTAAAAACCCTCAAGATATCCTACTCAATCCTAGAAAAAAAAAAAAAAAACTCTCACTTTAAATTTCAAGGCTCTATGTACACTGGTTCAAAATATACATCAATGCATTTTGAAGACCGGCAACCAACCTTTTTTACTCTTTTAGGTCAAATTTTACGAACACAGTCTTATCTCTTGCCAAGAGCCTAAAAGGAAACTTAAAGCAAAATGTTAAATCTCCAGTTATATCATTTGGATAAATATTGTGATGAGTGAGTCAGTCAGCGAATGGCATTTTTATTATATATATATATATATATATATATATAAGAATAAACCATAAATATTGACAAATATCCAAAAATAGTATAGTAACCTAAAAGATCTTAGGTAAATATAGTAGATATATTTAATTTATCCACAAAAAATCTTTGTGTTGAGGTTTCAAACTCAAGATAAAACAAAATGGAGACATTGGATAAGCGTGTCAAGTTTTCTTGTTGTATTCCAAGTGACGTCATGCGCAGTATTAAATCAGGGAATGAAGAGTTAAAAACCATTTGAAATAGTGATATAGAAATTCATACATAAGCTGTAGAGTGAAGAATAATTTTTTCCCTCTTAAATACAACTATTTTTTAAAATATAGTGAATATAATAAATAGCTAGTAGTGAATATTACTGTATATTAGTGGATCAAACAATTGATTTTGCTGGAATCGAGCAGTTTTATTTAGAAGCTTGGTTCATAGAAAATGATCTTATTCAAGAACAGTTTTAAGATTTATTCCTGTGGATATATCAACAGATAAATATTCAGCCATACATTTAATAGACTCTTTAAAATCATTCACTCTTAATTTAAATTTCTTAAGAGACAGTGAAACGATGTTTTTTTGTGCAATTAGTGCACAGTTTCCAGGTGTAAAATCTAACGTTACTAAAGAATATCCCCCTGCAATCAATGTACACTTGTTTTACCCTGAAAGTTAACAAGCTTACCTTGCATTTTTACACTTTGTTGTAGTTTATAAAATAGGGTCATAGTGTAGTCCGATAAGGTTTGACTGCTATCTTTAAGGATAAATGAATATGGTTAACGTTCATTGAAATTTGATATTTATGGTTCGTGTAGAAAAAGCCTAAATTCGTAATTTATTTAGCCTAGTTGAAAAATGTTACGAATTCTTAACTACACAAAAGAGACCATAAGTGTTGAAAACTAATATTAAAAAAACCTTCCCAGACAATAACTGTTGGTTCAGATAGTTGATCTATAGACACAATTTAATTACTGTACTGGTTGAGTTAAGTTATACGATGCAATTCTGACATAATTAAAAGAAATTGTTCAATCAATGACAGGGACGTTTGTTTTCATACTTCTGTTTCAGTGTCAAAATCAGGTTTTATAATAACAATAGTGGAAATAAGAATAACTTTTTCCATAACAAAAAACAAAAACATCTTGACTGGCCGCTGTGTCTCGTTGACTGGATAGAACTAACTCAAGGTTTGAACAAGTGGTTTACTTTTTGTAGGTGCGGCATAGATTTATCGATTTCTCACTACCATGGATTGGTAAGTAACACTGAATTTGACAAATACGACGTTTATTTTTTATATCTATCTATTATGATACCCGTAAATCTACACAACAGATTTTATTTAAAAAATTGAATATCATAGAATATAAATGGGTCGAAACGTTTCAAATTTCAAAAATACTCCAAATGAAAATTGTAATTTTAGAAAATCATTTAGATAATAATATATATATATATATATATATATATATATATATATATTAAGGATTATGAATCAAAGTAAACTATCAATAAGACAATAACTAAGCCACAATCTATATATAATTTACATTGATAAGTGACTGTGTGAACCAACCCTATTAAGAAACGGTTTCCGATTTCATAAAATAGGGTCGAGGTCTTTAAAAAATATGTATTTGGCTATAGATTTCCAGTAAAATTATAAAACATCTGAAACCACGCTGGGATCAATTACAAATCCCGTGACTTAGACAAGGAAGAAAGTGGACTTTGGTGATTTTTAGTCTGGGTATGACTCTTATAAATTATCAGTTAGAAAAAAATTCTGAATAAATCAATCATAATGATATCGTGCTAAGAAGTAAAAATTTCTCGAATCAGAAATACTTCTTTGGTCTGATCAGTGTATTCAGTAATCCCGGGCTTAATTCCCAACATGTGAAAATGTGTATCAAGAATTAAATGGTAATAAGACTTTCACTGGATAAAATGTCTGCCAGGTTTCCATATTTTGTGTATGTAAATAATAAGTTAATGTATTAGCTATACAATAATATGATTAGTTATTTCAGAAAGTTCATGCTATGCACCTCTGATGAAACTATGTGTGCATCTCCTATTGTCACGTGTGTCAAGTGGCTTCGCATGATGATGATGAGAATAATATTGATTCCAACATTACCTTCTGAGAAGTATAACACAAAGTAAACAAAGAATGTACCAGGGTTGTCTATTTATTATCTTGCAGCGAAGATATGACGTCACCGATGTGCCTAATGAATTGCCCTCTGAGGTTGCAAGCTGTAGCGTCTCTTGGATATACCTTGTGAGTCTCGGCGAGGCTGCTGAGGCGTTCCACCTGTGACGTCACTACTGACGCCAGGCAGTGCTGGCATAGGACGCTCCTCGATGGGTGACGCCACACCTCCCTGGCTGGATACAGACGTACGAGACGCCGTTTTGATCATTGCGGGCCGGCACTGCGCCTGCGCACAAACACAAATACTCCAAGATATTCATTGGGTTATTAATATAAACAGTTGATTTTAGATAAATGTTTGATAGAGGCTACCATAATGGTATAGAGCACGCTGTTGTAGAGTGTAGTGAAAGAGGAAACTATCTGTAGTAAGTTCTTGCATGACAATGCTTCTCAAGAGCTAGCTGGTGTCAACAACCCAACAGCTATTAATTATCAAGTCTTAGCTACTATCTTTATTCATCAAGGACTAGAATTAACTATCAATTTTTACCATTCATGATTACTTTTCCAAGGGTGATGATAATTATTTAAACTAATCGATATGTGAAATTAATATTGATTGGATCAGGACCATCTTATAAGGAAGAGGGTTGTTCTGTTGTTCCTAGTCGAGGGCCTCACTATTTAATGGTATAGTATTAGTGAATATTATACCGGATGAAGTCAATACTCGTGTGTGACTGCATGTACCGACGAGGAAGTGCAGCTACACATTTAAAGTGTCATTTATTGACTTTCAATTTGTTACTACTTGTTTTTAAAGTTGTGTTACTCTGTAAATTTGGTATGTGTTAAAGTTTTAAAATATATTCCAACTTATATTATTACATTTCATTTATCTGATTTGATGATGAATTCTATTTTTTAAAGCTATTCTAATGACATATTAAAAGCTAAGTAGTTTCATATACGAGTATCTTCTCTCCCCTAAAAGCCGATATGTTATCTGCAAATGAGCTATAGCGGTATTAATGCATGGAAAATGTAACTGTTGATAGTTACTTTACAGAAGAAAATTCAATAAGAAATACATACTAATGTTGAAAATTAAAAAAAATCTGATGGTAAATCAATATAATTCTCTCTAGTACTCTAGGAATGAATCTTAAACTGAAACAATTGGATTTTATGTCACTTAGGCTTCTGAAACTGATTCAGGACGTTGGGAGACAGTGAACGATCAGGCTAAGAAATATTGGTTACTTAATTTAAGTTGTCAAAATTACAGTTAATACTTTAGTGACTCCATGCATGCAGGGAAAAATCAAAAATCCAAACATTTTAAAACAACTATCTTTTCTTTTGAAAATATGTGATGGTAACACCAATAATTACGAGAGATTAATTTATTCTTCAGGAATAAATTATTTTTATTCTTTCAAAATGATTTACTTTAAAAGGATTTATGTCCTTAAACAATTAAACCCCTGAATTTCTGGACGTAAAAATGGAAGCAACAACCAGAAATATATTATTCTGTATATCATTTGACAACAAATCCCAGCTCACATTGTACCAACTTAGTGAGACTATCTCAAGACGAACAATCATATTTGGTCAAAATACCAGGAATAAGAATGGAACTTTGCGCTTCATGGAGAAAATGGAATATATTTTCTCATCTCAAGAGAAAATGTTGGGTTCCCTTGAGTTGTTTGTTAAAAAAGTATACCAACTCAAAATAATCACAGTAAAGGCAAAGCGTATCTGTAAGAGATCTGTGAGAATTCACCCATAGTACCATATAAAATGCAATTTGAAATGCTAATAATTTGACAACTATGTCGGCTCAGTACGAGTATTTGATCCCGTTCTGCCATATGTAGTTTCCACCTCTCCACAAGATGGAAAGTGGTGACAATTGACCCACTAACAATTGTAGAACCTCTGATTGTTAACAGAAAAAAAAAAGTTGTATGTAGAAAAAACTAACTTTTAGAGATTTAACAATAGTGTGTCTACCCCCACAAAATATTTCCTTTATGACATAATGTGTTTTTCCCTTCTCCTCTCTCACCTCTGCGGGTGCAGTGGTCCTAGTAAGGCTCAAAACGGGATCGGTATGATAGGCCAGCCATGATAATCAGAGGCATGCACCTCATTTGATCAATGATCAGAGTTGATCATTATCATGAAATGATATTTGCTTATTAATATGAGCCATGCTTCATACCTAGATGACATTTGTTCATTAATATGAGCCATGCTTCATACCTAGATGACATTTGTTCATTAATTTGAGCCATGCTTCATACCTATACGACATTTGTTCATTAATATGAGCCATGCTTCATACCTAGATAGCATTTTCTCATTAATCTGAGCTATGCTTCATACCTAGACGACATTTGTTCATTAATCTGAGCCATACTTCATACCTAGACGACATTTGTTCATTAATCTGAGCTATGCTTCATACCTAGACGACATTTGTTCATTAATCTGAGAAATGCTTCATACCTATACATTTGTTCATTAATATGAGCCATGCTTCATACCTAGGCGACATTTACTCATTAATCTGAGCCATGCTTCATACCTATACGACATTTGTTCATTAATAAGAGCCATGCTTCATACCTAGGCGACATTTCCTCATAAATCTGAGCTATGCTTCATACCTATACGACATTTGTTCATTAATCTGAGAAATGCTTCATACCTATACATTTGTTCATTAATATGAGCCATGCTTCATACCTAGGCGACATTTTCTCATTAATCTGAGCCATGCTTCATACCTATACGACATTTGTTCATTAATAAGAGCCATGCTTCATACCTAGATAGCATTTTCTCATAAATCTGAGCTATGCTTCATACCTATACGACATTTGTTCATTAATATGAGCCATGCTTCATACCTAGGCGACATTTTCTCATTAATCTGAGCCATGCTTCATACCTAGACGAAATTTGTTCATTAATCTGAGCCTTTCATCACACTTAGACAGAAATTCAACATTTTACTAGAGCCATATATCCTTGCTTGTACAACATTTTTTATTGTTGATAGAGAATAAAGAGAATCTTTGGAACCTTACTTTTTTTTTATCACCAATCGTAGTTTTAAAAGTTAAATTACAATTAATATAATTTTAAATTAAAAGCTAAATAGATAAAAGTGTACACGTTTCTATCATTATAAAACAATGTTCAATTAAAGACAGCTGAATAATATCTCATGTTGTTGGTCAATTACGTGATTGCAATTTAGATAACGATAGCCTTATTACTAAATAATACTTCAAATATGAACATACATTTTTTCATTTAATTATAAAATGTAACATTTTAGTTATTTATGTTATATTCAGCTATAAACAGTTGATTTTATTAGAGTGATAATTAAGTAATGAGCTTCACACTTGGAACTACTATTATAATAAGTTAGGTCTACTGCATGGCCTACTGCATGCCCTATCTCACAATTATATACCAAAGTCAATACAATATCATAATTTTATATTTAAATTTGATTTTTTATTTCTGATAATCTTATTCATGCTGTGGCCTAAATTTTGAAATTAAAGATAAATGAAAACACATAAAAAAATAAATTGGTTTAAAAGAAAAAAACTACCTATTTTTAAATCTAGCTAAAGCAGAATTGTTAATTATGAAATACTCAAATTAATCCACACAGACCCATAGTGTTTATAAACTTATAAAAACTAAATATTAAAACTTTCTCAAGGAGAGAATTCTAACGTTCCTTAGACCCACCGAGTTTTCATTTAATCAGTGAAACAGTTCAACAAGATCAGATGGGTGAGTGGTTGCAATTAAAAAGTATTGCTTTTTAGCCATCTTACAAAATCTTATATAGTATACCATGATTTAGTTTGGAAGCCCAAACCTCAGGCCTTATTTCCTACCAGTTTCTTGCTGTTTTTGTAGTATAAACAGGCCTTATTTCGTACTAGTTTCTTACTGTTTTGTTAGGATAAACAAGCCTTATTTCGTATCAGTTTCTTACTGTTTTGGTAGGATAAACAAGCCTTATTTCGTACTAGTTTCTTACTGTTTTGTTAGGATAAACAAGCCTTATTTCGTATCAGTTTCTTACTGTTTTGGTAGGATAAACAGGCCTTATTTCGTATCAGTTTCTTACTGTTTTGGTAGGATAAACAGGCCTTATTTCGTATAAGTTTCTTACTGTTTTGTTAGGATAAACAAGCCTTATTTCGTACTAGTTTCTTACTGTTTTGTTAGGATAAACAAGCCTTATTTCGTATCAGTTTCTTACTGTTTTGGTAGGATAAACAAGCCTTATTTCGTACTAGTTTCTTACTGTTTTGTTAGGACAAACAAGCCTTATTTCATATCAGTTTCTTACTGTTTTGGTATGATATCCAGGCCTTATTTCGTACCAGTTTCTTATTGTTTTGGTAGGATAGCCAGGCCCTATTTCGTAGCAGTTTCTTATTGTTTTGGTAGGATGAACAGGCCTTATTTCGTATCAGTTTCTTACTGTTTTGGTACGATAGCCAGGCTTTATTTCCTACCAGTTTCTACTGTTTTGGTAGGATAAACAGGCCTGATTTCGTATCAGTTTCTTACTGTTTTGTTAGGATAAACAAGCCTTATTTCGTATCAGTTTCTTACTGTTTTGGTAGGATAAACAGGCCTTATTTCGTACTAGTTTCTTATTGTTTTGTTAGGATGAACAGGCCTTATTTCGTATCAGTTTCTTACTGTTTTGGTACGATAGCCAGGCTTTATTTCCTACCAGTTTTCTACTGTTTTGGTAGGATAAACTGGCCTTATTTCTTACTAGTTTCTTACTGTTTTGTTAGGATAAACAGGCCTTATTTCGTATTAGTTTCTTATTGTTTTGTTAGGACAAACAAGCCTTATTTCGTATCAGTTTCTTACTGTTTTGGTAGGATAAACAGGCCTTATTTCGTATCAGTTTTTTACTGTTTTGGTAGGATAAACTGGCCTTTTGAACGCAAAACTACCAAAATACCACCATATGGCAGGTTTTTAGTGTAAAATAAGGCGTTCTATAAAGGGATTGCTACCAAAATCATGGAATAGTTTATGTATGTATAAAATTGTTAATGTAAGATATAGGCTATTAGAGTTTTGAAAGGAGTTATTAAAGAGTGTGTATATTTACATAATTATATTTAAGTGCACATAGAGTCTCATAAATATAAACGTCCACGAGATAGTTTTACATAAATCAACCCTAGATAAACTAAAAGGCTCCAGTATGTATAAATGTAAAGTGTATCTAGTGTGTGTCGTGTTTACCTGCATCCTGTGGGCCACAAGCTCAGTGATGTGTCGTCGGTCCTCCTCCTGAGAGTCACCCATGAGGGTGAGAGCACTGTCATTCACCTCAATGATGAACTCTCGACCATCCTTGGCCACGATGATTTCCAGAGCACATATATCCAATCCTCCGAACAGCTCCGATACTTCATCCACCCACAGCTTATAGCGATCAGTCATCTGAATCTGCTCCAACATGGCCGACCCTGTGTTGGTCTTCCAGTTGCCGGAAATTGACTTGCGCCTGAAATAAATGAAAAACCGACACGTTATTACGGCCAGCTTTCACAAAATGTTACTATATTTCTTTGTATTTGTTCCAAACTTGAGAGCTGGTGATTCCATTATTTAGCATAAGGCATTATTTAGTTAATTACATTTGGTAACTGTCTATCTTATTATTCTTATTGTGAGCTTACTCCACCTACAAAACATTAGAAATGTAGAAAGATTCGACAAGTACACCTGCAATTTATACCGCACCAAACAACACTAGCTACAAACACGTTTTTCATGGGAGTCCCTGCAAAATAATACAACAAACTTAGGCCCACATTTATATAAAAAATATTTACAATGAACATTATGTTCCTGATATCATATTCATGCAAATTATTTTACAAATACAAAATAAGTGATATCAAAAAGTAATCACAAGCACCGAGTTGTTCATGTTTCTAAGACGATTTTAATATCTAGCCCGGCACAGCACCAAATAAAACAATTGCGCACTTATTAATAAATAATGATATCAAATAAAAGTACAGTTGCGGTTTTAATTTAATATTATACATAAATACTTTAAAATACAAACTAATTGATAAAAACAAATCATGTCAATTTTAATATATTATGTCAAGGAAAATTGAGTATAATACTTGAACGCCTCCTAGATAAGATTATTTGTATGGTACAATAAATTTGGTTGCATGAAATTACCTAAGCTACAAGAAAAAAACATTCACCGATAAGCTAGAAAATGTTGTAAAGGCAGGCGTAAAAACCTAATCAAGTAATCGAATACAAAAACTAGCGCATAACTTCTGGCTACGTAACAATTAAAATAAACCACTCTTCTAGTGACACAGCTTAGTGAACCGTGGTTGTACTTTTTTCACTTTTTTAAAGTGTTTTTCCCCCCTTTGGTTCGTTGGTAAACTTTGAAATTCTTTATTCCAATATTTTTCAACAATAATTTATATTATTTAGTTTCACTTACATTATTTTTTGTTCTTAGGTGGGGGCTTAGGAATTTCTTTGAAAACATAGGGGGAGTGAGGGTGCTCAACTCGGGAAAATATTACACCCTGGATGACCCTAGAAGCGGTATGAAATGTTGAAGTGATTATTCTTTATATTTTATACATTTATCTATTTTATCACCTATTTATACTACTTGATCAGAATATACGCGGGTATTTTTATCAATAGCTTTCTTGGCCATAATGTACAGTACAATAAGAGCATGGTAGGAAGAGAAACATGGGGATTTTGAATAAAATATGATTCAGTAATTTAGTAAATGGCACGGAGATTATAATGTAAAGATTTTTTACAGTATCCCTATCTCTCCTAATTCACCCTTCACTATTTCGTGTCAATGCTTGTGAATGCTTTCATTCTCAAACTATAAATACTGATTAAGCTACTGATGTCTACACTTGAGACAAACTAAATGTTGCATGCCAAAAGCGCCCAAATGCTTAGGTTAACCTAACAATTATAATACTAGTTGGCCTTTTAAGAATATTTTCTAGTTTAAATACATGTTGATTAATTATTTTTTCTATTCAGAAAATATTTTTACAACATTTTAATAATAAATAATCATACAATGTTTTAATCACTCCGCCTAGTTACAAAACACCTTACTTTGTGTATGAATACAAGAAAATCCAGTAGTTTTCAGAACTGTAAGATGGGGCTCTGGGAGCTCTTTGGAAGTGGGAGAGGGGGCTCAACTAATAGCTTGGTCTAAGGGTCTTTCCACAGTAACATTTTAGACCCTGAATCTCTATTTAAGCTATTTGAAAGTGATTAATTTTTCATGGGTAGTACTTTTTTATGCTTTTCTTTTTCGTAATGTATAGTAAGAACACGATAAAGAGGATGGATCATAAAATACAATTTTTTTTCACGGTTAGCAATTTTAAAGCTATACTCTATTTTTATTTTATTGGTAAAGATATTCTCCAGGTTTCGTAGAACCTTATTTGTATTGTATAAAAGGGGGAGGTCAATAAAATAATAATAATAATAATAATAATAATAAAGGCGCTTGGATGCACTTTCTCAGAAATGTTACTAACCTGATTATCACCTGGAAACTTTAGAAAATTAAAGTCCTCTAAAAACTATTTGAAGTGGTCACCCCTTAGTAAGTTTTTGAAAATTAGATTCCTCTAGAGTCTAGAACCTATTTTTTAATTAATTTTTGCCGAATTTATTTTTGAAAATTAAATTCACCGGAAGTTATTTGGTGTGAGCTCCTACAGGTAATTTGAAAATAAGGTGCCTCTAGAAGCTATTTGGTGTGGGCCTCTACTGTCAAATTTAAAAAAAAAATTAAAAAAATTGACTGACTTAAAAATTATCTATAGTCATTCTCGCTTCAATTTTTTAAATTAAATTCTCTAAAAGCTATTTCAGGGTGTCTACAAAATTTTTACTATAACATTCCCTGACTTTTATAGATTTTTCAGACAACATTAAGAAAAATTCCAAACCTAGCATTTTATAGTTGATCTTGCTGAACAGGAATATTTATGTTTTTTATATTGATCACATATTTTCAAAAAATCCTAGGCTACCAAACATCCACATTCTTATCATTTCTTGTTGATTTTCTATTATTGAATTATGCATTATTTGTGTTCCTATGTGAATGTGTTTTAAAACAAACCCTGTATAACAATCACATGTAATAATAAAATATATAGGCAATACACTTTGTTAACATCAAGAAACACTCTCACTTTTGTTTAAATGTTTAGGTGCAGAATTAATCAAATATTTGAATTACCTGAAGTTTCCTTATTTTTGATTAAATTCTCTGACATTTCCCCTTTTACTCTGACATCAAAGAATTCCCTGACTTGTCCTGGTATTCCCTGTCTGTAGCAACCATGCTTTAGAGTAAGTCTCTATTTTATAGCATCATTATAGATATTTTGTAAATATTGAAACTATTCATGTGAAATTAATACTTCTAATAAAACTGGCACACAGTATTTTGATGTATATGTGAGGCTAGTGTATGGTCCATAACTGTAGGTAAAGGCGGGACTAAGTGAAACTTAGTATGTTATAGTCAACTTACCTCAACCGCCTGGAAAGTTGTTTTAAGTACAATGACTAAAGGTCAGTGTGTAAAAAGTGTAGCTAATGACTCATGTATAAAGCTGTTCAATAACATAAATATTGCTGCCGCATTAGATGGAATTTGGCAAACAAAAACGTCATTGAACAGTGTGGTAATTTTTATCAGCAAACTTTAACTTCAATTTCCCAATAATGTGTTTTTTCCAACTTAAGGTACACTTATTTAAAAAAAAGTGTACTGAGTATTTGAATGAAATTTTCAGGACTTGATTATGAACATGTTACAAATACTATGAATCTATTATTTTTTATTTGAAATTAATCAAAATAATTTTAATAAACTATTATTAAAATTATTTGGTCGAAATAATTTTTTATAAATAATCGTCATCATTCAATCGTACAAAATACAAGTTAAATGTTAGGTTCACTTTAATAACAAGGAACTCAAACGTTACCATTAAAAATTTGGTTATAATATATCGAGTGGTTCTGGAGATAATGTTACCTGAATATTGGCAACTTAACATGGTAGAGATAAGTAAGGACTGATCCTCTTAGATATTTAATGGTCCTTAAGCTCACTTTTGTAAATTCTCATATATCCTTTATGGTAAATAAATAAAATATTATTCTAGACTACACGGTTGTTATCTTACAATAAACTTTAATTAATGTATTTTTTTAATGGTCTGGAGATATTGTTGATCAATTGCAAATTCAAAATATTAATTTTCCTTTTTGGTGTACTTAAAGTGTCTGCAGAGTGAATTGCATGGATACGTGGATGATTATATTATTTGATAATATATTCTAAACTCAAAGTCCTGACCACTCACTCTCGTATAATGCTGTACGTTGGACTTTGTCCTGAAGGACATAGAAGGGGCTAAAGAGTTCCTAGGACAGAGGTGGTGGTATTTAGCTTCTGATGATACCATTTCACCGACAGCAAGTTTTGATATCAAGCTTTGATCTTGAATTAGTTTCGCTGCCTCCAAGACCCTTTCGCTGAATGAAAGGTACTGTACATAGCGGTATAAAATCACTCTACAAGCATTGCGTGATACTCTGCAGTGCATCATCCTGTGATTGAGTGTATGCTCGTTTAGGGGCACTTGCATTGTTAGTGCTATCCTCCTCTGATATCTTTCTCTTTTCTTCCTGCATTTTTATTTTCTTGTTACATCGTTCAAGCATACCAGCATTATATTTAGTACAACAACTATTATGCCACACAGCACTTCTTGTTGATAGCGTTTCAAAAATGCTTTGTGGAACATCATGAAGCCGATCGATATTTAAAGTAGGTATATAATGCTTAAAAAATATCATCAGATTTTCTTCTAAAGTCACATAAATGTAAAATAATGGATGTACCACAGTTTCAAGTTTTTCAGCATCATGGCAGAAAATACACCCATCCCAAATGGTATGTTTGTGATGTTTACACAATTAGATATTTAATTGTTACTGGATCAAAACTCTGTGCCATGATTATTCAATGTTATTCAACATCTTATTATACACAATCGTAACCACTCTTGTCACAGCCTGCACCAAAAAAAAAAAAAAAGTCAAAATATGTTTTCTTATAATTGTGAGCTAAAATGTTATATTTTAAAACAATTTTTTTCCATTTGGTGACTATATTGAATAATTTGTTGATGTTAGCAGTTCAATAACCCCTCCAGCCAATTACTTGATCCTAAATACATAATATTTGATACCAAAAACATCTCTTTATTATTAGTACAACCAAAGATACAGTTATTTTAATGTTCAATAATACCTACTATCGGCCATTTTGTTTCTGAGCACAAAACATCTACAAGGGGCTTCTGGTTCTAGTTGGACTCTACGTGTTTAAAACAAGAACCCTATCAAATTTGGTGCTTTTATCACCAAATGAACCATTGTTACCCTTACCGGCCAGACTATATATGTGAATAACAAGTATAAGTGATGTACTCCACTTTTTTATGCAATTTGTCATTGTTTTATCGTTTAAATTCAATATTATCATGAAATTATTAACCTAGCTTAAATTAGTTTGTATAAGAACACACCACAAAGTTGCATGAATTTGAAAAGTAGTTAGTTGTTCTCCAGGTGCGCTGTGCCTCTTAAAAGTGGAAAAAAGTGTAGCCAAAAAACAGATTGGATTTATTATAAATTATTATAAATTGAGGAGCTGCTTGCGGATGTATTAAAGTTGGTTTGTACTGTTCACCAACTTGTACAAATAATTCTAGAGGTGAGAGCTGCCTTAATTGTCCTCCTAATCAACATGTTACTGTGGATTAAAATATTGAAGATGAATTAAGTGAATAAAGTGATGAATAATAATTAAATGACAATAATAGGCTAATTTAAATGTTAATTATGTGTAATAATCGTATACCAGTAAACCCTTGCGAGACTTTCGCACATTCACCCTCACCCCTCCCCCACCCCTCAAAAAAATAGTCTTTTGTTGGGTTGTTTAAATTAAATATTCAGCGAAGTTCATACACAAAATAGCAAAGAGAGTTTATTAATGTTAATGTATTTACATTTACAAACCTCTTATATACAATATTTGATGTTAGAATGCAATGTTAGATTTTTGTTTTAACTTAAATTTTTAACAATGTGTTTTAACGTAAACTGAGTATGCTATGTCAGAAGTCGGTAAAAAAAATCCTATCCACTGATATCTTATTCCTCGCTGTAAGCTTTGTGTTAGTTGAGAAAAATGGACGTTGACAACATAAATAATATTTAGGATTGTGGCGCAATAAATAGTATTTACTTTTATATTATGTAAGCTACAGGGCTCACCATTATTTCAATTGCATATTTTATTCCAACCTCAAATGCAAAATGACTGGTCTTTAAACAAACCACTTTTTTTTACTACATTTATCATAATTTTTAATTGCCTATGGCAGCAATTTTGGATCAGCTCTCTCAAACTTTGAAATTATAATTTCAAAATCTTAATTAGTGAGCTCGAGAACAGTACCCAAAAGAGTGTTTGAATTCTGCATCATTTCGATGTTTGGATCGGCATCTTGGATCAGCCATTTCGAATTTTGAAACTAAATATCAAAATCGTACTCAGCGTATCAAAAACCCCAATGTGATTTTTTCATAATTTTATCGCCTTAATTTTTAGTTAGAACATTTTCACATTTATTTTAGATACAATTTTTTTTTAATAAATGTTAGTTAGCAAACATTTTAGTGGGTAAAATTTGAAATATATCATATAAAGAATATATTTCATACGGTTTCTTTCAAATCCGTTGATTTATTCATTATTATGAAAGAATACACTTTTTATATCTAGATGACTTGAACAAAGAGTAATTTTGTTAATTGAAATCTGTAGGATTTCTTATTAAGACTTAAGTAAATTGTTGCTATTGATATTATTAGATCAGATTTTGTTGGTGGACCTTTCCATATTGAATGTTGTCACACGTCTTGACTGAAATCTGCCAGATTTAACCCCATAAGGGTGATACGACGCGAGGAGAGAATTTATTGCCCCTTTGTTAGTAATATCTTTATGTTAAGGGACACTACTTTAATAGTAACTATTAATGTGGTGTTTATATAAACGGGAGGAGGGTTCGTTGTGCTGACCCTATGACACCCTCTATTCGGAAATGTAGACACTATCATCTATAACGTCGGTGGCCGCTTGGTCCATATAGCTCGCTTGTGGGATCACATCAACGATTTTTAAATTTATCTTTGATTTGGGGGCTTGTATTGCTTATATGTTAACTTTGAGTTAGGGTTAATCCTCCCTAAATATTTACCCTAGTTGGGACTTTTTTAAACTCAACAGAAGTAATTATTCGCAGGCTTTTATATTCTCAATAAAGATCGGCTACATGCTTTAATTAAGTGCTCTACTGAGGTGGTTTCTCCTGTATCTATTCTAATCGCCCAACTCGTAATGGTATTTGTCTTTTTGTAAATTAAATAAACTATTTAATGTCATTGTTGTTGTTTTCTCTTGTTCAGAGTAAACTTTCCCTCCCCCCCCCCCCCATTTTGTATTACTTTATATAATCAAAGTTATTGAACAGGTAACATCTTGGGCTGACACTTATAATGACTATCCTAGTGGTGAATTCTATTAGCAATATGTGGAACTGAGCACAAATACTGTAATTGTAATTCATTCTTCCCTCGATGCCTGGAGAGATCTCTGAAAGCGCCAACACCCGCCAATAAACTCCTTTTACGAGGCTTAGGCTACTCTCTGCGGTAAAATGGAATGGAGATATATTGAACAATTGGAGAGCCAGCCACATTTGATACTGCTTTGAGAAGTTTCCAGTACCATTCCTAGGCTTCGTATGTTCCCAGGCCGTTAGCTGACGGGAATGGGCTTAGGATACACATTCAGCAAGAGGGATTGTACACCTTAACAAACGTTCACTTCTGCACATCAGAGAGACTTGCTGACTAGAAACGGATGATGTCGGAAGTACTTCAAGAAATGTCAATAACGTCTTACTTCATTTCATCTCTAGAATTTCCAACGAGCTCAACGGAGTAGAGATCGATCAATTGAGAGTTGTAGGTATAACAACTCAACTCAACAACTATATTTCGATTCGGAAAGGTGAGCAAGCCTATCTTGAAAACGTGGGATGGAGACTCGATAGGTATATTTGAGGTATGCAGGCCTCTACGCATATTAGGATTCACGGAAGACTATTCCCACATACATATCAACAAAGTTAGTACGTGTCCGATCGATGACTGATGGTAAGTGGCTACTATGAGATACAGAGACGCCTTCTAGATGAACTAGGTAAATCTCATGGCTAATGCCTCACATCAAGGCAGAGGATTTAAATCGACTCAATATGCTCAACTCCATCAAGTGCGGGTGAACTTTCGATTTCCCATTTCGTACGTGGAAACTGTACGAGTTTCTGAACGTTCCTACCTCCACGCAAAAAACGATTGGACTGTGAAAACTTCGACCATGTTGGAAGAACAGCGTCACGTTAATTTCGCTCTTCATTCCTAACGTAACAATACTACCGGTATTTATAGAAGCAAGTTGATCATTTTAATCTAAGCTCGGTTAAACTCTACTTGAATTCTGACATGTACCCCTACGAAGATATGAACTTGGACATTAACTAAAATTCCTTCTATAAATTGTATGAGACTTTGCAGATTTTCAGAATTCATTCTATGGAACAAGAGCTACTTTATCATTTTACAATCCGAACATTTCAAATTTGTGGCACACATCATCGTATTTGATGTAAGTCAGCAAGAAGCTACTCTTAAGGATGGTATGGTAACATGCTGTATAACGTTCCAGTTTGATAATAATATATCCGCAAACACTAAAGCCTTATGTTTTATTGTACATAATACAACCTATTTAGAAGCGACGTCAGCAAGATGGAATCATAAATAGATAAGGAACGACTCAACATCTCACAGTATGTTGACTGACGTGCAAGGGTTCTTAGAAAATAAAGCAACTTCCTCATTAAGAAGCAGGACATCAAACGTTCCAATTTTTCTGAAGTGCTAATCTATAAGTTCCTAACGCCTTTCCGGATAGCTTTACTTTCGTCATTGAGTAAAGATCCCGATATACTAAGGGCTCCGTGATATAAAAAGGTTTGGGAACCACTGCCTTAACCTAGTTAAAACTGTAAACATATAGATGCCATTGAAAGCTAATTTATTCCTCTGTATTATTTTTAAAAATTTTCTATATGATAATTTATTTAGAAGTTATGTGCTTCATGCAACACTGCGCGCTCGCTTGAGAACAAGTTCGTTTTAAATGAATTTTTCAAATATAAGTCAACATTAACTTACAATTATTTTTTTAAGAAAAACAAATTTATATGCTTATGTATATTTTAAAAACTCACCAGAACAATACCATTATAGCCATTATAAAAATATTTTGATCTTTTTAAAAAAAACTGTCTTCAATAAACTAGCCTCAAACGAACATTTACATAAAAAGAAGGAGTACAATTTTATTTGTCATGTCAAATGCTCCCAATTATACATTTCAAGCAAAATAATTAGAGCCACTTTCAAAATAATTCAAAATTTAAAAAATCCTCATTGGTAACCTACCCTTAAACGAATTTTTTTACCTCATAGCCAAAAACATAGTATACAATGTTATTTGGAAGGTAAATACTCTCTAGATATCAATTTTAATTTATAATTGTTGAAGCAATTTTCTAACAGTTTAGAATACAAAAAATCACTCATCATTAAACTACTCCTATTTTAAGGGTTAGGGTCAAAATGAAAAACCTCCTAAGGCATAGCTATATAATATCTAAATAGCAGGTTTGAACAAAATTCATTAAACTGTTTCAGATCCGTGGCCAGGGACAAACAGCAGACAGACATGTGAACATAAATAATCTTTGTAATATATACTTTTGGGTTTCGGGGGCAAATTAAACGTAAAGATTCAACATAATCTTGAGGTCAAAATGTTCGTGATTTCAAGACTTTCAATTCATATGAGAAAGTAATGTGTATAACTTACATGAATGCCTTATAGTTGGGCCCTATCTTCTGCACGTGGATGTCGTACTTGCTGTCGATGTAAGGCTCGGTTGTACAGTAACCACCCGCTACAGCCACCACTGAAGCCATGTCTTGAAAGTCGGTATTGGTGTCTACTTTCACCTTTCCCAGACCTCCATGGGCGTGACCGATCTTGAATACCACAGGGAAACGGCTAGAGCTCAACTGAAACAACATCACACACTTCTATGAGGGAATATTATTAGGCACTAAACAAGATTATATTTTATTTAGAAACCACTATATATTGAGTGTTGATAAAGCTGGATGCGGATTTTGAGTTTATAGCTTTCTGTGTAAGGGAAACCCGAGCTACCTGGCCCAATTATTTAGTGAAAGTTTAACACTAGTATTATCTTAGGCTGAAATTAAGTGGAATATCTTAAATTACTTAATGCCATCTAGGTCTAGGAATAACTTGAGAATGTTGTTCATTAAGCGCTTTCAGCGCCTGGAAGAGTCGTTTAGGATGTCATCCTGTTAGTTTCCGAAGCAGAGGGATTCTAGATCTGAACCTGAGTGAAAGGGAGGTTATATCCTGGAAAATGTCTCACCTTTGTCTAACCACCATTTTTTTTATAGCAAACCCACTTCTATGAACGAGCTTCCCTCCTTGGATTTGTTTATTTAAGACACTTTGTTGGCTGAGAGTGAGAACCAAGCGATAAATTCACCTTTTATTTTTTGCTCACTGAGAAGGGGATTTAGTCACGGAAATACCTCTTATCCTATACCCAGAGGTGTGTGTTTGAATCCTGGTAATAATACCAAAATGATGTCTAGTTTTCAGGGGCAAGTATAGAGACATCAAAAGGGTCCGGTTTGGGTCATTTCAAGAGCCAGTGTTGAGCGGGAAGCTTGTAACGCGCCACTAGGAGTGCGGTTCTGGTGAGCGAAGAGAGGTTTTCCTGCGGTGTAATTGGGTTAAGGACACGATTTCTTTACGCCTTGCCAACCCCTAACCACTGTACCTTTTTTTACTAAAGTTTTAAAAAACTATATTTTTGGGTTAGATTCCTGAGAGTATAAGAGTGAACCCTAAGGTATACACTATTACTTACGACTAATCTCTTGTAGTGAATAATTGCACTATTCTATCAGTGAAATTTGAAATCTTCTCTTGGAAACACCGTTTATTTTACTGTCCGTTCATAACCTACCAACTTACCCTAGAACAATATTTTTGTTTTAAATTCTTTGCTAGAACGTGTTATTATTGATGTTTTAAAAGGAAATGTTTCTTTAGTATTCATGCCTCAGGTCAAGGTTAGGTTTTGTGAAGTCAGACAAATTCGCGATAGGATAATTTTTGGCAAAGTACGAAATAGGTTAGGCTCTGCCCTTAACATGTTTTGGACGTCATTACCCCTAGGGGGAGAGGGGATTGTGGCACTTACTCATTACATTGTTTTGGAAAACAATAAACTCGCTAGGTCAGGACCGTATTCCTGTGCCCTTTCTAAATTAAAGATATTCAAATGCTGGTCCAGGATATGCAAAGCAATAGTGTATTCGTGCTTTTCCTCGTCTTTTGTTAGCCCCTTCTTTATAATTCCCAAAAAAAGGAGGAAGACTTATTGGTGATTGCCATAAGATAAATAAAAATAGTAGTAAGCTTTGACCCTCATCTTATGCCCAGTGTAGATACAGCATTTCAGCACTTGGAGAAGTTAAGGGCCATAGTTTAATATACCTTAACGTTATCTTTTCCAGTGCACTCTCACAGTCTTCTTGTGGATCCCTAACGAGTAGAATCCATGGTTGACTTTCTGGCACCTAAGAATCACAGGGGTGTACAACGTTCTCTATAGATGTGTCCTATTTTTCCAAGCTCCTCGCTGTATTTTCGGAGCTATCTTCCCCCTTGAGCTCCTTGAAGAAGAAAAGAGTGAAGCTTATCTGGATAAAGGGCAACAAAAATCCTTCCACTCCTTGAAATAAGCTTTGATATCCACTTAAATCCTTAGAATGAACGCGTCTTTATACCGACTGAGATATCTGCGTATTTAAACTATTGGGGATATGAATATAAATATACCATTGAGGAAAAATGTATTCAAATTTGCGTTGAGGGAGGATGGAAAAAACATTTAGGAAAGACATCCACATTAAACCCTGATGGTCTGATTTTGTTTGATTGTTTCTCATTTAATTAGTTCAAGTGCATTTTTGTTTATTGTACTAATATTGGTCAACATGAGGTTCGTAACTTCACTCAGAAATGCAACCTTATAAGAAACCCTTGTTAGATTATGGAGTTTGTAACGCAAGCAGATTCCATTGTGAACAAGGGGAAGTATTGTCCGAGTATCACATTCGAAAACTATCTTTGTTCGAAAAGGAAGTTAAGTCCAAACGTAATGAGTTTGAAGTGCTGTTATCTAAGATTGTTTCGGAAGAAATTGAAGATTACATTGATGATATTGTAATTCAGAATTAAGACGAAATGTTTGAATTTCATTCGTTTTTAAGTTGTAGTATAACAATGATACTTCGCACTCATGAACCTCAACTAAACGATTCAAGTCACTTCGCGCCTTGTGGGACTCTGGTTCAAATTCCATCTATACGCTTACCAAAAATTGAACTACTAACCTTCTCTGGTGTTTCATCATAGTGGAAGAGATATCACAATTTGTTCGACACAACTATTCACCAAAATTCAAGCTTAACACTTGTTGGAAAAAATGTCATATCTGATGTACTCTAAGATCAGAAGTGCGTAATTTAATTAAGAGTCTCCCCCTTCCCGCGCCCAACTATCAGATAGCCTACGATTTATTGTGTAGTCGCTATCACAACATAAGAAACTTAACTTCTCTTCACATAAATAAAATCATTGATTTGCCTCATGTCATTAGTGGGTCACTCAAGAGTCTACGTAACATGTTCAGTAGTTACGATGAAAACAGTCAAGCTCTCCACGCTCTTGAACACGGCATAGCTCACGAAGGGCATCTATTGTTCTCAACGTTGTTACGGAAACTCGACGGCGACACTCGACACAGGTTCGAAACCATCCGAGGTACAAATGTAAGCTTACCGATGGTAGATGAACTAATTAAGCTTTTACATCTTGAATCATCACATCTTGAGTCGGCCAACAATGTGAATACTACCCAGAAGCACCCGCACACTTCTCATACACCACAAGTCTCTTACTAATTGCCAAGGTTTCCAGGTGTCATCAAACCCACGTCCTATCAAAATCACAAGGTCACGCTAATATCCACCTCTCACACTAATTGTGTTTGTTGTAAAGATGACACTCATTCAATTTATATCTGTCCATATTTTCAAGTCAAAACTCCTCAAGAAAGATTTCATTTTGTAAAAGCTAATGGAATCTGTTATAATTGTATTGGTCACTCTCACACACTGAACAATTATGAATTATACCATTCATGTAAAAAAAAATTAATAAAATACATTACACTTCACTACATTTGGACTCAGTACCATCTAAGGTCACTCAAGGACACTCTACTGGCCCACTGCACAACACCCAAAGCTCTTCACGTCAAGAAACCTCAGCAAACGTATCAACTACAAATACTCCATTTGTTGATTTGTCACACGTACAAACACCATGCTTTTAGCAACAACTCTTGTTAATCTCTCAGTAGCTGATGGTGTCTCCCTTGTTGTTCGTGGAATATTGGATTCTGCTGCTCAAAGTACTTTCATCACGGAACAATGTGCTCAATTGCTACAGATCAAACGCACTCGTCCCTCAAGGTCAATCAATGGTATCTCCCAAGCTTTGGTAAATAATAAAGGCCTAACTTATTTTAAAATTTCACCTCTGAATGGAAATAAAATCTCCCAAGAGCATTCCTTTTTAATATTTGATAAAATAACTTCAGATCTTCCTCGTACAGCCCTTTCACCTGACATAAAAAAGAAGATGACATCCTTTGTCCTAGCTGACTCCACATTTGACACCTCTGCACCCATAGATATCCTCTTAGGTGCAGATTTGTTTGCGCAAATTATAACTGGTGAAAAATATATTCTTGGAAAAGACCTGCCTATTGCCTTTACTACTGTTTTTGGTGTCGTCCTTATGGGGCCCACTCCCCGCTCTGCACCCAGTGCATCACAAGACCATTTTCATGGTGTCACCACTTTGCTCTCTGCCAATGATATCGAACTTCACTCTTCCTTGCAAAACTTCTGGAAACTTGAAAAACCTCCACATAGCGTGGGCTTCTCTAAAGAAGAATGATTATTGAAGATCATTTTGTCTCTACGCACACTCTAGATGATACCGGTACGACTCCCATTCAAGGACTCGCACCCCCCTATCGCTGAATCATAAAACAATACAAGAAATAGATTTAATGTTTTAGAACCATGATTTGCTGCTCAACCTCAATTCAGACAATTGTATGTAAACTTCATGGAGGATTATCTTACAGCTGGTCACATGACTAAATGCAAATCACCTCCAGATATTAACTCACCACACTACTTCCTGCCCCACCATTGAGTCATGAAATCAACCTCATCCACAAATAAGCTACGTGTCGTTTTCGATGCCAGTGACCGTACCTCCAACTCAGTTTCGTTAAATCAGGTTTTATTACCTGGGCCTAAACTCCAAAATAATATTTGTGACGTGTTCACTCACTTTCGTCACCACCCCATAGTCTTCTCATGTGATATTATACAGATGTACCGACAGATCTTGATTCATCTTGGTGATCAAACGTACCAATTGATTTAATGGCGTGACAATCCCGCAGTACCTCTTACTGTCTACCAACTAAGCACTGTCACGTATGGAATTACCTCATCCCCGTATCTTGCACTAAGAACTCTCCACCAGTTAATGAAGGATGAAAGACAAAACTACCCGCGTGCATCTAAAGTCTTGCAAACATACATTTTTGTAGATGATGTAGTTAGTGGATATGACACCATAGAAGATGCGCTTCTTCATCAAGATGAACTTACCAAGCTGTTAAAATAAGTAGGCTTTGAATCACGAAAATGCAAGTAATATATCTCAACTTTTTGATTCATTGCCACAGGACCATAAAGAAACCCCTCTCTATTTTGGGACACCAGAACAACCATTGTTCAGCATTCTAGGGCTCTAGTCGACACCTGACTCTGAAAACTTCTCCTATCGCATGCGAGTGACAGGAGACGCCCACAAGCTTACAAAGCTTAATGTTTTCTCAATTGTGGCCCAAATCTATGATCCTTGTGGTTTGTTAACTCCTGTAATGTTCTGTGCGAAGACTTTCATCCAGCTGTTATGGACATTAGGCCTACAGTGGGATGAACCCTTGCCTGCTGACATTGCTAAAAACTGGGAAAGATTTTGAAGAATATTCCCGTTTTAGAAGCCATTAGCATACCACGCTATATCTATCTCACGTCTGCTACCAACATTCAACTCCATGTGCTATGTGATTCCAGTGAGGCAGGGTGTGGATGGTGCCTCTACCTCAGATGTCTTGACCCTGACAACAAATTGATAGTTAGTCTTATCATTACCAAATCACGTGTATCTCACCTCAAAAGAATTTCCATACTTCGCTTGGAACTCTGCGCCTCTCACTTGCTTGCCAAACCTCTTATTACCACATTGCAAAATTGACTCAAGAACTGCTTTGTCTGATTCCATGATTGTCCTCTCATAGTTTCATAAACTACCATATCTGCTCAAAGTGTATGTGGCCAATCGTATCGCACAAATTCAAAACTGGCTACCTGCTCACACTTGGATGCATATCGCTTCTCCCCACAACCCTGCGGACTGTGCCTATCGAGGTTTTTATCTCCTACAGATCTCAACGATCATCCCCTGTGGTGGTCTGGTCCTCCATGAATCTCTCTCCCACCTGAACAGTGGACTCTTTCTCGTTTCACTCCTATGGCTAAAGCCTGACGTCAAACCCTCACAATTAAATGTTATCATTGTTATTACTTCTACTGATTCGATTCAGACATGACTGCTCAAATACTCAGCGTGGACAAAAGTCGTCAAAACAGTGGCTTTTGTATTTTGCTTCCTTATACACTAAATATCAAAATATCGCTAAACAGAACCCCTCAGTCCTCAAGAGCTCACTGAATACATACAACGCATCTGTAGGGTTATCCCAGCTGAAACCTTCACCGCTGACATATAACTCATCAAGGCTAAGAAACCATACAGCACGAAACTTCAATGCTTATCCCCTTTCCTGGAAAACCAGAGTAAATTGAGAGTAGGCTGAAGAATTAGTCGCTCAAATCTGACTCACGAAGGTAAACACCCTATCGTGTTACCAAATTCACATCATATTGTCAACCTGATCATTGATCACCATCATCTCTAGCATCTCCATGCTGGACCTCAACTACTGCAGTCTATTCTGTCCCAATAATTCTAGATCCTCTCTGTTCGCAGCACAATTTGACTTTGAATTTTCAATTGTATTCGTTGCTTTCACCACAAACCAAAGCTCATAACTCCAATGATGGGTGATCAAGCTGAGCCTCAAGTGACTCCCTCACGTCCATATCTCAAATCTGGAATGGATTATGGAGGTACATTATCAGTGAAGTTACACACTCTCAGACACCTCCAGCCTATTAAAGTATATTTCTGTTTGTTTGTCTGATTCTCAACTAAAGCAGTTCCCCTCGAAGTCGTCACAGACCTTACCTCATATGCATTCATCGCTGCCCTCACCAACTTTGTCTCAAGAAGAGGGCTCTGCTCAGGCCTATAATCGGATTATGGGACAAACTTCATAGGTGCCTCTCATCAGTTGAAGAAAACCCTTAACGATTATCTAGCTCAAGACCACACTCAAAAACAACTTCAACAGTTTGCATCACAAAATTCCATCAAGTTTCACTTCCAGCCTCCAGCTGCACTACATCAGGGAGGACTTTGGGAATCCACGATCAAAAGCGCAAAATACCACCTCTCAAGTGTAATTGTAACGTGTAACGTTGACGACTAAAGTGGAAGCCATGTTGACCACTAGTTCCTTTATCCACTGACCCATGTGAACTAGATGCTCTAACTCCGGGACACTTCTTGATTGGCTCTCCTCTTCTTGCAGTACCTGAAACCGATGTATCTGACATACCATGCAACCGATTGAAAAGATGGAATTCAGGCTAAGGCCACAAGAACGATGTTTCCCGCCCAGACCTAAGCTACAAAAGTTGCGGAAACTTAAAGTCGAACAGGGGATGATAGCCGGAGCGATAAAATCAGCATAGTCAGTCTGGTAAACATCGTTCCTATTAATTATAGGCCTACCAGGTAAAATGAATTGCCAATCCAAGTTGTGTGATGTAGGTATAGCTGCAACAGCATTGATTGTAGTCCGTTGACGTAGTCAACGGTATCACCTCCAATAGTGGTGGGCTCATCCTATAATCTGTAATAGACTAACTGTAGGGAAGCATGTGTTATTACACAGTAAGCTACGTGAATATCCTTTTTTTAAATATTACCGGATGTCTGTAACGTGGAGGCACAATCTTTGTGGAGGAACATCCCTCAGTTTTTGTCACACGTGTGGCAGGTAGAGATTCAGTATATGCCGCCTGAAAAATGGACTCAGGCGCATTCCAACGCGATATGACCTTTAAGCCGAATGTGCCGTGTCTCTGTCATGCGCTATTTGCCGCTCGTACAGCATCCCATCATTGAAACTCATGGTTTCTATATTTCGTGCAACAAAAACAGCTTCAACGCAGAGGGGAAAATCGTTTTTATGGCCTTAGCCTAGTCTCAACACTTCTGGAAAAGATGGAATAAGGAGTATTCACACACCCTTCAGCAACGCTCAAAATAGACAACGCAGAAAGCTAATCTACAAGCAGGAGATCTTGTCCTCATTCATGAATCCAACACACTACCTCTATCTTGGCGACTTGGACGCGTCACTTCGACCTCGCCTGGAGAAGATGGCATTGTACAAGTTGTACTTCTTCGCACCCAAAAGGGAAAACTTTAAATGCCTGTCGTCAAAGTGTTTCCTCTCCCACTCAACTAGGTTTGTATATTGCTATTATCTCGTTCTTTTTAATTTATCTCTATGTTTTTGCCTTTTTTTTCTCTTTAATTGGTTTGTCTTGTGTTTTTGTTTCTTTCGTGATTGTTGTTGTATTTTTTATTCTACTCATTCATTTAACTATTAGTTCAAGGGGAGCGGTATGTTTAGTATGAATATATCTACTGACCCAGCTGTGCTATATTCTTTGTGTAGTTAATTATATTCTTTAGCACTAGGTGTTAGCACACATTGACCCTTCTCCCCTAATGGCTCTGGGCTCGCTAATCCCGCGCTTTTTCTTAGTATAATAGGAAAAACTGTTCAAGCGTATTTTTAGCTCCGGGACATACAGCCATGAAACTCTCTCGTGTTAAATATTAATAAGTGCTCAAGAATCAAGATTGGGGCACCCCAGCTATCATCTCATCCCTCCAGGTGTTCTCAGTCACCATTCGCAAAGGTAGGCTCATAGTTAATTGATTGGTTCTCTCTATGTTTGATAATTTAACGAATGTGTATAAAATCTCGCCTGTTAATACCGCACACATATAAACATTAGTTAATGAATTTAATATAATTAAAACAAGTATCGGTGAGAAAGCGGGTTTAAAATTACGCTTGTTTGGTTTGGTTTGTTGATAATGGAGTGGTCAGGATTCGAATCCCGGCTGAATTTACTAGGGGTGATTTTTCTAAATTAATTTATTATCTCACTCTATGAAAATGTATATTTCCTTTTTTAACCCTACCTACCGGACTAGTGTAGTTAAATGTGGATATGCCGGACAGGTGGCAAGACGTAGTGAAAATATGAATCTATAACCTAGAATTTGAACGTTTGGAGGTTTTGGATAACTCTGGTTACGATTTTATAATAATTCAATGGGCCTATATTTGATTAAAATTTCTAATAATATTTTAATATGACACAATCATGAAACGATAATTTTGAGAAGTGTAATGACACTCTTTTTATTACTTTTGAAGCGTGAAAGATGACCAAAATCATTTATTTATATTAAATTTAAAAATCCCGAATCGAAGGTTGAATGAAAATTTTAAAAATACACATCATTATTGTGATATCAAGTGCCTATACGTCCTCCTGTTTGGTCGAGGCTCAAACATTTATTCAAATGAGTATGGGCGACACACATAAATAGCCAGATACAATATTTCGCTGAGAGGTTTATTCTTAAATTAAAATCTTGTGAATGCAAACCAATTTTATGGAGCCAACTATTTTCGAATGTTTAATATTCATATGGCTTGTGAAATGGTTTTTCCACTGGACCCCACTACCTGAACAGCCTATACGCATTTTAATAACAGCAATCGAATGGGGATGAGAAAAGTAGATGTTTTAAGAAAATTCACCCATATTTACGATCATTTAGAAAATAGCACCTTAAGTAGGGGCCCCACCCTACACCAAACCAGGGGTTGAACCCCGAGTTATCCGTCACTGACAAACCAGATTATACAAGCCTGGTATTAATTCATCGTGTCCACTGATCCGTTAATTTTAATTTCAAATATGAAATAAGTCTAAGGTTGGTGTACTTAAATGAAATAAAAAATACTAATATTTACCATACAAAATATAAACCAAAAGATAAATTTGAAGCCAATACTTTTAAATTATAAACAAATAGTCCATATAAATTTCTTAGGGATTTTAGTTTATAATCAAAAGGGTTAATTAAATATAATATGTTATTTAAATTTTTTAAATGGCTAAATATTATATTTAGTTTGAGTAGTTTAGCCATTGTACAGTTATTTTTCAAAATGTATTAAAAATCCTAGGTACTTTTAAAATATATATACACATACCATTTAGTGCAAAGATAGTTCTAACTAAGCACATTCAAGAATAGCCCACACAGTCCCAACAAATTTTATCTTTATAATTATAAATAATAATTAATTTATCAAATATTTACTTTAATTAAAATTACTAAAAATAAAATAAATCAGGAATTTATAATAGACAATAAAATCAATTGTATGTGTATCATGTTATATACTATTGTGTTAATTCAGTAACAAATTTAGAATTTAAATTTGGGTGATTGGAGGCACTAAATAAAATATGGGTTACAAGACTGGAGGTTAGGTAGGCTTTCTTTCAGAAACACTTTAGCATTGAGTGCCTTCATAAGCTGAGGCCATACTGTCGCAGTTGGATATGATAGAATCATTACAAAGTTATTGAAGAAGTACTTTTATATGGTGATCGAGAATGGAACTGTAAATGTATCTTTTTTTACAATTTTGTATATACTTATGGTATAAAAAAGGAACATTATACCGGTGAACTCGTAAAGTATCATGTGGAATAAATTTAGGAATATACATTAATTTAACGATTACAATAACCCAGAATGCACTGATATATTATGTTCCCCTCATTAGGGACCTGCCCAGCAAATCAGTAAGAATCTCATTTAATCACCCTGCCAGTGATGGAAGCTTTGAGATGAACTTAGGTCCATGTACAACAGGGATGGCTTTTCCATAAAGGTCCTCCATCTTCTCCAAGCAAGAACGAATACATTTCCAAAGGCCTTAGGTTTCTCATCACTACCCCATTAAATTAATCTCTAATATCTCGTAGGTTTAACAAAAAACACGATTTTTTTGTTAATATTTATGAATACTAAGCCATTAAATAAAGAAAGAAATACACCCCTACAAAGAAGTTTCATAGTAATAAAGTATCAGACAAATTAAAAGATTAATTTAACAAAATTTGTTAAAATTATTGACCAGTCTTGGTACTGAGATTATTTTTAAATATGATAAATGCTATCAAATTAGTCAGGTAAGGTGGTCTTGTTTAAAGTATTTGACATATACAGTATTTATTTTATGTTAACTAAACAATAATAAAATAACTAAAAACTTTTTGCCCATATTTATCACAAACTGGAAAAGAAAACATTGATAGTTGCTTCTAGTGTAGAACGTGTGTTTTTCATAGCCTTGAAAAGCACACGTGCCTCTTCCTTTACTAGTTGTTTTGATCTCCAAACTAGAATCCTACTCTTTACTTGGGAAGCCTAAGTCTAATAATGAATGGTTTCGATGCCCGAAAACACGAGTCCAAAATTGAAAGTACGTTTGTCAGCGCTCCTCTGCGGTGAATTGACAGAACTACATTTTCATTGTTCTAAACTGGACTGAGTTTTGCCCAATCCTTCGTTCTCTCTAGTATTATCCCTTTCTCTAGGGATCATGGTGACTCCATGCCACCTCTCTAGGTTAAATAAACAAAAGGAGAAAAATGTTGTTATAAACTGCGCAGCATTCCCTTAGACTCTAGGTAGAGGAAGGATGTAAATATTACAATATATAGACCCCTAGGGCACACTGTGAAGCTATAACGAAGTCTAGACCAGCATATATTGCCGGAACTGGTCCATCTTGTGGTGAAAACCTTACTCATCAGGTTCGTGGAAAGACTTTTAAATGGCTTTAGGACCAAACTGAATGATTCAAGGTTCAATTTCATAGTGGTTATTAAAAAGTAAACATTTTATATTTTGTATTATGGAATATCATCATCATAGGGTATTTGTGCCCTCTATTTCATCATTTTGCAACTTAACCATGTGAACAACGCTTCCTCATGGTCATAATCAGGAACTTAACCGTGAAATTTGGTTCCACGTTGTCGAAGTCTCTTGTTGCGTTACGGGTTATCTCGGGTTCGTGTCTCACGTTTCTCTTGTTAGCCTAGGAATTACAGATGATGATGTTATTTTTAATTATTTCACACCAGGTTGATATCTGAATATAAATGCAGTTATCGATCATAATTAATTTATTTAAAAGTTGATTAATTGATTCAGAAATGATTTGCAATGTTTATAGTACACGTGACAGCTTAAAGTTGAATTTAGAGGTAGCGTTCACGGGTACTCACAGCGAGGTTGCAGACCAAGTGAAGAATGGGAAGACTTTTTTTTAAATATATAGTGCGAGAGGCGCCCTATGGGAAACTTACCTATTTCGTTAGTTTCATCATGCTTTCATTAGCTTCTATAAAGAGGAAGGGAGAGAGATAGAAGGTTTTCTAGAAAAAAGGAGTGGAGGAACAGTTAAAAAGGAGCAATTTAGCTGCGACAGAAAGTCGCTGTCGACAATATAAGAAAATAAAATAAATGACCAACCAGGTTTGTGAGAAGATTTTCTAACACATATATAATATTCATTGAGTTTGTTATTATGAATGGATTCATTAATTTGAGATATATTAAGAGGGGAAGAACTTTTTGATTTGAATAGTTATGAAATGTAAAATCTGTTTTCATTACAGCTTCTTCCCCTTGTTTTCTAAGCTGAATGAGAGTTATTTCGAAGAAAAAAAACTAAATCATTTAGCTGCCGTGTCATAAACAATGTTACCAATACAGTGGCATAACACGATTTCTACAAATAGTACATAGATTTGCGTTTTGCTCCTCAAAAGATAATTATAAAATTGATCTATTATCAGATTTATATAAATGTTTGTATAGTCTAATTAGGCACCAGACAAAATATTATACTTGCCTATTTT
Source organism: Timema podura (assembly GCA_033556935.1). Lineage (NCBI taxonomy): Eukaryota > Metazoa > Arthropoda > Insecta > Phasmatodea > Timematidae > Timema > Timema podura. Next base: position 60,654,442 of record JAVRXN010000004.1, read on the forward strand.
AATGTCTATATTCCTTGTTAATTTTTAATGTTTTATATATATAATAATATACTTGTAGAAAGGATTAAATTTTTATAAGTTGCAATATTAAAAAAGAATATATATATACAGGTTTTTTTCGTGACGTGGACTTGGGATGAAAGGTTCAAACTTTGGAGAGGAAAAAAACGGAGAAGGACAATAGTAAGGCCAAGAGTGAGAGAAGGGAAAGGATGGCCATAATACGTGTGACATAAGAAATTAGAGACGTGGAAAACAAAGCGGAAAGAGGAAGTGGGAAATAGGTGAGGGGAGGAGCACTTTCTTTATGTTGCAGGAGTGTGTGCACACTTATAGGCTTTTTTTTTTAATCGGGAATAAGGTATATTTAAAAAAAATTTTTTTTAATTTTTTCTAGTTACGTAAACTTAAATAGGATATGTTTGATATGGATTAGTTAAGGTCTTAAAAACCTGTTCAGGTATAATCCAGGATAGATGATATATGTATGACCTGCAATTCTGTACGGTGCACCATCCGGGATTGCCATGTAGATTAATAAACAAAAACAAAGTTTCAGCCGTCATCTATTGAAAGTGACTGAAGAGGTGGTCGGCAGATTTGATGACAGAGGCAGTGAACCAATAAAAGGTATATATAAGACTATTAACAAACATTTATCCACTAAGAATGAGCTCGATATGAGAAATCAACGAAATTGTTGAATTAAGATGCAACTGTACGATTTGATATAAATAATTATACAATTTTTGGCTATTCCGTGAATCAAACCAAGGATCCTTAGCCCTGTAGAGATGTGCTAAGGTGTCAGATATTTTAGAGACGCCACCTAATGTGAAGATCGAAAGCTCATTTTGTATTATCATCAGTCCTGTGATGCTGGGTGTAATATTGTAATTAGCAGCCGTGCTCCTCGTGGATAGTCTTCTCTGTCTTTATACACGTCTTACTGCCCATCCAGGCTATACACACTTCATTACAATATGGAGGTAGGTATCAGACAGTTACAATTTATAGGAAATATACTTGAGTTTACATGAAGGAAGAGTGTAATTCATTTAAACAAAAAATATTCTCAATAAATCCAGCCGGGACTCGAACCTGAAGTCCCCATCACTAGAAAATTAAAATTGATGAACTTGACAGCTTGTCGACGTGACCAGTGGCGTGGGCTTTTGATAGCTGTTAAGTGGATGGTATCACACGTCCAACTTAAACTCTGAGCGATGAATGACATACCTGGGTAGCTCAGTGTCAGAGCGTTAGTACGCTAGGTCAAGAGTTCCTGGTCAGATTCCTGGGTCGAGATGTCACTTTCCAACTATCTTATTGCACCTGTACCCAGTAGAACACCATGGTAACCCTACTTGCGAGACAGCGTGTACATACGATTCTATTTTCCTCAGCGTTAGTTCAAGGTGAGCAGATTATTGTCCTTGTTGAAGGACGGAGCAAGATGGGGTACAGTACATTCCTTCAATGGTGTGTGAGATTGGAGGAACCACGTGGAGAATGAGGCACAGATCAGTGGAAATCCTCTCTTGTGATTGGTCGACCTAGGAGAATGTTTCCTAATCATGCGGGCAATCTGGTACATCCGAATAGAAATAAACCTTTGTCTGGTAAACAAAAGAAGAGAAGCGATAACTCGAGTAGCTCTGTGTTTTATGTCTGGCATAGATTATATTCGAGAGTCTCTATCAGGACGTGTGAGACTCGTCTCATCATAAGCGAAACATTAAAAATTAAAAATACCGTGAGAACCACATTAAAATATAACTATTTTCATTATCTTAAGTAAAAGGAATTCAAACTAGATATCGTAATATTACTAAAAGAAAAGAATAGGTCTCAATAAAAATACAATAACGATAAACTTATTTAATTATTTTCTCTCGATACCTTGGAGTGAGAAATATTGTGAAAGTAAGAAAAACTTGATATTTTTATAAATATCGATGTTTTATGACCCCCTGAAACCAAAATAGTGGTTTTCGTAACGCCGTATGTCTGACTGTACTTCGGGCTAGAGCCGAAACTATTTTACCGATTGGACTGAAACTTGGTATACTAGGGTTTTTGGAATTAGATATCAAACACTAAATGTAGTTTACTGAAGGGAAAAGCAAGAAAAAATAGATTTTATCGAGATTCAATCCAACAATTTTGATTAAATTTTATATCTGCATTAACAGTGTTTATCATAATAACCATATGGCAGTTCTTATTTTTTAATGAAAATGATATTTTATGGGGGAAATTTTCAAATTTTGATCGTTAACTCTCCTCAACTATTTGAGATATGAAATAACTTATTTTATTCATATGCTCTTTGGTGGACAGAGATGTTTATCTTTTCTCAGTTTTTCTCTAAGAGTGTTCCTAGTTTTTAATGCCATAGAGTAAGTAACAGTGGATATTATTTCATTTATGATCTCTGGTGTAGTGTTTCTACAACAATATATAGACCTAATATTTAATTTCACAAATCTTACGAGTTTTTAGGTAAACGTATGTTTTAAGATAAAAGCGAGAGAAAGTCTGCGCGGTGCACCGTACCAGTTATTTACCAAAAGTTTGAAACCTTTAACTTGCAACAATGGTGTTAATGTCAGGTTTTAAATCTTATGCCAAAGTCACTCTCATAATAATTGTTGGCGAATGTATGTCCTTAATTTAATATCCCCCTCACATGCCAGAACTCTACAGTTTACAAATTATGGCAACTCTTAAATCATCACATTATAAAGGGTTGTATTTCCTTTACGTTAGTAAAAATAAGAATTCGTGATGGCTCACTTTAAGTTCGACGTAAGGCCGTAGTCAGGAGGGGGTTTTGGGGGTTTAAACCCCACCCCCACAAAATTTAATGAACAAAATATAGATGGCTTTATTCGTGGTTCAAACCATATCAAAACTAAGGTACAAGTACAAATTGAGGGGTTTTGTTACCTTAAAAAGCACTTAAGATAACTTCTAGAAGTGTTTAATATTTAGAATTTGTCCTAGCCTTCGGTAGTTAAGGGTTATGTTACTATAAAACACTTCAGAGAGCTTCTAGAACTGTTTATTATTTATAATTTATTTAGCCTCCGGCAATTGGGGTATGTGCCCACCAACACCCCCCCCCCTCCCCCGAAATTATTGGTTCGACGGGCCACTCAACATGTATAGGCCCACATGAAGCCAATGGGTTGTTAGGTTGACATGGCTGCTTTATATAATCGTAAGAGGAAATCGTTCCTATATTTGAGAGGCCTCAAGGAGATAGACAATACTTTTGTTGGATGGCCAAGTAACTGAATCTACGACTGAGTTTCCCGACTTAAATGACACTGTGCTGTTTATGGTAGAGAGTTTTGAAGCTTTTAATTTAATAAAAAGAGTAACTGTCAATAAGGAATTTTGTTTCAAACCCAGGTCGATAGGTACATTATACTTAAAAACAGCTGAGCTGCGTTTCCCAGTTACAATTCGCCACGAAACTCTTTATATTTTTTACAACATAAAGGAACCCCTAAAATATTTTTAGTGTACCACATAAAAAAAACAAAATGCACAGCAGGCGTGATTTTTTCTTGGTTTAAGGTCAAATACCTTTAATTTTCCACCTGTTCTCCTCTTGCAAGTCCCATAAATAAATGCAGCCAGCCTGTATACGTGCTTGACAGAGGAAACAATGACAAGCTTTTACTCTTAATTAAATGATAATAATGTTATCAGATTATTTGTTTAGTATTACTATTATTATTATTATTATTATTATTATTATTAGTAGTAGTAGTAGTAGTAGTAGTAGTAGTAGTAGTAGTATTCGTAGTATAAAAATACAAAAAACTGCAACATACCTTTTAATGAGCTGAGTGTAATATTTTTTATTTTTCTGGCAAATTCTTTTTTTACTCTTATCCGGTCTAGTTGTTTACAGTTGTATTCATATATCTGGAGCCACATCTAGTTATTTTCGATATTTCGTTTTGGTTCCAGAATATAGCGAGACCCCAGTTTCACACAAATACGTGCTGGCGAATGGCGACAGTACTTTGATTGCCCGCCGCGATCAATCAGGATGTTCTTCGCGTGAATAGCTACAAAAAGTAAAAAGAGAAGCTTCTTCAAATTTTTGTGTTAGTTGACTATCAACAGTAATATCGATTAGATCTTCAAATTATAAGTAAGAAAATATTGCTGGTTTATCTTGTACGAACGGATTTTGAGCCCAGTCATTATTTTTATCATTCATTGATGAGAAATATTGGTTAATAAAGGTGTGTGAATTGCGACAAAGATCTGCAAGGTTACTGCAAATTTATTCTTCAAGTTAAAGTTCGGATTCTTCAAGAAAATCCTTAAATGTTGAAAGAGTGTCCAAATAGTTTTGCTCCACAGCTGAGATCCAAAATTGCAGCTTATGAGACAGTGAAAATATTTTTACTCTCGCATTTTTTCCTGGGAGTGATAAACATACTTCATTTAATTTTGTGAATATGTCGGGCAAGATATGCAATTTTGGAAAACCACGAAATGTTTTCCAATCGACCAAATAGTCCACATTTATGATCCACAAAATATGCCAACAATTCTTGCCACAATTTAAACATTCTAACGAGGACTTTACCTTGCGAAAGCCACTGGAATTCTGAGTGCAAAAGCGGGACCAACTGATGATTACTCATATCTTCACACATAATTTTAAATAATCGTGATTGTAATGATTGACTTTTAATAAAATTAATAATCTGGCTACCACTTTGTCTAGCACAGTTTTAAGTGTGATTGAAATATTTTTAGCTACCAGTGCATGTCTGTGGAGAGCACAGTGACTATTGGTGCAGTTTTTTTTATACATTTGTAATCGTGTCACAGCACCTGCTACTTTTCTGACCATTGCTTTGGCGCCATCACTGCATACATTAACACATCTGTCCCAACTTATACTGTGTGTGTTCATAAAATTATAGATACACTTAAAGATTTTCTCACCAGTGGTATGAGTTTGTAAACTTTTGCATTGAAGCAGGACTTCTTCAACCGCTCTTACAAAAACCAGCGAAAACGCAAGACCTGCAACATCAGTGGACTCATCTAATTGCAATGAGTACCCATCACTTTAATGTAGCTTCGAAATGGGTCTTATCTGGATGTCATCAGCAAGATCATGAATACGACGTGATACCGTGTTGTTGGAAGATGGTACAGCTTCAAATTTTGTACACGAGTCCTCACTTAAAATACATGACACTATATATTTTGCACATGGTTTTATTAGCAATTCCCCAATTGTGTGTGCTTCTCCAGCCAGTGCTATGTGATAACTCACTCTGTAAGAAGCCTCTGTGGTATTTACGTTTCCAGTTTTAAAATTTTGTTTTGAATCGTTTATCCTTGTTATATTCCTTAAGCTTTCTCTTAAAATAGGCAACGTCTTTATCTTTGTACTCAAAGTGGTTTTGCTCAAAATGACGACGTAATTCAGCAGGTGCTAACGAAATGTTTGGCAATATTTTCTTGCAAAGTAAGCATTGAACTTCAGGACAAAGTTCATTTCAGATGCTTGTGAATCCAATTGATAAATAGGTATCATCATATTTTCGTTTCATAGTTTGAGAAGAAGGTGGTTTATCACTGGGTCCTTCTCGCTCTTTCTTCGACCTGTACCTTTTCTCTGCAAATTTGGGAACATGATATTCAACTGTTTCAGACCTTTTCCCTAAGTTATTACTGTATCATACTTCTCAGTTGGTGTAAATGCCGAACAATTTGTAGTAGGCATAATATTGTTTTTCTTTAAAGTTCCTTCTTTGAACCAACTGTCCAAACATTGTGAATTTAAATGTCAATAATTTAAAATTTAAATCTTGCGTTTAGCTTTGAACCTTTATTACAAAACGGATGAGTGAAATGCACAGATCCATAAAAATATCAAACAGGTTTATACAAGTGTGCGTACAGTGCGTGTAACCACGTTGCGAATACTGCTAATAACCAGGCCGTATGCAAGAACGAGGCACCACTTTTCAGTCCCTTCTCACTCATCTCTTCTGTTTGACTCATTTATCGTCCTCACATTGCTCACCCCTCACCAGCAAGAAATGTAGCAGGTGTAAAGTAATTCTCAGAATTCTGCAGCCAAGTGATAGCAAATAGAAGAAGTGAGGGGTGGAAATAACCATCCTGATATTTTAATTCCTGATTGCCACGTCCGCAGAAAAACAAGTGCAGAACAGAAATTAATCAATTGACGAACTACTATACTATGTAAATTAATTGGTATAAGCTTTTTTTCCCTCAGAATTGTAATGTGATTGCCAGTTGATGTCTTAAACCGACTTAAGCCGGTTTTTTCTGCCTTGAGGTGGCGTGACTGTTAGAAATTGACAGTAAGAATGTGGTTCGACTAGTTTTAAACTTGAATTAGTCACTTCAGCTTCAGTTGTGAGCTTTTGTTTTTGAAAGGTGGATGCTAGTTTTTGCTCTATGTGAGATACGTGTTGTTTTCGTGTATTTAAAAATGGATATAGCTCCGAGGAAGAGTGCAAATTAATTCCTCTTAAGGATCAGAATTCTATGACAGGGAGGGATATCGCTTCTGCAGTTGGTGTAGGCAAGTCAAGTGTATCAAGAATTCTTACGAGATACAATGCAGCTGAATTATCAACTCCAAAAAGGAGAGGTAAATGTGGAAGAAAGCGAAAAACAACTCCAAGAAGCGATAAAATTCTAATCAGAAATAGTAAAATGAATCCAATAAAAACAAGCACGGACCTTCAAAGAGATGTATTGGCTAGTGGTTTTGATGTTAATGATTTAATTGTACGCCGTAGGTTCTGGAAGCTGGTCGGAAGGCAAGAAGACCGACGAAAAAACAATATTTGAATGCTTAAATGAAGATAAAGCGTTTAGCACGGGCCAAAAAATATAAATCATGGACTGCTGACGACTGGAAAAAGGTAATTTTCAGTGTTTAACTCATTTATTTGTGTAGGGTTACAAAGCAAATGTCGTTAGATGAAGAAACTGTGAGCCCTTAAGACCTGACTATGTCCAACAAACTGTAAAACACCGTCTGAAACATTTGTTTAATTTTTTTTCACAGCAAATGGCATTGGAAGCTTAGTTCCTGTTCAAGGTACGATGAATTCATCCAAGTACGTAGACATATTACAACGTAGAATTGTTCCATTCTTGCAAACTTTTGACGGTACATTTCAACATGACTTGGCCTCATGTCACAATTCAAAATTGGTCAAGACTTTCATGCTGGAAAATAAAATTAATTTGCTTGATTGGCCTGGAAATTCACCAGACTTAAATCCAAAAGAAAACTTGTGGAATATTTTAAAGAGACGTTTAGGTAAAATGGACTGTACAACCACAGAACGCATGATAACGAATTCTATAAAAGCGTGTTTCCACGATGATGAAGTCAAAAATATGTGCACTAAATTAGTGGAGTCAATGCCAAAATGAATTCAAGAGGTAATTTCTGCTAAAGGAGGACACACCTCATACTACTAGAGGTATTTATTTATCAGTGTATATAAAGGCATAGAATGATGTAAAGGCATAATTCTTGAAAAAGAGTGTTTGTTACTTTGTCCCCATTAATTTGCACAGTATAATACAAAGAGTGCGCATGCTTATTGATAAGCAGTCAGCTTCATGTGCTGTTTTGAATTTTTAGAGGATTTTTATCTTGTCGAACAGATATAAACGTACCTACATTATTTTAAACTTTTAATAAGTAAAGTGTACATTTTTTAAATATTTTTTTTTCGTGGAACCATTAACTTTACCTCACGGAACCCCATTTGGGAAGCACTGTGCTAAAGGTTAAGTGGATCCTGTATCCCCAAAATGGATCGAATACAAAATGATCCTTTGCTGACAGACGTAGTCGCTAATCCGTAGCAGACATGACTATCTATTGATCGAGCCTTGTCAACTAGGTAGCTATTCATACCTTCACAGACATCGTTCCTGAACTATAACATACATGAATGTCTGTTGATTGATCCTGGTCCCACTAAGTAGCTATTCAAACCTTGACAGATATGGTCCCTGAACTATAACATACATGAATGTCTGTTGATTGATCCTGGTCCCACTAAGTAGCTATTCAAACCTTGACGGATATGGTCCCTGAACTATAACATACATGAATGTCTGTTGATTGATCCTGGTCCCACTAAGTAGCTATTCAAACCTTGACAGATATGGTCCCTGAACTATAACATACATGAATGTCTGTTGATTGATCCTGGTCCCAATAAGTAGCTATTCAAACCTTGACAGATATGCTCCCTGAACTATAACATACATGAATGTTTGTTGATTGATCCTGGTCCCACTAAGTAGCTATTCAAACCTTGACAGATATGGTCCCTGAACTATAACATACATGAATGTCTGTTGATTGATCCTGGTCCCACTAAGTAGCTATTCAAACCTTGACAGATATGCTCCCTGAACTATAACATACATGAATGTCTGTTGATTGATCCTGGTCCCACTAAGTAGCTATTCAAACCTTGACAGATATGGTCCCTGAACTATAACATACATGAATGTCTGTTGATTGATCCTGGTCCCACTAAGTAGCTATTCAAACCTTGACAGATATGGTCCCTGAACTATAACGTACATGTATTACTAGCTCCTAAGGTACAGCAATAATTGTAGTAAATTGAGCATCATATCATGTAAAACATATGTATGTAACAAATAAACAGAGGCAAAAGCTATAATTTTTTAATTAATATTAATTTGTTGGTGTAGTTAATTAATAGTTTATGTTTTTGTCCAGCACACAACTTTCTTATATTTTTAGAATAGTATTAAAACATATATTCCTCATTAAATTTGTCTACGAAATACACACAATTTACTTGTTTTAATAGAGTAAAATTTGATGAAATAATTTGTTTGTGTGTATGTGTGGATAAACGAGTTTCTATTGAAGTCATCCGTTCCCTTTCACAGGTTGGGAAGGAACGAAGTGGGTTGGGGAAACTATAGTAGTATAATTTTAAATGTACACCTAAATATAAAAGGGTGTGCACACTGTGATTCACCAGCCCCGTTCATTCTCTCCCAATCCATCTCAGTCCCATTAATTCTCTCCCAGTCCATCCCAGTCCCGTTCATTCTCTCCCAGTCCATCTCAGTCCCGTCCATTCTCTCCCAGTCCATCTCAGCCCCGTTCATTCTCTCCCAATCCATCTCAGTCCCGTTCATTCTTTCCCAGTCCATCTCAGTCCCGTTCATTCTCTCCCAGTCCATCTTAGTCCCGTTCATTCTCTCCCAGTTCATCTCAGCCCCATTCATTATCTCCCAGTCCATCCCAGTCCCGTTCATTCTCTCCCAGTCCATTTCAGTCCCGTCCATTCTCTCCCAGTCCATCTCAGTCCCGTTCATTCTCTCCCAGTTCATCTCAGCCACGTCCATTCTCTCCCAGTCCATCTCAGTCCCGTTCATTCTCTCCCAGTCCATCTCAGCCCCGTTCATTCTCTCCCAGTCCATCTCAGTCCTGTTCATTCTCTCCCAGTCCATCTCAGTCTCGTTCATTCTCTCCCAGTTCATCTCAGTCCCGTCCTTTCTCTCCAAGTCCATCTCAGCCCCGTTCATTCTCTCCCAGTCCATCTCAGTCCCGTCCATTCTCTACCAGTCCATCTCAGTCCCGTCCATTCTCTCCCAGTTCATCTCAGTCCCGTCCATTCTCTCCAAGTCCATCTCAGCCCCGTTCATTCTCTCCCAGTCCATCTCAGTCCCGTCCATTCTCTCCCAGTTTATCTCAGTCCCGTCCATTCTCTCCAAGTCCATCTCAGCCCCGTTCATTCTCTCCCAGACCATCTCAGTCCCGTTCATTCTCTCCCAGTCCATCTCAGTCCCGTTCATTCTCTCCCAGTTCATCTCAGCCCCGTCCATTCTCTCCCAGTCCATCTCAGTCCCGTTCATTCTCTCCCAGTCCATCTCAGCCCCGTTCATTCTCTCCCAGTCCATCTCAGTCCCGTTCATTCTCTCCCAGTCCATCTCAGTCCCGTTCATTCTCTCCCAGTCCATCTCAGCCTTACTCAGTATTTTTCAATCCCACTAAATCTATCTCATTCCATATCAGCCTCACTAAATCCCTCCAAATTCTGTTGGGATTTTCTCTTTGAATGAATTGTTTTCTGAATCCGCGTGTAAGCCATGTGTCATATGGAGATTCCTTAACAAAATAATATATGTGGGATCAAAATGATCAAGTGTATACATACTTAAAGTGTAACGTTAACTTACAGTTAGTTACAATTGGATCCATCCCATTATAATGTTGATACGTAACTATCAAGAATTCATACCACCCGCTCAATAATTCCGATCCAAATAGAATCCCTACAATGGTACTATTCTCTGTTGTAGTCCCTGTAGGCTAATACGGAAAGATAATACGACACAGTATATTTCATACAGTACAATCTTCTGTAATATTAAACTCATAATTGTTCAGGAACTTACCTTTGAAATCTTCTATCACTAGCCGCCACCAAAGCTGACCTACTCCGTGCAGCCATGTGGAGAATGGGCCGAGCTAACGCAAGTCTACTGTCAACACGTGATTGCTCTGTCTGGTCAGATAGAAACTGAGGCGTAACGACATGGAGTCCGATAGAAGACAACAATCCACCCGCCCTCTGATGGCTGTTTGAAGAACTACCCCAAACATCGAATGATCGTCGACTTGTTCTAATATTCTGATGGAACAACCCTACAAAGTGCCTACGTGACCGAAGACAGCTAGCAACTACGTGCTAGAATTACCTCCCCTCCTTTCCGTGTAACGAAACTCACTATATAACAGGCTGTATGTGTCTGCAAATATGACTATCTATCAATCCGCGAACGAGGACGGATCATTGTCATGGACAATGATCGGATACACATTCATATATACTAATTGGAAAGTAACTATGGCGTCTACTTTTCATAGACTCTATTTATTTTCGGCTTATAAATTTGTTGTATTAGAATCATTATTTTGTTTTTCGTGTAATATTTAACTTTTCTCTTTATCTCAGTCGCTTAAATTTAACTTTATGTCGCCACTTAGGCGCGGTATCATGTTGGTTAGTTTAGTTTGATTTCCACCATTGGTAATTTTGTATTGAGTGAATTTAAATGTAAAATGTTAAAATGTGTGGACTTTTGTATTTTGCTATTTCACGCGACTGTAGAAATAATATCATGCTTGTTATTTTTTTTATATATAATTTAAATTTGTTCTAAATTTCAATCTTTAGTTTTTTTATAAGAGATAGTTAGTCCCGGGAGGTTTTGACTTGAGTCTGGTAGTCAAACTCTCACGTTATGTTTTGTAAATTTCGTATTGTAACTTGTAATTGTTTGAGGAGCCCATAAGGCAAGAATATTTAATGTTTGTTTCATTTTGTGGATATCTTACTTCACTTCACTTTTGATAGTTTAACTTCTCTGTTGATGTTAAAAATCTACGTAATTTTGTGTCTCTTAAAGACGACCTGTAATAAATGTAAACATGGGATGTTTACATTCTGCGCTTCACGTTATTATTTTCAGCATTATTCAGAATGATATAATGAGACCACTGTACTTTGCTTTATCTACGTTTATACTGAATAAACCATATTATTGTTATATTTTTAATTCTGCTTATATTTTCCCTTATGTAGATTCACCTTTTCCCTTTTATTTAATTGTGGTCGTTAAGTAGAAGGCAATGGAGACGGTGTAACAAAAGGATCTTGTAGAACATAGTTCCAGGTATAGTTCACTATATTAGATTGTAACAGTTTGTATTATTTATAGAAGATGTATTTAACTTGAACTTCTGAACAAACTGATCGTAGCAAAGTATAAATAATAAACACTTCTACAAAATAAACAAAGCAGTCAGACTATGCAGTGAATTAAATACAGTGAGCAATCTTCAATCTCGACACTGAATGTTCTTACACCGATGTTTACAATTTAGCATGAGACAATAATCTCAGAAGATCCCGTCAATTTGTTTAGTTTGCAAAATTTTGAAAATATGCTCAGTGTGATCCAAAATCTGGCTGAATAAAATTAGAAAATGCATGCTCTGAATAACTTCTAGAAAGTGAACGAACCCTTTAGCTACAGCAATATTTTCACCATCCCATTCTTATGGGTACTCTATTATTGTTTCAAACATTTCTATCAGGCTTTCTCGATAGTTAATTATACTAGGTTAAAGTTCCATTCCATTCCATTTAGCTGGTGCAACACTGTGTAGTATTTTTCTAACTATTTTATTTAAGAATGAAGTTCGCTTAGTAGAATGGTGTAAAAAAATTTGAGAGTCCATTTAATGTATTAAAAAATAACTTACACTCGCTAATATGATTTACTGACTAAGTTAAAATAAGGTTACGGACATGAGCTAGACATGAACAAACAATGCGCATGGAAATATGTAGCGAAAAAGTTTCTGAGTACCATTCATTTCTACACATATTACTGCAGCCCCATCATAGCATGGTGAACCAAGCTTGTCCCTACATCCAACATGTCACACTACTTGTTTAACATGATTAGCCAAAGCAGTGGCAGATCTGGTAGCAGAAACGTCTGTTAAACAAAAATCGTTCCATAATTTCACCATCAGAGGACACATATCGAAACATTGTCGATAGCTGTGAAAGCTGTAAGATGTCAGATGCTTCTTCTAATAAAACAAACACATATGTTGCGTTTTGAATTTATTTTATGATTTTATTTAGTAAAACTGTTTTAATTGACTCAATGAGGCTTTTGTATTCCAGGTGATAGCCCAGTGAATAGAGTAGACGATTCTAAATACTGAGCTAAAACTGAATCGTAATTAGAAATCAATTTGAGGAGCTCAGCATAATTTCTCATATTTTTAGAACTAAATGACTCATCATGACCACGAAATGCCAGCTCTTGAGTGCTCAAATAACATACAGCGTCTATTAGGCGCTTCAAAACTTCACCATTTATTTTACCTTGTTGTTCAATGCGAATTACCCGCCTCGGTGGCGTAGTTGGCTAACGCGCTTGTGTTGAGCTCGACCACCGAGAACGGGGAGATCGAGGTTCGAATCTCGGTCGGGTGAATCGGGGGTGGTTTTTCCTAAATGGTTTTCCACTCTCCCTCCACGCCAATGAGGGTTCACTTCCTCTAAATTCAACCCTCCCAATTCCTAATCCATTACTGTAATTAGTACTTAAGCGTATAGCCCGAACGGGTAGTAAGACGCGGTGCTAAATATTATATTATTATTCAATGCAAATTTTTTCATATCTGTCCAGTGAAAGATCTACCCTATTTTTTCCAAATCCTTTCAAGGTAATAAATGCATTTATATGCAATTCTGATCTTTTGTGCCTTCAAACTGTTTTGCAAAGATTGTTTGGATCATTGTAGCCACTCTTTGTCCACATTTTGGCAAACAGTAAACAAGTCCAACCGTACAATTAATTTTCTGATCCACACCAATTTAGCCAAGAATACTTTGAATAAATGTTTTTATGAGAATGCCTAATAAAGCTATCCTTTTTTATAAATATGGTTGTATTTAATGGATCTTCCAATACTCACTATTTCGACGCATTCTTCACTTCTTCCGGCAAAAGTTGAATGTTTTATACTACAAATAATGCACTTGCACTTATTACTATAGCCTCTCACTCCACTCACTCCTGAAATAACTCCACAAAAGATGTGTAGCCACGGACCGGGGTCAATAATTTGTCAATTTTTCGCCTTACACGCAAAACTCCCCTAATTATATTCCCACACCCATAAATTTCTACTTTTGTTACGTCTGTGTTTTGAAAGGGGAAGAGAGGGGTACGCGATGGTATCTTTCAGTTTCTTCGGTTATAGTCGTCAACCTTCGGGTATAGCTTCGGTTGTTGAAAAGTCGCAACTTGGTTGCTTGCAATCCTACCTGATTTCCACCGCTCTTCCCCTTCTTCCCCTCCTAAATATATGACGACACAAAATAAGAACTACACTAGGTAGCATTGCTTGTCTTTTTTTTATTGTTATTTTTATTGTTTCTCTTAAAGAAACGTGTATAATCTCATGTCACTGTGACAGTATCTGTCCCAGTTGTCGTGTGTGATGGAGTACTAAATTAGTGTTTGGCCAGTGATGGTGTCTAGTGTTGTTTAGCACCAGTGGTCTATTAGCATGAGAACTGTGTGTACCACCAATTCATCCAGGTTGAGAGGTCTGCTCTGTGTTGTTTAGCACCAGGGGTCTATTAGTATGAGAACTGTGTGTACCACCAATTCATCCAGGTTGAGAGGTCTGCTCTGTGTTGTTTAGCACCAGGGGTCTATTAGTTTGAGAACTGTGTGTACCACCAATTCATCCAGTTGAGAGGTCGTCTGTGTGTTTACACCAAGGGGTCTAGTTAGTATAGAACGTTTACCACAATTCACCCAGTAGAGGGTCTGTCTGGTGTGTTTACACCAGGGATATTAGTTTGTAGAACTGTGTATGTACCACCATCATCCAAGATACAGGTATTAAGATGTTGTAAATCATTAGGTGTTGTGTAAACCAGGTCTAAGATATGAAGTGTATACACCAATTCATCAGGTTAGAGGTCGTTTTTGTGTTTAGACGACACCATCACCCAAGTCATAGCGAGAACTGTGTAACCACATACAGATTGAAGGACTGCTCTGTATGTTAAACTTGCTTCAGTAACCTGGTGTGTGAAACACTCTCAAGATATAGTGTGTAACCTAGGTGTGTGAAACACTCTCAACATAGTCAAGATGTGTAACCTAGGTGTGTGAAACACTCTCAAGATAGTCGAGATGTGTAACCTAGGAGTGTGAAACACTCTCAAGATAGTCGAGATGTGTAACCTAGGAGTGTGAAACACTCTCAAGATAGTCGAGATGTGTAACCTAGGTGTGTGAAACACTCTCAAGATAGTCGAGATGTGTAACCTAGGTGTGTGAAACACTCTCAAGATAGTCGATATGTGTAACCTAGGTGTGTGAAAACTCTCAAATAGTCAGATGTGTAACCTAGAGTGTGAAACACTCTCAAGATAGTCGAGATGTGTAACATAGGGTGTGATAACACTCTCAAGATAGTCGAGATGTGTAACCTAGGTGTGTGAAACACTCTCGAGATAGTCAAGATGTGTAACTAGGAGTGTGAAACACTCTCAGATAGTCGAGATTTGTAACTAGGTGTGTGAAACACTCTCGAGATAGTCGAGATGTGTAAGCCTAGGTGTGTGAAACACTCTCAAGATAGTCAGATGTGTAGCCTAGGTGTGTGAAACACTCTCGAGATAGTCAAAGATGTGTAACCTAGGAGTGTGAAACACTCTCGAGATAGTCGAGATGTGTAACCTAGGAGTGTGAAACACTCTCAAGATAGTCGAGATGTGTAACATAGGTGTGTGAAGCACTCTCAAGATAGTCGAGATGTGTAACCTAGGTGTGTGAAACACTCTCAAGATAGTCAAGATGTGTAACCTAGGTGTGTGAAACACTCTCAAGATAGTCGAGATGTGTAACTATAGGAGTGTGAAACACTCTCAAGATATCGAGATGTGTAACCTAGGAGTGTGAAACACTCTCAAGATAGTCGAGATGTGTAACCTAGTGTGTGAAACACTCTCAAGATAGTCAGATGTGTAACCTAGGTGTGTGAAACACTCTCAAGATAGTCGAGATGTGTAACCTAGGTGTGTGAAACACTCTCAAGATAGTCGAGATGTGTAACCTAGGGTGTGAAACACTCTCGAGATAGTCGAGATGTGTAACCTAGGAGTGTGAAACACTCTCAAGATAGTCGAGATGTGTAACATAGGTGTGTGAAACACTCTCAAGATAGTCAAGATGTGTAACCTAGGTGTGTGAAACACTATCGAGATAGTCAAAGATGTGTAACCTTGGTGTGTGAAACACTCTCGAGATAGTCGAGATGTGTAACCTAGGAGTGTGAAACACTCTCAAGATAGTCAAGATGTGTAACCTAGGTGTGTGAAACACTCTCAGAGATAGTCGAGATGTGTAACCTGGGTGTGAAACACTCTCAAGATAGTCGAGATGTGTAACCTAGGAGTGTGAAACACTCTCGAGATGTCGAGATGTGTAACCTAGGTGTGTAAACACTCTCAAGATAGTCGAGATGTGTAACCTAGGTGTGTGAAACACTCTCAACATAGTCAAGATGTGTAACCTAGGTGTGTAAAACACTCTCAAGATAGTCGAGATGTGTAACCTAGGTGTGTGAAACACTCTCAAGATAGTCGAGCAGCAGACGATGTTAACCTTCTCTTCTCTCTCTCTTTAGGTGGAGGGGGACGAAGGGGAATGGAGGGGCCACTCCAACAGAATCACATGGACCAACACAAAATTGTTAATTCAGTCTCTACGCTGTACAAACTGGCGAAACTTCAGACTAAATAGCTTTTGTTGGTGCCAAGTGCTCAATAAAACGTGTCGCGAGCCTTTCAATTCAATAGTGCATTCTTTTATAAACCTCGTGACAGCTGAACAAACGTTAATTGTTTATGTGTCTACTGTCATCTGCTGGAAAACAGTTCAAAGGTTAGTCAATAAATAATGGATTTTATTAAACATTAAGATTTGTTAGAAAATATCATATATGATTGAATCCGCATTTTTGCGATGAATAATATATTATGGTAAGAGCTATTTTCAAATGATATTACAAATAATTATTAAAATGTGTATAAATGAAGCAGATTGCTTTCGACCCAATTTTGGCTAACCTCAAACTAAAGGCCTGTACACTTTGTCAATCAATGTAACGAAACTAATATACTCTCAGATAAGATACATCTGAATTTTAATGTTGAGTAAAATGTGAGAGATTATGTAGGAAACGTGCCGGGACTTCCAATGCTCCTAATCACAGTGACTTGTGACAGTTTGTCGAGGCCGGGAGGGGGGATAGGGGCGGGGCGGGGCTCGGATGACACAGGTGATGTTATACCTTTATTTTGGTTGGAAGAACAGTTTAGAAAATCCAAACATATTTCCTAGCGGCCAATATTGATAACATGTTACTATATTATTTGTGTTATTTTACAGGTAATTGATAATATCTATTAAAATAGACAGCTGCAGAGAGCATGACTTGATGTATGACTATATTAAAATGGTATTAGTAACTTTAGTAACAAAGTTAGCTTCTAGTGTTCCTCCTACCAAGATAATACCATCGTTTTAGGAATCCCCTCCATTTAAATACAAGGTAAAGAGATGTATTGGTAGAACTAACATATATCTGGTCTACAACAATCCGGGGAACCCCCAAAGTTCGTGTCACATTCAACCACCTATCTCTGTCGTTGATAAGCTAGTCTGACAAGAGCAATAGAATCTTTCTTAGCACTTTATTGTAGCTATTTTGATAGTGATTCTGGTGGCCCACGTACTTAGAATAGAATACATTTAAAACTTGGAATATCCTGATTGTATTCGTCACATTTAAATATTAGGAACATTTTCATTCTCTCTTTGTGACAGTTAAAGAGTTCCCTTAAAACCAATTTCATCTTAAACACCTCTCAAATAAGTTTTGTTTCATTTGACAAGTGACATTATCGGTCAATTAGTAATATTAATAATAACAGTATATATATCATATTCTGAAAATTGAAAAATGAAACCTGGACACGGGAATCGAACCCGGGACCTTTGGATTAGTACGCCAATGCTCTAACCACTGAGCTATCCAGGATTCGTCTCGTGCCTTGGGTCATTCTTCACTCATATTTTAAGGCAGAGTTTATGATGGACGTGTGGAAATCGTCTGCTACAAGTGTGTGATTATATTAATATCACGAGCTATCAGATAACGTAGCCATCTGCGACTCGGTAGTTGGCTTATTGCTGCTATTTGTACAATCATTAAATCGTACGGGATTGCATATTAAGAATTAAATAGCCAAAGCTATTATTTATGCTTTTTAGTGGGAATTACTCTATCTAGATATCATATTCTGAAGATTGAAAAATGATAGGTCAGTGGTTAGAGCATTGGCGTACTAAGCCAAATGTCCCGGGTTCGATTCCCGTGTCCAGGTGTCATTTTTCAATTTTCAGAATATGATATCTAGATGGAGTAATTCCCACTAAAAAGCATAAATAATAGCTTTGGCTATTTAATTTTCAGTATATATATATATGACTTGGATATCACATATCGAAACTTACGTATTTCCCCATTATTTTTACTTTCTCTCTATCTTATAGGTAGAGAAAGTATGGTGATTGTCAAAAAAATCGAAGTCGAGATTTTGATGAATTTTGACGTTTCATGACTTCCTGAATCCGAAAAAGTGGTTTTTGAATTTCCGTCTGTCTGTCTGTCTGTCTGTCTGTCTGTCTGTACCTCCAACTAGAGCCTAAACTATTTTACCGATTGAGCTGAAACTTGATATCTTGGCTTTTCATAGGGTTGCCCCGAGGGGTTTTTGGAATTGGACATCTACCCCTAAAATTAAGGGTAGTTTACTGAAGGGAAAAAACAGAAAAAGTCGATTTTCTCAAAATCGGCTCTAACGATTTTGATTAAATTTCATTTATGAACATTAATAAATATTCCAAACAAAATGGCTACTCTCAATATTTCGGCAAAATCGCTTTAAGGGCTCCGGTCTGATGCGTAAATTAACATTTTTTATAATAGCTCCGAAACTATTTGAGATATGAAATTACTTAGCATTACAAATATGTATATATATTTATAATACAAATATTTTATTCGAAACATATTTTTATAAAATCAATAATTTTTAATCTATACGCAATTATATATATATTTTTAGCTTTTTGGACATTAAAGCTTAAGTATTGCGTTCGTAAAAAAAACTAACCTGAAATGTTGATGGATTTCGACGTCTCATGACCCCCCGAACCCTAAAAAATAGTCTTTACAATGCCGTCTGTCTGTGTGTCTATTAAAACTTAAAATTAAGGGTAGTTTACTGAAGGGCAAAAAGAGAAAAAGTCGATTTTCTCAAAATCGGCTCCAACGATTTTGATTAAATTTCATTTATGAACATTAATAAATATTCCAAACAAAATGGCTACTCTCAATATTTCGGCAAAATCGTTTTAAGGGCTCCGGTCTGATGCGTAAATTAACATTTTTTATAATAGCTCCGAAACTATTTGAGATATGAAATTACTTAGCATTACAAATATGTATATATATTTATAATACAAATATTTTATTAGAAACATATTTTTATAAAATCAATAACTTTCAATCTATACGAAATTATATGAATTTTTTTAACTTTTTGGACATTAAAGTTTAAGTATTGCGACCGTAAAAAAAACTAACCTGAAATGTTGATGGATGTCGACGTCTCATGACCCCCCAAACCCTAAAAAATAGTCTTTGCAATGCCGTTTGTCTGTGTGTCTATAAAAACTTAAAATTAAGGGTAGTTTACTGAAGGGCGAAAAGAGAAAAATTTGGTTTTCTCAAAATCTACTCAAACGATTTTGATTAAAATTCGTATCTAGGCGTTGATTAAGATTATAAATAAACTGGCTATTTTCATTTTCCTATGAAAATGATTTTTAGGGTACTTTACAGAAGCGTTAATTTCCGTATCTCCACAACTATTGGAGAAACTAAACAACTTATCATTGCAAAATTGTAGGACTATCAGAAATAAAAAACTTTTATTTGACATATATTTTTATAAAAGCAACAGTTTCTGAGATATTTGCAAATATATTAATACAATTTTGTGAGCTTTAGTTGTAAACATATACTACTTAAGTCTTAACGCAATAATTCTCCAATGCCATAGAGTAATTAAATATAAGTATCTAAAAAAGTATGTTATTTTTCCTTAAATCTCTTAGGAGAAATGTTTGCATAGCAATGATCTATCTCCATTTTAGACTCAATAGTCAATATTTACATTTTTTATTGGTCAAAACGTATAAATGAATAATTAAATATCAATGCGATGACTTGAAGATCTGCAACACCTTATAAAATGTTAAAATTTTAACCAGAAATCGAAATTTTAATACGAAGTGTTGACCCCTGTGGAAGACATTAAACTGTTTGAAATGCTCTTAGGTGGACAAAGATGCGCCTCTTTTCTCATTGATTCTATATCATTGTATATTATTTTATGCGTGTTCTTATGTGGAGTGGTGATAATACAATGTACATTATTCCGTTCAGAAATCTTACGAGTTTATAGAAAGACCCTTGTGGAAGACATTAAACTGTTTGAAATGCTCTTAGGTGGACAAAGATGCGCCTCTTTTCTCATTGATTATATATCATTGTATATTATTTTATGCGTGTTCTTATGTGGAGTGGTGATGATACAATGTACATTATTACGTTCAGAAATCTTAGGAGTTTATAGAAAGAGAGAGAAAGTCTGTGCGGTGAGCCGTACCATTTATTTAATCTTGCCTTAGAATATGCTATTAGGAAAATTCAATAGAATGCCAAATGGTTGACATTAAACGGTACAATACATATATTAGGATACGTAAATGATTTAGCTTTGTCTGATAATAGTAAGGAAGCTTTTGCAAGAAATGTAGACATTTTATGAGAGCGGCTGTTAAGGAAATAGGTTTAGAAGTGAACGCTGAAAAGGCTAAGTATATGATCACATAAAGAACATGGATTAAGTACCATATCATTTTGACAGGGCTTATTGGTTTAAATATTTAGGAACAACTTTAACTAGCAATGACGATATTAGATTAGAAACTAGGAAAAGAATACAGTTGGGAAATACATGTTATTGCCCACTCACTAAATTATTAACATCTTGTCTCCTGTCAAGGAATTTAAAACTAAGAATATACAAAACAATAATTTTACCGTTTGTTCTCTACCGGTTGTTCGCTTACCTTATATGACAAAAAAAAAATAGCGTGTTGGAAGAAAACAAGGTTTCTAGGAAGATATTTGGTCTTAAATGGGATGAAGATACTGGGGAGTTGAGGAGGTTAGATAATGATGAGTTACTTACCTGTACTCATCACAAGACTTTCTCAGAAAAATTTATTTTGTATTTTTTATTTTTACTCGCACCACGCACAGAGCCTATAGCCTTAGCCCCCCTATCACAGACAAGTTTCAAACCCCCACCACCCCTCCTCCTTAGTCCCTCCTCCCCCTCCCACAATCCTCGCTTATGATCTCAACATGTTAAGGGGTTTATATTCTTTTTCCAGGCCAAATTTGAACCCTTGCTCAAACCTCCGCCCCTTTACGCCCTAACCTACTGCATGCAGGCGTATAAACACAACAACCAAATCCCTGACTGAATATTCCCACTTGAATAAATCCTCCAACCTGCATGTCCTGTTACTTTCGTTTAAGACCACGCATTTTTCCAACTTCCCCCCAATCGAACTCCAACTAAAAACTCCCGATGAATAAGACAGAACAATGTCCCGGGCTGCCAACGTCATTACCCATCATGCTAACTTACCCTCCCCAACCCCACCTCCCCACCTTAGCTCAGCAATCCTCTCCAACTTCACACCCCCTCCACACTCCAGCGTCTTGACGCTAGACAGCTCGACCTCGTAACGGTAAATTCCCTCGGTTTAATCTTTAATACCGGTACTACACACTTCTCTTTTAGGAAAATATTGATGCAGAATTGATACACCCTTATACACCATGCTTATGTGTACTTTCTAAACGCTAACATCCTTCATTCTTTATCTTAGAGAGGTCACTCTTAATCTTCTTGACTAGATAGCCAAAGTTTTTAGCCTAGATCACTCGAGTATACAACAGTAAATTATCATCCACTCACAAAGCTAATCCTCAATCTCTAATACTGCATTAAACGTTAAATTGCTCATACTTGAAGATAAAGTGGACGTATTGTGGAATCACATTATAAAAATGCATACTTTCTAACCGCTAACAAACCTCCCCATCGGAGAAGGCACACTCCCCATCCATGCCTTGGAACAGGTTCAGACCATCTTTACTCTCTGCTGATGAGGTCACACACAGCACATATGTTAACGACACTATTTAACAATACTTTGGAAAAGTGTACCCTCTCTCTATATTCTTCTCTTGTCAACTTTTACAACATCGTACTTGCCAAACTTTTTATCGTCTGACGCTTATCAGAGTCAAGAAACGTACATATAATACATTGATCATACCGGGCCCCATACGACATTTTATCGTTCATACTTAGAAGACGTATGATCATTGATCATACAGTACATAAACTGAATTATAGGTCTACCATACTTACAACACATTTGATCATTAGTCATTTATTTCTGAAAAATGTAATAGATTTAACTATACTTTACTTGAGACATATCCTACTTAAAGCACATTTCTCATTGATGGATACATATAATACATTTAATCAGAGTTAATCATACCATGCATCATATTTAATATATATGTATGCATGATATTTAGAAGGCATATGAACATGTTTAATAAATCATACCATAATTAATAATAAATTATAAGTGTATCATACTTATAACATATTTAATTATTACTAGTCCATCACACTTACATTTCATAGGATTATTCTTAATTGATCAGGATCATGCATCCTACGATATTGTGCTTGTTCATGATCCGCCAACCCCAGTCATGCATTCAACTTCAATTAGATATGAACGTTATCATCGTTCATTGATCAGAACCAGACATTTTGTTACCCTTTCCTAATTCTTCCATATTCTTAGTGATAAGAGTCATGTGCCATACTTATAAGACATTTTGATCAAATTACTTATACTTAGTATACATTCAATCAACCTTTATTCATCGTTTTCATACTTAAATCTTGATTTCAACATAATTATTAGTCAGTTGATCCTTATCCATCCATCAGATCCAATCATACTAAAACGATATGTATACTTAAGTATATTCACCGATCTGGGGTTGCTCACATTCATATTTGGCACTAACATAACCTGACCTAGCCTATCCTTAATCTAGACCAAACTAACACAACTTAACTTACACATAAAATAACATTAAACCATCACTAGATTAACCTAATCTAAACATAAGCTAACCTAACTAAAGCCTCTGAAATTAACATATTCATACAGGTATGAACAGGAAGAGGAACTTCAGAATTGTCATGGATTCATTTCCCTAACCTTACATTTATGACAGGTTCAAATAATAATGC
Source organism: Timema podura (assembly GCA_033556935.1). Classification (NCBI taxonomy): domain Eukaryota; kingdom Metazoa; phylum Arthropoda; class Insecta; order Phasmatodea; family Timematidae; genus Timema; species Timema podura. The sequence continues at coordinate 60,677,652 of JAVRXN010000004.1, forward strand.
TTGACCTTATCCTGGTTCAAATGAGTTATCAATCGTAGTGACTTCTGTTTACTGAGTCTCTGGTTCGATTCTTGCAACAGGCTACCTATTTGATTATTGGGGGTATGAGGTTGAGTCCGGCATCTTATGTACTACTGTACTGTAGGTTAATGTCTAAAACTCACAACCAAAATATAAAATTTATAATAAATAAAATTCAGTCTTGAAAATATGTATGAGTGGATGTTTATGTTTTAATATTCGCCTCTCTTACTCAGACAAGAGGTGGATTGGAGGCAGGTATTAATATGTTTAGAAAATGAAAGAAGCTTGATAAACTATTTTTTTCATTTAATAAAAATATATCATTATTAAAACTAATATAACGTTTCTAAAAGAAAATGTTATTCTAAATCCTACCACTAATAAATCCTCGATTGTCTCTCTATAATCTACCACAGACCTAAAAAGTATTGTTTTCTATACTTTAACCACTGATCTAACCAGTATTCTACACTTATACTATACTAGTGATCTATCATTTTGTCCCTCTATACTCTACCACTGATCTAACCAGTATTTCTTCATACTATACTAGTGATCTATCATTTTGTCCTTCTATACTTCACCAGTGATCTAACCAGTATTTCTTCATACTATACTAGTGATCTATCATTTTGTCCCTCTATACTCTACCACTGATCTAACCAGTATTTACTCATACTATACTAGTGATCTATCATTTTGTCCCTCTATACTCTACCACTGATCTAACCAGTATTTACTCATACTATACTAGTGATCTATCATTTTGTCCCTCTATACTCTACCACTGATCTAACCAGTATTTACTCATACTATACTAGTGATCTATCATTTTGTCCCTCTATACTCTACCACTGATCTAACCAGTATTTACTCATACTATACTAGTGATCTATCATTTTGTCCCTCTATACTTCACCAGTGATCTAACCAGTATTTCTTCATACTATACTAGTGATCTATCATTATGTCCCTCTATACTCTACCACTGATATAACCAGTATTTCTTCATACTATACTACTGATCTATCATTTTGTCCCTCTATACTCTACCACTGATCTAACCAGTATTTCTTCATCCTATACTAGTGATCTATCATTTTGTCCCTCTATACTTCACCAGTGATCTAACCAGTATTTACTCATACTATACTAGTGATCTATCATTTTGTCCCTCTATACTTCACCAGTGATCTAACCAGTATTTCTTCATACTATACTAGTGATCTATCATTTTGTCCCTCTATACTTCACCAGTGATCTAACCAGTATTTACTCATACTATACTAGTGATCTATCATTTTGTCCCTCTATACTTCACCAGTGATCTAACCAGTATTTACTCATAATATACTAGTGATCTATCATTTTGTCCCTCTATACTTCACCAGTGATCTAACCAGTATTTCTTCATACTATACTAGTGATCTATCATTTTGTCCCTCTATACTTTACCACTGATCTAACCAGTATTTCTTCATACTATACTAGTGATCTATCATTTTGTCTCTCTATACTTCACCAGTGATATAACCAGTATTTACTCATACTATACTAGTGATCTATCATTTTGTCCCTCTATACTTCACCAGTGATCTAACCAGTATTTACTCATACTATACTAGTGATCTATCATTTTGTCCCTCTATACTTCACCAGTGATCTAACCAGTATTTACTCATACTATATTAGTGATCTATCATTTTGTCCCTCTATACTCTACCACTGATCTAACCAGTATTTACTCATACTATACTAGTGATCTATCATTTTGTCCCTCTATACTCTACCACTGATATAACCAGTATTTACTCATACTATACTAGTGATCTATCATTTTGTCCTTCTATACTTCACCAGTGATCTAACCAGTATTTCTTCATACTATACTAGTGATCTATCATTTTGTCCCTCTATACTCTACCACTGATCTAACCAGTATTTACTCATACTATACTAGTGATCTATCATTTTGTCCTTCTATACTTCACCAGTGATCTGACCAGTATTTCTTCATACTATACTAGTGATCTATCATTTTGTCCCGCTATACTTCACCAGTGATCTAACCAGTATTTCTTCATACTATACTATTGATCTATCATTTTGTCCCTCTATACTTCACCACTGATCTAACCAGTATTTACTCATACTATACTAGTGATCTATCATTTTGTCCTTCTATACTTCACCAATGATCTACCATGATTGTCCCTCTAGATTCTAACCTAACATTAACCTATCCTGGACTGTTCCACCAAACCTTCATATAAGGTTTTCTTCACAGTGAATGTTTATTAATGTTTATCTTCCCACTATGAATTATTTCAGTGACTTTTTATCGTAAACACATAACGATATAGTGACGTCAGATCAGTGAGAACATTCAAGCTTTCCTTTGCTCTAAGTAAATATTGCATCACTGCCCTTGAACCTGGTGATTCATTCACGATCCCGTAGTACTCTCAGTCCTGGATACACTTTTTATTTAGTATTTATAACTTTGAAAATGTTTATATAATGAAAAAATGAAATTATCCTTGTAGCCTATATATGTATATATTTTCACACATGGCTTAGATTAAGTACATCCTTATTATAAGAAAGTCTTATTTACAAGGTCATGAGAATTTGATCTTTGGCATGATGCTTTACTTTAAACAATTGATTGTTTGGCTTATGTTTATATATTTTATTTAGCTTGGAGATTTAAATCATATTATTTATCTAATGAAATCTCAAATGTAGACAATCTTATGGTAGAGGTATACTATACATAGTGTAGGAAATTTATCATACATTTATAGATTATAGTAATCCAATGTATTTCTAAATTATGATGTTTATATATATATATATATATATATATATATATATATATATATATATATATATATATATATACATCAACGTTACAGCAGGAATACAAAACATTAACAGCTGCACTCCATGAGGATCTTAGAAAATTGGCGTTTCATGTCTTTATCTTAATCTAGCTGCCATTCTAATAATATGGTTGAGTTTATGCGAGAGCATATTAGTTATGAAAATAATATATTAGAGTTTGAAAGATAATTTCAATTTTTTTTTTTTCAAACTAGGCTATAATACGTAGCTAATAAGACTACGAACACACCATTAGCCTTTATGGAATAAGAAAATTAACGCGTTTAACTGTCATACTTGAGTTTATTGACAGGCAAAATTATTTAATTTTGAGAATACACAAATTAAATAAATACTTTGACACAATCGTAATTACTTTTCCATACGCTCTATTATAGTTTGGATCAAAATACTCAAATATAGCTTATAGCTAAGTTTTCCTTGAGACTACAAACTTTTTACACTTATAACACACTTTTCCACGTATTAAATATTTTTTTAATAGTCTCAGCTTTTCACAACAAAACATTCCATAAAGCCGTTTCTGCTAATGTCCCAGGGACATACAAACAAGACTAAAATCATACGGTCTATCTCGGGGTCATAAAACATCATTTCCAGCTCAAGCGTTATTTTGTGACTTTACATTTGACAATATTGTAGCCCAGTCAATAAGTAGTTTATGTTTACAATAAATCATGGAGTTTCGATATTTTAAAGGGTATTGTAGTTCCAGATTCTAAATGGTTATTTGAGTTTTCGACCTTTATGCACCACCATCTTGAAAAAATGGCAGCCAAAACCGGCTATCTCGTAATATCTCCTTTCTAGTTGGTTCCAAGATCAAAATCCTTATCATCAATATTATAAAAGGGACACTTTTCTACAACCTCTGTCTAAAACATATTATGTTGGTCTAATATTTTTCAATCTCCAGTGGCGTAAATTGGAGAACATTTCAAGAATTTTTTAAAAGTTTCTTTTTACCAAATTTTTTGAAATATTAACAATTAATAACTACAATTCGGATCTTTACAACACAAATCAACCACTCATTTCCACATCAACATGAGGTAGCAGTACTACTTGCAATTATTTTTTGAGCTATCACATTTTTTTTTTTAGAGCTAACTACATTTTGTATGTGTTTCTGCTCAGTATGCCTAATCCACAGCTGCATTCTATCTTATGATTTATGAGTATTAATGACATCCAGAAAAATATTAATGATCCGAATCAAATCTCTCATAGGAAGATAGAGTAGGTGTTTTGGATGGAAATAAATAAAATCAGAGAAGAATGTAATGAACTTAAGTAAGCATATGCTATGACTGAGGGTCACGTAAAGAAAATTTGTAAGGCTCAGATATTGAGCCAAAACCGACTTATTGAAGTGAAGAATGTAGTGGATGACCTGAAGGAACGACAAACACTTTTATAGGTGGTGCAAACTGCAATCAATGAGAATATTTACATTATAAATGAGACAATAAAGAACAAAATGATCAAGAACGAAGAACACGTCATGAGAATGAAACCTAAAATTCTAGTATCCAGGGGAGAGAAACCCCTAACGGCTAGTAAAACGGAAGGAGTTATTGATAAAAACTGATCAAATCCCACAAATTTATGGAACACTATACCCCCGTGATTAACACCAAATCTTATTCATGAAGGGTTAAATTCCCAAATCCGGTAATTGTGACAGACGGATGACCTCGGCCTCGGTGGACAGGGCTGGACACTCTACAATGCCGGAACATAAACAATTGAAATTGTTTCTGTTAGGTCTAGAAAGGGAGGCTACTCACTAGGAGACTACATTAGCTGTATTTGGAAATGTTACGTGGACGCTCATGCAGCATTGTTCCCCAAATATTGAATTGAGTACCTACAAGGTTTATTTCTGATGTAACACGTATTTAATGGAAGCTATGAGACAAAATATGTCTCCAATGGTGAATATCTGCACCAAATTACGACCCATGTGAGATTTTTGACTTTCAAGGTAAAAAAAGAAGGTAGGGTCATGAATCATTTACAATATTAATTCCCGAGGCACGTATAAACCGTTTTATTCTCAGCAGACGTGAAAACTATCCCACACATTCACAGCTTAAAGGAAGGAATAGATGAGCACCACAACCGGGAAAATAGGTTCAAGGAATGAGTCACCCAACCCAGCAGTTTATCTGAACCAAATGGAATTGACTGGGACAAGGATGGTCACGAACGTCCCAAGTCAGAAAGGAGAACTCAGTTATTCAAGTCGACCAGCAAAAATAGACCAAAAGAAACCACTGTACTGACAATAATCTAAATGGTAGCTGGGGATGCAAATATCACCTGGCAGAATGTAGACCAATTGGTAGTACGGGGGGTTAAAGTAAACCACGTCAGCCCAATGCACAGGAGAGAGCAAAAAATAAAAATTCTGACTGGAGGCAGGAAGTCTAATCCAGATAAACCCACACAAATGGTTTTAAAAAAACCACGTCCCAAAGAAGAGAAGGAAATAAAGGAGTGACCAGAAGGGATAAGACCCCTTTATTTAACTGTAAGGGCAATGGTGACCCCAAAAATGAATAAGTACGTCTCACATAGGTCCTGGCGAAACGGAGAAAATGAAACGATGGACCCAAACAGAGAAATGGAAACCCCAAGGTAAAAACTGAAGAATAAGTTGGAATTGAAGATTTGGAGTCGAAATGAGTTGAAGTGGACGCCATCAGAAGCTAGTACAGGAAATCGGCACCAACAGGTCACAGATCAACGTGGTAGGGTTAGAGAGTCCTGACAACAGGAGGTGGATAGCTTGGAAGGTGGCACCTAAGTTCATCAAAAAAGAGTACTGCACTTTCTGAGGACAACGCCAGGAATGTAGGGACACTCCGCCAGGAATCACCCGTGAAAACCAACTTGTTAGAGAATTAAGGCAAGTATAATTCCTAAAGATCTATCAATCAAAGATGTGATGAGTTAAAAGAGGGGTGACGCTTATAACGGAAGAAGACAAAGTCCATTGTTGGTAGTAGTCCTTGGCAAAGGAAGGGACCCAGCCAAGAAACGTGAAGAAGGAAGTAACGAAACCATGGAAACCACCACGTTGTCCATTCCAGAGGGAAGGAAGCAACGCTTGACTTTGGAAACATTTTTTTCTTGTCTAAGGAAGAGACCTAGCCGTTACACTGGAGCAGGAAGGGGCCAAGTCAAGGAGAAAGAAGCTTAGTCTGGCACCGAAGGTGCTAGGTAGCAGGTGACGCTCACCATTGGGGGAGTTCCTGGATGAAGGGAGGCACACTACCAAGGGACCTGCAACTATCCCCATTTGGGCAGAGCGTGCTTGGGATCCCATAAGATGGGCCCAGTTTTTGGCCCCTTTCCCTGAAGAAAAAATGGAAAGTTTACAGACTTGATCGAAAAAAGTGAGAGAATATAGGTGATAGAAACAAACAGTTTACCCTGGTATAATCTTCATACAATGCCCCGTTCACAAGAAACAGGAGACACAGATGGCCGTTGATTAAGAAACACTGTCGTGTCAACTCTTACACTCAAGGGCAAATCAAGGCATGCTAAATAACCACAGTATTGACCAGTAATCCAGTTAAAGATTTATTATACAAGTAAACGTTCCAGGAGTAGACAGGAAATTATTATTTCCGGAAGCTAATTAAAAAGAGAACCAAGCATATCTCAATATTCTAGTGAACCCAGGTAGTGATATTTCAGCAATTTAGAGGGCTTGTTATGATCACCTCACGGAGTCACACCCTGAACTTTTTCTTCCAAGCCTTCCCGTTCATGGTGTGACAATAATCAGCGACAATGGTACCATAAATAAAAAAGTAAACGAGGAGATTATAGTTGAGGATATTTCCCAACCTTTAAAATATAAATAATTGTTCTTATAGTGCTGGGACCATCGGTCCCAGTTCTTACAGGAAACTACTGGCTAGATAAGTAAAATGTAATTATTAATTATTAGAGGCAGAAAGTATCGTTTCAGAAAGAGGGGCAGATAGTAATATTGCCTTTCATTAGGGAACTAAAGAAGATTAAGGCAATAACCCAGCCTCTTGTCACCCGGAGCAAAACATTGCTTGTAATCTATCGGAGAATAAACTGACTTCCATCCGTAATTTTCCCTCACCATGGAATATCAGACAGTTGCAAGCGTTCCTTGGTCTGGCTAATAAATACAGAAAGTTTGCTAGCCATCACTCAGATGCCACCAATCCTGTCTTTTACCTCACCAAGAAGGGTGTGCCATTAAAATTGTGAGAAAATGAAGAAATAGTTATGCAGGAAATAAAATACAAAATTATAAATATATTGACGCTCAGACACCCTAAACTAGAATCTCCAATGTACATCCGGGTACGTCATTGGGGCCGAACCCTTCCAATTGGACGCTGAAGGGCAGAGATAGTCAATAGCCTTTGCCAGAAGGGAATTTCAGTGTCGGAGATGCGCAACTCTAGCATGGAAATTTAGCCCCTCGTAATAGTGTTTGCTTTTATGAGGTGAAGAGAAGTGATCTTGTTGACAAATCACAAGGCTCTCATTTTTTTTTAAATTCAGGTTGCTGCACTGTTGACTCCCCAGGCGCATCCTGTTTTTACAGGAACATGACCTGAATATCCAATATGACCCCGGTAATTACTACATGCTCTAAAGGAAAACCCAGTGGAAAAGAGTTTAGAGTCCTGGCTCGTGAAATAAAGATGAACTGTTTAAGTTTAAGCGCTTAGGAACTATCTAAGACGCTATCCACCAACCACGTCGTAGAACCCGGGTTTGGAATCATTATCCAGGAATGTAAGAGTGAAAATCCCAAACCATGGGCATTACAATATTTCCAGATATATAGTGTATCGTTTTAAAAATAAAGGAGGAACCACCGGAATATAGAAGGTGTGTTTTCCATAAACATTGGTAGTACCAGTGGTGGAGGCCTATCATGTCACGGACATTTCCAGCCTTACAAAATCTTCTCGCTTCCACAGAATTCATGCATATTACATAATATGAGCGAGAGGGTAGGAAAAATGCGCCTGGCGTGTGACGTCAGTCAGATAACTAAGGCACAACCGACGGTCCATGGGCCAAAAACATAGTATTGATGTTACAAAGATCTTAGATAAGGTTTTTGTTGACCTAGTAGGGCCACTGCCGGTAGGTGTCCGAGAAGCACAATACGTATTAGGAGCAGTGTAGTGACTGCGTGAGTTTGTATGACACGTCCAATCTGTATGATGGCACGATTACGAGCGTCTTATACACTTTCAGTTTGTATGATGGTGTGATCGCGAGTGTTTTTTCAAAGCTGCCACGAGGTCTTCTTGCAACCCTCACCACATTCCCTTGTATGATTTATCTTCTTGAAAATAAATTTGCCAAGCTCACTTTCACTCTCAATTAAAAAAAAATTTGCTCTTGTTCAAGGAGAGATTTTACAATGTGTCTTGTTCTTTACTGCTAGTTTTTAATGATTGTAGCTATTAAAAACACAATATATATTGTTTATCATATTTTAGAAAGAAAAATCAAGTGATTCTTCATACATTGTTCACTAATTAATCTCATAAATCCTGCTAAAGTTAACATAAACTATATGTTATTGTTCAACACGTCTGTCGATAGCACCATTTATCCCTCCAATTTAAAGAACATTATGCCCAGATACACAAAATTACTCACTTATTTAGCAGTTTTACATTTATACTAAGCTGACAATAATTTTCTTATCCCTCCCTTTCAAAAACTACCATCCTAGTTTTGGATACATTTATATGAAGATATATTCTACCTGTCACCATATTCAAACTATTTAATGCATTCAGCAAGTCACTTTCACTCTCAGACATTAATAATGCATCATCTGTAGATAACAGCACTCTCACATTAAAGTTGTCCATTTGTACACCAACCGAATTTTCACAAGCATCCCTCATACTCTTATCCATAAAGATATTTTAAAAACTATGGACCGTGGAGACATAACACAACCTTGTCTAACATATTGTTCAATGTCGAACCATTCACTAAAAGCTCCTTCCACCATAACTCACGCTTTATTTCTATTCCATCATACACAATCACAGTTGCATTTACTAACCATGCATCCACACCATACTCCCAAACATCCTCCTATTCACCCTATCGTACGCTTTCTCCAGATTAACTAGTGCACCACACACTTTCTTCCTTAATGCCATACTTTTCTCAATCACTTGCTGAAATGCAAATATTTGGTCTATACAATTTCTACTTAGCATGAACCCACATTGCACAACTCAAATCTTGTCCGCAGTTTTTTTAAGCAACCTTTCAATAGAACTCTCCCAAAAACTTTACCTGGAATATTCAACAAACTAATTCCCTTATCATTCTTACATTCATTCATACTGCCTTTATACGAAGGAACAATGACAGAATTCTTCCAGTCATTAGGAACATTTGAAATCCCAGCACACACATTGAACAACTTACACAATCTGTCTAGTAGTATTATCCTCCCACACTTCGGCATTTTACTTGTGATCCCATCTACTCCCACAGCTTTGCCATTCTTTAACACTTTCATATCTTTGAACACCTCAACCACATTAATTATTTCACTCATAATATCATTTTCCCTATTTTCTTTCATTTATCTAAGTTTTCGCCATACAGTTACTCAAAATATTACCTCTATTTCTCTCTTTTACTGCTTTCAACACAGATTATTTCACCACGTTCATAATGAATTCCATAGGACTTTCCTTGCACTCCTCGTTTCATGATCTTTACCAACTTCAAGAACAGCTTCTTATTTCCTTCAAAATCACTCCGCATTATTTCTCATTCTTTTAATCTTTTTTGCTCCTTACTCACCTTTACTTTATTTGCAGTCAGATTTTTTCTCTTTTTATACATCCCATAATTTCTTATGATCTCCTTCACTCTTCACAGTAATCATTCGTTTATATTCTGCTTTCTTTTCTTTCAAAGCTTTTTTCACCCTCAAGCTCCACCACACATTATTTATAAGCTTTCTACCACCGATGAACCACACACATCTTTCGCACACTCAGTTACGTCCTCTTTTATATTGTACTTTCTTTCTTTCTTTCTTTCTTGTTATTTTGACATACAATTCATTCTTTTGTAAAGTTAATTTTTTGCCCATCATTCTTTCATACTCTGCTCTCACACTTTATCCTGCAAATTTTCCACTTTCTCTCTTATTACTTAATAATCTTGCGCTTCTTCCTCACAAAACTCCTGCCTAATCCCACAATTGAGATCACTAGGAAGTTATCCTTTCTATAGTCATCTTCACGCACAGACCTAGTATTCTTTACTAAACTTCTCAATCTCTCATCATACACCACAAAATCAATCATCTGATATCAAGTAAATAGAAACTTGATATAAATAAATATGAAAAGTTACACACATAAATATTTCAACTAATAATATGATATTTATGTTAAATATAGGCTTAACAAATTAGATAGAACTATAGAATCAATAGTGAAAGCACTAGATGTTTGATCTTGTATGACCCTATTGTTCTTCAAATCCTGTAAGAATCACCTATATTATTTGAAAGACAAAATTTGACAGACCAAACTGTACTAATTTAAAACTGAAACAATATTATCGGCAATCTTGACTGATTTAAATAAATACCACGTATTGTTTCATGAAAATCTAAGGCTGGATAAAACAAGTTTAAAACAAACTAAGATATATCAGCTTCAACAAGGATGAATGATCTATGATATGCTATTCACTAAACTTTGAAATTTGGCCAAGGCTATTCAATTAATAGAACTTACCTGAACAATTCACAGAAAAAAATATCAAAATTAAACCAATGAGTGTTGGTAAAGTGCTGAATCTGTTTTGTATCCCTACCATTATAGTATTTTGCGTAATTTACTAAACTATTAAACTCGTATGGTCCCATTAATATGACTGAAATGTCATAAAAATTGGTATTGTAGAAAATGGAAACTCTTAGATATAAGCTACTTGTTAGGGATTAATTTGTCCATATTGATGATTGGGGAAGATCGGAGGAATTGGGGGGGGGGGGACTAAGTAAAAGAAAAAAACGGAATAGCTCCCCAAAGGACTAGTCTTTATGTCAGATGCAATATCTGTAAGGTTGTAAATATTGTGGACATATTCACAGTTAGCATAACAGAGTTTTTACTAAATACTGTTTGATAAAAAAAAAATTTATATGTAGTATGAACAAATATCAATTTTATATTTAAATACAAGTATATTTTTAATCACGAAATTTTTTTAAATTCATATAAAGAGATACATTTTAAAAACAATTGTTTTTGAATTTGGACTTTTTAAAATAATATAGATTTTCATTTTGTGTACACACATATATTGCTTTAATATGTTTCTCAAAATAATAACTAGGTGTAAATTATCTTCTTTTATTAAAGTGTAACTACACAATACCATTTATTAGTGCAAGATTAGGCCATTTGAGCTTAAATAATATTATAAACGTCTAACTAATTATGTAGATCTATATTTGGGATATTTGGGATTTTGTGTAAATTTAAACAAAAAAATCAACTTTATGTAAATACCCGCATATAACATATTTAAGCTAACGTGTTATCTATATAATATATTCAAAGATAGTTTGTGACCTAATGTAATACTATTCTTACTATGTAATGTTAATAACAATATTTTGAAAGGTAAATTGGATTTATACTATATATAACAGTTTAATATAACTAACCTAACGAATAAAGGGTTACAAATAGTAAAGGACTTAAGGTATACGTTCTCAAAGAGTTTTGCACTAAAAGAAAATTTAAAAGGACATTTACATAATACTTTGAATAGCTATTAAAATGTATGATTATTTAATCATATTTACGTTTGTCGACTCAAACACAAGTATAAAACACTGTAGCTAAGTGTGAAATGGGAGTATTCAAAAGAAACCTGGTGGCTGGGTGTATAGCTGATCAAGCCTATTTAATGCAGTGCTGGTAAGTTAGCACTTCCGGTGAAACTGGGTGGTTTGTTTGCTCTGCGTTCTACGACTCGTCTGCGCTACATGCTTCTAACTACACTATTGGAGCTTTGATGATTGTCCTTCACTCCGTCTAAACAAGGTTCAATGGACAATGAGGGTAGGAGGGACAGTTGGACATTGGGAGGAGGGATAGTTGGACAATGATAGTAGAGGTACAGTTTTACAATGAGAGTAGAGGGACAGTTTGACAGTGAGACTAGAGGAGACAGTTGGACAGTGAGAGTAGAGGAGACAGTTGTACAGTGAAAGTAGAGGGACAGTTGGACAATGATAGCAGATAGACAGTTGGACAATGAGAGTAGGTGAGACAGTTGGACAGTTAGAGAAGCGGAACAGTTGGACAATGAAAGTAGAGGAACAGTTGGACAGTGATAGAAGAGGGATAGTTGGACAATGAGAGTAGAGGTGACAGTTGGACAGTTAGATTAGAGGGACAGTTGGACAATGATAGTAGAAGTGACAGTTGAACAGTTAGAGAAGCGGAACAGTTGGACAATGAAAGTAGAGGAACAATTGGACAGTGATAGAAGAGGGACAGTTGGACAATGAGAGTAGAGGAGACATTTGGACAATGAGAGTAGAGGTGACAGTTGGACAGTTAGATTAGAGGGACAGTTGGACAATGATAGTATAGAGTGACAGTTGAACAGTTAGAGTAGAGGGACAGTTGGACAATGAGAGTAGAGGGACTGTTGGACATTGAGAGTAGAGGAGACAGTTGGACAGTGAGAATAGAAGAGATAGTTGGACAGTTAGAGTAGAGGAAACAGTTGGACAGTGAGAGTAGAGGAGGCAGTTGGACAGTTAGATTAGAGGAGACAATTGGACAGTTAGAGAAGAGGGACAGTTGGACAGTAATAGAAGAGGGACAGTTGGACAATGAGAGTGGAGAAGACACTTGGATAATGAGAGTAGAGGTGATAGTTGGACAGTTAGATTAGAGGGACAGTTGGACAATGATAGTAGAAGTGACAGTTGAACAGTTAGAGTAGAGGAGACAGTTGGACAGTGAGAGTAGAAGAAATAGTTGGACAGTTAGAGTAGAGGAGACAGTTGGACAGTGAGAGTAGAAGAAATAGTTGGACAGTTAGAGTAAGAGGAGACAGTTGGACAGTGAGAGTAGAGGAGGCAGTTGGACAGTTAGATTAGAGAAGACAAATTGGACAGTTAGAGAAGAGGGACAGTTGGACAGTGATAGAAGAGGAGACAGTTGGACAGTTAGAGTAGAGGGACAGTTGGATAGTTTGATAAAAGGGACAGTTAGAGTAGAGGGAGAGTTGGACAGTGATAGAAGAGGAGACAGTTGGACAGTGAGAGTAGAGACGACAGTTGGACAGTTAAAGTAGAGGACAGTTGAACAGTTAGAGAAGAGGGACATTTGGACAGTTAGAGTAGAGGGACAGTTGGACAATGAGAGTAGAGAGACAGTTTGACAGTTAGATTAGAGGAGACAGTTGGACAGTTAGAGAAGAGGGACATTTGGACAGTTAGAGTAGAGGGACAGTTGGACAATGAGAGTACGTGTGACTGTTCTGTAGGTGGGATGACGAGCCATTATTTCCAAGGTCTGACTGTTCCACGTCAGATGACGAGTGTATGTGGAAGTGAAATAGTTCTAGCTTACAAGAGATCTCATACATTAACGTACAGCCTGGCTTTCTCCAACATTAAAACTGCTTATTCAAGTATTAAACTGGCACGTATCGACTGCTCACTAATATCTCGCACTCTACACATATGGTCATGTGTTCGTTATGCCTAATAGATTGGCTTTTAAGTGAAACTAGATTAATTCGAGATCATTAAAAAGAGTATTTAAAACATTTCCTCCATAAAAAGTCGGCTACGCCTTTGCCTGTTTTGTCACAGTCCCGGAACCTCGCGGTAGAAATGACGTCACAATACACTACGTTGGGAGCACTTTCTCTCCGTCGATATATCTAGTAATGAGATCTGATTAAATTTTTTTATAATGAATCATAGTTATGATGACCCATCAGAAATTTGAATCAGGTTTTTAAATGTCTCGCGCAGCATTCATTTTGAGGGTAAAGCATGTTTCACACTATGGACCTCACGCTCACTCTGTCACTCTCACGTCACACTCGCGTCATGCTCACGCTCACTCTCATTACTCTCGCCCACACTCTCATCATGCTCACGCCACACTTTCGTCATGCTCACGCTCACATCTCGTCATTCTCACACTCACACTCTATCATACTCATGCTCACATTCTCATCAGCTCACTCTCTCAATCCCTTCGTCTGCTCACGCTCAAGGATGCACTGAGGTGTTCACACTGAGACGCCCACGTAAGAGAAATATTTTCAACTTTCTTCATATCAGAAGCAGGCTCAGTTTCCTGGCAACACAATATGATTTAAATTTGTAGGTTTACAATTATTGTATTTTTTAAGATAATAAAATAAACGTTGAAACTTACCCGTTTTGTTTGAAGTCTGTCCTATTTGCTTCCATAACTTTTTTTTTACTTTCTCGCTATCTTACGGGTAGAGAAAGTATTGTGATCGTCAAAGAGATCGAATTCTAGATTATGATGAATCTCGACATTTCATGACCCTCCAAATCCGAAAAAGTTTTTTTTTTTTAATTTGCGTCTGTCTGTCTATACCTCAAACTAGATCCTAAACTATTTTACCAATCGGGCTAAAACTTGGTATCTAGGGTTTCCATAGGGCTGCACCAAGGTATTTTTGGAATTGGATATATAACCCTAAAACTAAGGATAGTTTACTGAAGGACAAAAAGAGAAAAAGTCTATTTTCTCAAAATCGGCTCTAACGATTTTGATTAAATTTCATTTCTGAACATTTATCAATATTCCAAACAAAATTGATACTCTCAATATTTCGGCAAAATGACTTTAAGGGCTCGGTCTGATGCGTAAATTATCACTTTTTATCATATCTCTGAAACTATTTGAGATATGAAATTACTTATGATTGCAAATATGTAGAACTATTAATAATACAAATATCTTATTCTAAACATATTTTTAAAAAACCAATAACTTTCAAGCTATACGCAAATATATACATATTTTTACTTTTCGAACACTAAAGGTTAAAGTATTGCAACCGTAAAAAAATCTAACCTGAAATGTTGATGGATGTGACAAGGCCGTAGTCAACCAAAAATTTCAGGGGAGTTTGGTGGGCACATCCCCGATTTGATGGAGGCTAGAAATATTTCTAAATGATAAACAACTCTAGAAGCTATCTGAAGTGTTTTTTTATACAAACATAACTTCCTAACTGCCTGAGGACAAATTCTAAATACTAAACACTTCTATAAGCTCTTTGAAGTGTTTTTTTAATGATAATACAGCCCCTTAATTTGTACTGCACCATTTTTTGATATTGTTTGAACCATAAATAAGGCCAACATATTTTGTTCATAAAATTTCGGGGGGTGGGGAGTTTGAACCCCCAAAACCTCCCCCTGACTACGGCTTTGGATGTCGACGTCTCATAAACCCCCGGACCCTAAAAAGTGGTCTTGGCAATGCCGTCTGTCTGTGTGTTTGTTTCAACTTAAAATTAAGAGTAGTTTAATAAAGGGCGAAAAGAGAAAAAATCGATCTTCTCAAAATCGGCTTTAAAGATTTTGATTAAAACTCGTATCTAGGCGTTGATTTATATTATAAATAAACTGACTATTTTAATTTTCCCATGAAAATGACTTTAAGGGTACTTTACAGATGCAGAAATGTCCGTATCTCTGCTTGAGATACTAAATAACTTATCTTTGCAAAATTATAGTACTATTAAAAATAAAAAACTTTTATATGAAAAAATTTTTTACAAAACCGACAGTTTCTGGGATATTGGTAAATATATTAATATAATTTTGTGAGGTTTATACTACTTTAGTTTTAACGCAATAATTCTCCAATGCCATAATGTAATTAAATATAAAAATAAATGGTACGGCGCACCGCAGAGACTTTCTCTCTCTTTCTATTAACTCGTAAGATTTCTGAACGGAATAATGTACATTGTATCATCACCACTCCACATAAGAACACGCATAAAATAATATACAATGATATAGAATCAATGAGAAAAGAGGCGCATCTTTGTCTACCTAAGAGCATTTCAAACAGTTTAATGTCTTCCACAAGGGTCAACACTTCGTATTAAAATTTCGATTTCTGGTTAAAATTTTAACATTTTATAAGGTGTTGCAGATCTTCAAGTCATTGCATTGATATTTAGTTATTCATTTATACATTTTGACCAATAAAAAATGTAAATATTGACTATTTAGTCTAAAATGGAGATAGATCATTGCTATGCAAACATTTCTCCTAAGAGCTTTAAGGAAAAATAACATAGTTTGTTTAGATACTTATATTTAATTACTCTATGGCATTGGAGAATTATTGCGTTAAGATTTAAGTAGTATATGTTTACAACTAAAGCTCACAAAATTGTATTAATATATTTGCAATTATCTCAGAAACTGTTGGTTTTATAAAAATATGTGACAAATAAAAGTTTTTTATTTATAATAGTCCTACAATTTTGCAATGATAAGTTGTTTAGTTTCTCAAATAGTTGTGGAGATACGGAAATTAACGCTTCTGTAAAGTACCCTAAAAATCATTTTCATTGGAAAATGAAAATAGCCAGTTTATTTAAAATCTTAATCAACGCAGATACGAATTTTAATCAAAATGTTTGAGCAGATTTTGAGAAAACCAATTATTTCTCTTTTCACCCTTCAGTAAACTACCCTTAATTTTAAGTTTTAATAGACCACAGACAGACGGCATTGCAAAGACTATTTTTTAGGGTTGTGGGGGTCATGAGACGTCGACATCCATCAACATTTCAGGTTAGTTTTTTTTTACGGTCGCAATACTTAAACTTTTATGTCCAAAAAGTTAAAAAAAAAATTCATGTAATTGCGTATAGATTGAAAGTTATTGATTTTATAAAAATATGTTTCGGATAAAATATTGTATTTTAAATATATATACATATTTGTGATGCTAAGTAATTTCATATCTCAAATAGTTTCGGAGAAATTATAAAAAATGTTAATTAACGCATCAGACCGGAGCCCTTAAAAGCCATTTTTCCGAAATATTGAGGGTATCCATTTTGTTTGGAATATTTATTCATGTTATAAATGAAATTTAATCAAAATCGTTATAGCCGATTTTGAGAAAATCGACTTTTTCTCTTTTTGCCTTTCAGTAAACTACCCTTAATTTTAAGTTTTAATAGACACACAGACAGACGCATTGCAAAGACTATTTTTTAGGGTTGTGGGGTCATGAGACGTCGACATCCATCAACATTTCAGGTTAGTTTTTTTTGACGGTCGCAATACTTAAACTTAATGTCCAAAAAGTTAAAAAAAATTCATGTAATTGCGTATAGATTGAAAGTTATTGATTTTATAAAAAATATGTTTCGGATAAAAATTTGTATTTTAAATATATAATACATATTTGTAATGCTAAGTAATTTCATATCTCAAATAGTTTCGAGAATTATAAAAAATGTTAATTAAAGCTTCAGACCGGAGCCCTTAAAGCCATTTTTCCGAAATATTGAGGTAGCCATTTGGTTTGGAATATTATTCATGTTCATAAATGAAATTTAATCAAAATTGTTATAGCCGATTTTGAGAAAATCGACTTTTTCTCTTTTGCCTTTCAGTAAACTACCCTTAATTTTAAGTTTTAATAGACACACAGACAAACGGCATTGCAAAGACTGTTTTTTAGGGTTCGGAGGGTCATGAGACGTCGACATCCATCAACATTTCAGGTTAGTTTTTTTTATGATCGCAATACTTAAGCTTTAATGTCCAAAAAGTTAAAAATATATATATAAGTGCGTATAGATTGAAATTATTGATTTTATAAAAATATGTTTCGAATAAAATATTTTATTATTAATATATATACATATTTGTAATGCTAAGTAATTTCATATCTCAAATAGTTTCGGAGCTATTATAAAAAATGTTATATTTACGCTTCAGACCGGAGCCCTTAAAGTCATTTTGCCGAAATATTGAGAGTAGCCATTTTGTCTGGAATATTTATTAATGTTCATAAATGAATTTAATCAAAATCGTTAGAACCGATTTTGAGAAAATCGACTTTTTCTCTTTTTGCCTTTCAGTAAACTACCCTTAATTTTAGGGGTAGATATCCAATTCCAAAAATCGCTCGGGGCAACCCTATGAAACCCTAGATATCAAGTTTCAGCTCAATCGGTAAAATAGTTTAGGCTCTAGTTGGAGGTACAGACGACAGACAGACAGACGGAAATTCAAAAACCACTTTTTCGGATTCAGGGAGTCATGAAACGTCAAGATTCATCAAAATCTCGAGTTCGATTTTTTTGACGATCACCATACTTTCTCTACCTGTAAGATAGAGAGAAAGTAAAAGTATCCCAAAAAATTTATGTTATTCTTCCTTAAACCTCTTAGGAGAAATTTTTGTGCAACAATGATCTATCTCCTTCATTTTAGACTCAATAGTCAATATTTACATTTTTTATTGGTAAAAATTTATAAATGAAGAATGTAATAGCAATGCGATGACATGAAGATATGCAACACCAAATAAAATGACGAAAATTTTAACTGGAAGTCGAAATTTTAATACGAAGTGTTGACCCTTGTGGACCCAATATTGATCTTTTTTTTATCCATTCGAACAGACAAATGAGGATATTCATTCTTTAAAAATAAAATTTAAAACAGGGACTCAAAAAATGTTTTACAAATGTATAGTGTAATTTATGGTTGGGTTTACTAGTGTAGATTATATCGTTTCACACATAATACGAGTTTTGAGTAAATATCTCCATTTCTAAGTAATAGAGCGAGAAAGTCCGTGCGGAGTTCCGTACCTTTTTTTTCTAACATCATCACTATAAAATTTGTTTTCCAAGTTGTATAGTTCAGGTTTGGTAGGCACAAGTTCAATCAATTTTTCGTCCATGGGGTCCATGTTTGTTCGATGGATTGAAAACAAACTGGAGCTTGGGACTATTACTGCGCATGTCATGTCTACAGTAGCGCTCCATTCGGGCTACGATCAAAATACCTTGCTCAAAATATTCTCGGCAAGAATCGCGTTGGTCATTATGAGTGCGCGTGAGCGTGGCATTCTCTATAGTGTAAACACTCCCATTTGATTCACAGTGTACGATATTTGAGCGTAGCCTGAACTATGTGTGAGTGGAGCGTGAGTGTACCAATAGTGTGAAACAACTTTAATCGTAAATGTTGTTTTAAGACTACTACAATCCAGTGGGCTCGGTCAGTGCTTGTTTTCACAATAAGGTAGATCAATCTGTTTGTCTGACTACTCGTGTCTGATTAGTATCGCAATGAAACATCGTGGTGGCGATGTGCAGCAAATATACCTGCAGTGTCTGTACGCTAATGCTGCGTTCAGACTAGCGAGCCGAGCCTAACCTCAAACATTCCTGCGAGCCATATTTTTCTTCATAAAGTTATGTACTTTGATGAATGGCACACGCAATGAACAGGAAAAAATTAGAATTGGCTGCCAAGGCATAATTTATTCACACCTTGCAACAAAGAAAAATAAATGGTACGGAACTCCACACGGACTTTCTCGCTCTATAGCAAGCCCGAGAAAAATTGTGCCATACATACGTAAAACTTTTTTAACTCATGGTTTTAAATTTTATTTTTAAAGAATTAACTTCTTCATTTGTATATTTGAACCAATAAAAAATATCGATATTGGGTCCCCAAGGGTCAACCCTTAGTTGTAAAATTTTGACTTCCAGTAAAAATTCTCAGAATTTTATTAGAGGATGCACATCTTATGGTTATCGCGTTGCTATTAAATTTCTCATTTATAAATTTTGACCAATAAAATAGATAATTATTGATTATTGAGTCTAAAATGAGAGAGATAGATCATTGTTGTACCAGGGGCGAATCCAGGAGGGGAGTGTGGGGGGTGCACGCCCCCCTTCAAGAAATTGATACAATTAAATCAATGTTAAAGTCACTACTAGTTTTATTGTCACGTAATACTATCTCATTAACCAGATTTAATAATGTTAAATTGTTATTGGTAATATTATTAAATGATTAATGTGCGGTAATTATTATAAATACTTAAGACAGTCACGTTAAGTATTAAAATTGTGAAAATAGGCATTAATGAAATTAACCAAATTTATGTTGCGCGCCTCTCACCTTGTTGTACAAACATTGTTTAGGTTTAAATGTATTGTATCATTCTTATTATAACTATTAGGATGATTAATAATAAATAAAGATATTTAAAATATTTTTTTTTAAATAACGTGTTTTACACCAAATTTTTGAATAATACCACCCCAATAACGTGTAAGTATGGCTTTGTGGTAAAATTTAGATTTATAATGAGAAATAACTAACTAAACTATAGAGTGGAATAAAAGTTCGATTGTTCGAAATCTGAATAATTCCATCGATTTGGTCTAATTTATTGAATAGCTAAAAAAAACTATTTATTTAATTTATTTTACAATGTTTAAACTTATTTCCCCCTTAATAATCACTATTTGTTGATGTTCTTATTATTAGCTTTTAATAAATTTCAATACTAGAGGAGAAGGTCCAAATTTCGACTACCACTTTCTTTTTCACTTGTAACTACTGAACTATTAGCATAAAAGTTGTCGCAACAATATACATGTATAGCTGGAAGGATTATACATCGAACCTGTGTACTTAAATGTTATAAAAATAAAACTTTTTTTTTGCACATTTTTTTTTTTGTAAAAGTTGTCACAATTCATGATTTTGAAACTGTGGTCTAAATTTCGACTACCGGCTTCAAGATGTCAGGAAATAAAAGAAAAAGAATAAAATAGTGGTATTTCACTGTATTATTACATAATAATATAAAAACAATGTTTTAAGGTAAGCTTACTTTCATATTACTTCTATTTTTAATGGAAAAAGTCAATAATTCATTGCTCATTTACAAAAATCACAAATATAAATGTCTTTGTCGGCGCCAGCACATGCGTTATGTGCCCAAAGGTGGCACATAACACACATTACCCACAATTCTCCTTTGTGGTCATCGGAAAACAGTCATTGGCAAAAAATACAGGCTGCATCTTCATCATCTGGCTTTTTTTTACCCACAGGAAACTCCAAATCACTCATGCTGTCGTCGACAATATTTTCGGCACCATCAGAATCTTCCGAAGAACTGCCTTCATTAAGCGTCTTCTTTGGCTTAGCTTTAGATTTTTTCTTCTTCTCTTCTTTTGGTTTCCGAAGTATTCCCCCAAAATTTAATTTCTTTTTGACGAAATTTTTTGTGTTATCGGCAGAATCTTTTAATGATTTAACAAGGGCTTCTTTGTAAGGGGTTCCAGTGATCACGCAAGCACCTACAGCCTTGCGGCCTCTGTTGCTCACTTTTAGTTTTTTTGATGGCACAGGGACGATCTCATACGGACTGACATGTTTCAGACCGCTTGAAGTGCTGGGTTGAGGATCCTCGGTAGGACTAACAGGATGATCCGCAAGCAACGACTCACGTGACTTAGATGCAGGAAGTTGGTTGTCAGAGGAAGATTTCACTTGATTATTTTCATGTGGCGTCGCCTGAGGACTGCAGGATTTCACCGATTCCTGTGCTGAAGCCAGAAAATCGGCGTCGGTGAAAAGGTTTTTATTCATTGGGAAAATGCCTGTTTTGCTGAAACCATTCATGGCTATCTCCCCTGTTTGTACTTTTAAATATGCTTTTCCAAAGAGCTCCATCATGTCATATGGAGACAACGGCCTGTCTGAATGAAGAAGCCTCTGTCTTATTTCTTCACTGTAGTGTATCTTCAGGGGTCCCATGAAGGTTTTGTCCAGAGGCTGAAGCTTGTGCGAGCAGTGTGGTGGCAATGACACAACTGTCACATGATTTCTTCGTGCCAATTCAATCACATCAACATTACGAACATGGCTGTAGTGTCCATCTAAGATTAGGAGAACTGGAGAGCCTCAGATGGGTTCACTTTTTCCACAAAATGCTGGAACCATTCGGTAAAAATGTTGGTTTGAACCCAACCTGATGGGTGTGCAACTCCAACCGAGCCTGGGGGAGCCTCTCTCATTAGTTGGTCAGTCATGTTCTTTCTGGGAAATATAATGAAAGGTGGAACATAATGCCCAGAGGCACTCATGCATGCTATCACTGTGACCGTCGCTCCTCGCTCTGCAGATGTGAGGGCAGCAATTTGACGTTTACCTTTCCTTCCAATTACTTGCGGAATTTTACTCTGTACAATGGTCAGGCCGGTTTCATCCACATTGTATATTCGATCAGCTGGGTACTTGTTTTTAAGGTAGGCCTCTTCTAATAATTGGAAAAAAGCACCAACATTTTCTTTATTGAAGCCTAAGGCGCGAGAAAAAGAAGTCCCACATGGTTTACGTAGAGACAGCGTATCTTTGTGACGCTCTAGGAAGAGATCAACCCAAGCGCGGCCTGCTTGACCTTGCTTGAAAGGGTGATTAACGCCGTTTTTAGTCGCAAGCTGGAATGCCATACGTCGAAGGTCCCCTAGGGTAAACCCATAAAACTTTGCTTCCATATGAAGTAAATAATCAACAAGTTGTTTTTCGAGTTCATCTCCTAGTATTGGCTTCCTCCCTATCTTAGCTGTCACTAATTTAGAAGGTGATACGTCAACCTTTTTGCTAAGATCGCGCAATGTACCACGAGGTACGTTGAAAGTTTTAGATGCTTTAAGGGTGCCCATCTTTTTTTCCCTAACGGCAAGGATTGCTTTTGCCATGTCCTCTTCACCCCCTTGGCGTCTTTTATTTTTAGGAACATATTTGGGCTTCTTTCTAGGCATTCTGAAACAAAAACGGTGAGTATTAACCTCCTTGGGGGCTTTGGTCCAAAGTTCGACTACTAGTCGAACCTTAGACCACTAGCGGTAGTCGGAATTTAGACCACTGCATGGTTAAAACTTTTAGGTTACGTACGACCTAGAACGAGAGGCAATCGATTAAACTAAAAGAGAATTTAAAAGCCTAGAACGTGCCTAAAACGATGCTTTAACGGCCTTAGAGCTAATACTAAAACGCTACGAGTAAAAAAATTAAGAACACATACCTGAAAAAGTTTTGAAATCGCCGAAAATGAAGTTTTAATTAGTGCACTGTCACGGTTGAGCGAGCGGAACTGCGGTTTATACAAAACAACAACAAAGTAATGGAGCGCTGTTTACTATTTTTCCCGCATGGCTGTTGCACCTTGCAGTACGTCAAACCCTGCTAGTCGGACGTTAGACCCTAGTCGAAATTCGGACCTTCTCCTCTAATCACAAATTTCGAGTTATTCCATTCATTAGAGGATCATTCTCAAATTTAGCATTATACTGAAAAATCCCTTAAAGATTTACTCTCAAATTTTGAAGTATTTTTATGTCAACATTTCTTGAGTTACCCCCCTCGCCCGCCCCCCCCCCCCCCCCGATCCCGATGGGAGCACCCACGTCCCTCCCTCCCGTCATGAAAATCCTGGATTCACCCCTGTGCTGTACAAACATTTCTCCTAAGAGGTTAAAGGAAAAACAACATCAACTTCTTGAAAGACTTAGTCTACTTTATTGGTTACTCTATTACATTAGAGAATTATTGCATTTAAACTTAAGTAGTATCTCTTCACAACTCAAGCTCACAAAATTGTATTAATATATTTTGCAATATCTCAGAAACTATTGATTTTATAGTAATATATTTCAATATTTTTTTTAACACTATTAAAGGTTTACAATGATAGGTTATTTAGTATCTTGAATAGTTGCGGAGATATATACATTTTTGTTTCTGTAAAGTATACTAAAAGTCATTTTCATGGGAAAATTAAAATACCATTTTGTTTATAAACTTAATCAACACCTAGATACGAATTTTAATCAAAATCGTTAAATACGATTTTGAGAAAATTGAATTTTTCTCGGGTTAATCAGACACAGAGAAAAACGGCGTTGCATAAACCACTTTTTATGGTTCTGGGTGGTCATAAAACGTTGACATCTATCAACATCTTGGGTTAGATTTTATTGACGGTCGTAATACTTTACCTTGAATTATTGGAAAAGTTTAAAAAATATACATTTGCGTATAGCTTGAAAACTATTTGTTTTATAAAAATATATTTCAAGTAAAAGATGTCTACTATAAATAGATATACATGTGTGCAATGATAAGTAGTTTCATATCTCAAAAAAATTATGAAGATAAAATTAAAAATTAGAATTTACGCATTTGACCAGAACCCTTAAAGTGAGAGTAGCCATTTGATTTGTAATATTGATCAAAGCTTAGAAATGAAATTTAATCAAAATCATAAAAGCCGATTTTGATAAAATCGATTTTTTCTCTTTCTACCCTTAAGGAAGCTACCCTTAATTTTAGGGTTGGATATCCAATTCCAAAATTTCTCGCAACGCGCGAGTAATCATGTAGCTTTAAATATTGTTTTTAATATACTCTCTAATTTTAAATATTGGATTATTTTTTATATTTTTCCCTTGTCGTATTATAAAACGAATTTGCAGTTAATATTCAATATACCAATTTAAAAAAATTCAAGATGTAGTAAAATTAACAACACGCAACTGCTCATCTATATTTCAAGCGCGCGTCATGGAAGGTTTATCCGAAATAAGCAATAATTTAAAGTTGCAAGTGGTAGCTGGTCTATAATGACTAAATGTTGTGTCTATTGACACTAACTGTCAAAAAGAGCCTCATATCTGTACTACTAAGCCTGTACAGTCAGAAGATTGTCACCACAGCTCCTACTACATTTCTGAACCGATATGAACAATCGAGGTCTTCATATTTTCGTCCCGACGAAAGTGTAGATTTCCAACTAACTAACAGAATTTGGAAAATTGCGTCCAGGAACAAGTTATTTCACTTTTATTTATATCAGAATGTTTTTGAATATATAAAAGGTCAGCTTACAATTTTATGAGTATAATTCTAAAATTATGACAATTAGTTGCACATGTGTACGTTTGGACGGTAAATTTAAGACGTCAGAGGCTACGATCGGTTCAGAAGTGTAAGAGGAGTTGTGGTTAATTGCATTATTTTTTACTAAATTAGTATCGAGGTAGTTGACTTAGCCCGGGAGAAATATTTCAGGGTAAGCCTAAAATGAGTCGAAAGGTTCAAAGTTGTATGAATGGCAAAAAAGAGTAAAATGAAAATATCATTAAAAAAAGTTTAAAAGTGTAAGTACCTTATTTACTCTATGGAATTAGGAAGTTGAAGGTTTCACTGCCATAATTAAAAAATTACGCTACCTATCCCTATCTTGAGCTAATTCTATCCAGTCTATCTCATTAAACACTCTCTCTCTCAAATCTATCCTAATGTATCCTCACATCTGAGCCCGGGTCTTCCTATCTTGTTTACCAGTCAATACCTTGAACGTGGTTCTAGATACTCCCATTCGCACTGCATGACCTGCAACCGTAAATAGCTCATCATCATGTATCCTCCTCCACTCCCCACTATCTTCATCCATTCTTGGACCAAATATCTTCCATTATAATAATAATTATTATTATTATTATTAGCACCGCGTCTTACTACCCGTTCGGGCTGTATGCAACTACGCCAATGTGTAATGGTAGGGTGATTGTGAGATGAAATGGAGGACCTACAGTTTAACGTGGAATCCGAACCACGGTGGAGACCTGGTATTTCACACATTCACAAGTTGTGATTAATCCACGTCTTGTCAAAGGTGAAGGAAGGGTTTGGAAATCAGATAAATCTGTGCCGGAACCGAGGATTGAGCTCCGAACCCCCAGCACTGAGATCTAATACCTTACCCCTAGACCACCAGGTCACCTAAATATCTTCCAAAGCACTCTTTTTTCGAACACCCTTAGTTAGTTACAACCTTGTATAACATATCTGGCTATTTTGACAATCAGCCAACAAACATAATGCTCCATACCTAGTCATGGATATCAACAATACCTTACAAAAAGACAACACAGAAAACAAAACAAAACTCTTCAACAATATAAATATATTGCTTTGAGATTAAGCCATGTGTGAGGGTAAAACATTTTAATAAAAAGGGAAAAAAAACTTGATTCACTTGTTTGTCTTATATTTTTAGTCGTCTCTAGAATTCCTTGAACTATTCCTGTGAAGCTTCACTAATACACGCTAGGATTAACATGAAATTATTCCAGTCTACAGAGAAAACAATATATAGTAGTATTTACTTGACCAGAAGCAAATTATTTTGAATAAGAAAAAGTAAATTTATATTGTTGAAATTGGATTATAAAACTGACCATTCTTTAACATAATAATATAGATTATGTTATGATTAGACAATGAAAAGTATAAATAAATTTTATTATGATATGCACAATTAAAGTTTTAGTAATATATATAGTCTATATATGTTTCCATGAAGGACAAAATGTCAGAAAATTTTTATTTTGAAAAATTTAAATGCTATGATTAATTACTTTGAAGCATAATTTCCTTAATTGACGACTTGATTGAGCTAAATTTACTATTGAAGCTTGCATTTAACGTATGTTGGCTCAACGCTGGTTTTAGATTCTTGTAGGCCTAGATGTAGTTTGGATTACATTTTAGGTTACCAAAAAAAATGAAAATATCTCTTCTTGAAAACAACTTAGAAAAATTCTGGTGAGATTTCGATTGTAGTAATTTAGATTAAGTAATATTGGGCAACACCCACCTGTAGATTCCTCGCACATCAGGCTATTATTTAAAACCATTTCTTGATGTGAACACAATTCTCACTCGTAATATAAATAATTTCTAATCGCGCGGACGAGAATATCATAATCACTCAAGATGATTGATTTGGAAGCCTTTCATTTTCTTTTAAATTGTCTGGGTCACTTCCGTCTCCCATCTTTTGAAAAAATGTTCGAGTTCAAAGAAGAGCCCACTTCAAAAAAAAAACCTTTGTTAAAAAAATATTAATGGCTTCAAATCATGAAATAAAATAAGATGTCCAGGTTGCTAGCAGTGAAATATATTGAATTTAAAAAATACACAAAATCAGCT
Organism: Timema podura; assembly: GCA_033556935.1. Taxonomy (NCBI): domain Eukaryota; kingdom Metazoa; phylum Arthropoda; class Insecta; order Phasmatodea; family Timematidae; genus Timema; species Timema podura. The sequence goes on from JAVRXN010000004.1 coordinate 60,704,761, forward strand.
GTTTCCTGACAGATTGAATTACATTGTTCAAAGAGCCCGCTTAGGAAATTAAAAACCATGTAAAAAATGTATATTAACACATGCTAGAGGCTCATTCTGGTAGCGTAAATTGGAACTTATCTAACAATTAGTTCCAATTGTAACCACTGAAGACTACGATACAACGGGAGTCTGTATTTATTGCTAAATAATATAATATTTGATAGTTCGTAAAATGGATATTATTGATTTACGCACAGGTAAGATAAAAAAAAAAATTAGGGGAAGCGAAATGAGTTTCAGTTTTTTTTTTAGATATCAACTCTAAAAATTGAGTTACAACTTCCGATAATATATCCTCATTTTCCTTAACCTTTCTTTATTTTAAAAAACCATGATGCTTAATATGGTTTTATACAATAATTTAATTTAAAAAGTATGTTTTTCGTCTCACTTTACCCCAATGGTGGGGCAAAGTGGATCAGGAATTGAGGCAAAGAGAAACCATGTCATTAGAGCTTTACTCATTTAATGTTAATGCAAATTGTACCATTCATTTACACAGAAACGATATACATACAAGTAAAAAGAGAAATATTATTAGTTTTATACATAAAGTAGAACAAAATAACTTCAGAAAAAAAATTAGTTGCACGAAAGTTTCCCAATAAAATTAAATGTTAAGAACATTATTTAAAAAAGTAACAAATGAAAGTAGTTTGCATCTTAGCATCAAAAGAGGTGCAATCTTCATAAGACCATTGACAACAAATTTGGCATTTCACCCATCCTTCTCCTGGTTTGCTCTTACCCCACTCCCCACCCCACATTCTGCACTCCACACTGTCTTCTATATCTGATCTTCATATACGACAGTTTCCACCTGACTATTTTTTGCACCTTTTTGGTTTTAACATGCCCATTTTCGGTTTGCTTTGTTTGGCCCCAATTACATTCTTAGACGAAAACATATAATTAAATAATTTCTTTTCGTAGTCCTAATATCGGGTTTCTTAAGAGTCTTTGCTATTAGCTCATGAATGTATGGGAGTGATGTAAGGACAGATGTCTTACCCGTATTTCTGTGAGGCCTACTTCTATTGTCTCCTGTGTTGCTTTCTACTCGAGGGATTGGTAACATACCACTGGGTGTTAGACGAACTGTAGTGGATGTATCACCTGTATCCTGTAGCTCTGCAGCATTGTGTCTCTTTGAGGTGGTGGTGAGGACCTGCTGTTGGTTCAGCTTCAGCCGTGATTTCTGAAGCATTTTCAAGTTCTGGGCAACCTACTCAGCTAAAGGTTTGTTAGTAGTCTCACTTGGCGCAAAGACTTCTTCAGGACAAATATGTTCATTCACTGAATAAATTCCAGTTTTCTGGACTGCACTTATTGCGTTATTAGGAGTTGCCGCTCGTAAATAAGCTTTTCCAAACAAGAATCCTACTTGTTTAAGTGCTATCGCTTTTCCTGGATGGTTTTTAACCATGTTTCACATTCCTTGGTATAGAAAACACTCAAAGGATACATGAAAGATAGATCGAGTGGTTGCAAGCGGTGAGACGTGTGAGGAAGTAGACAAACACATGAACGTGATTTGCCTTCGCAGATTCGAGGAATTCAATGTTTTTCGTATGTGTTGTTGCATGTCCGTCTAGGATTAATAATACAGGATTATCCTGCGTAGGTTTTGTATGACTTAGAAAATGGTTGAACCAGGTAGGACAAAATATTTCTTTTTAGATCCATCCAGATGGATGAAAACAAAAACTGTGTCGGGGGTGCGTGTCCCACCCACTCTGTATTGTGTCTTGCCCTTGGGAATATGTTTAGGGGAGATATTATTGCCCAGAAGCACTAAGGGCCAGTTTCATAGTCAGATTTAGTACGCCTCAGTGCGGCGCTATACTAAATACAAAAGTAACTACCTGAAATGCGAAACTGGCCATTCCATTTTGGTCTAGGTAGGTGTCGTCTGTACTTAGTATCGACTCGCACTTTAGGTCACTATGTCTGACTATGAAATGGCCCTTAGACATATTACAGCCGTGTTGTGGTTCCTCTTTCAGCAGAAGACTAAGTACCAATTTGTTTTTGCTACGCAGCTTAGTATTTTGGATAGCTTGATATAGAATGTCTGGTGGTATGGCTGGACATAATTACAGCTAGATGACTGTTTGAATGGGAGGGAAATAATTTATAATCAGCAGTTGTGCTCTGCTTGTAGTGAATTGAGGTGTGTGTGGAGATAAGGAACAATGAGTGGAGGGGCAAAGGGGAACAGGATATTTCACTTTATCCCATGACGCCATTTTGTTATGACATGTATATTTCTTATAACGTGTAGCTTCAAAATGAATATCGCTAAATAACACGTCAACTTGATATTTAGGTAGCCCATAAATAAAATATCAACATTATTTCTATATAAATGTTCTCATAATGAACAAAATAGTGAGGTTCAAAACTTACCAAGAGTGTGAAGACAAAGAATATATGGCAGCCACTATTTACATGTTGCTGCGATGTTCACCGTACTTGTTCTATTATCTAAAGTGGTGATGGAGAAAAGGTTTATGACAATCGTCAACAGGCAGCAGCACTTTGCCTCTCGGTTCTCTTTGCCCCACCTTCCCCTGTACAGTGTTTAACTTCTGATGGAACGCGGCAGAACGGCGTTCCGGTACCTCTATTAAGGCAAATACGAAATTCATCCAAACACAATCACATTACGACGGATTTTAAAACATTTTCTTCTATTTTTAGAAGAAAACAATGGCTTGAAAACACGTATTTTGAAGCTTTTTTTTTTAAGTTCGGAGGGAAGGGGGTACCAGACCCCCTGGTAGTGCGTTCTGGTACCTAAAATCTTATAAATAAACCACTGTATATATATATATATATAATATTATATTTTTTTAAATTCTAGTAATCTTGAGTTCTACCTTGTTCAAGAAAGTTCAAAGTTCTTTTAGTTGGGAATTAAAGATAATTAAATTCAGTGTTGGTACAACTGGATGTGTGTCACCAAACTAAAGTAGGTGTTTTTATACTCACCACACACAAATAAAATGCTGTATTTAAAGAAAATATTGTTTGTTACTAAATTGATTGTAAATATAGTGTATAATTAAGGGGTGGGATGTTCTCAGTGAGTAGATTGAAGGATTTCTTGCCACACTATAAATAAATCTTTAAGCCCCCCTCCCCCCCCCCCAGGTCATGCCTCGAGTTTTTTTTATTATTTCTTAATTTTTGCTCAACCCTCCCTAGGGGCATGTATTTGATAATTTCGTAATACCTAAGACTAGTTAGGTAATTTTTTTTCTACTTTCTGACCCACTTGTTCCAAGGGCGGACGTCGCGAGGTATTTATAAAACTGTTTTTACTTTGGTCTCCCAATACCTCAGGCTATATTTTTTTCAAAAGTATTCGCTAATTTAATTATTTTTCAATTAATTCACTATCGAAAGTATTTGTGCCCCCCCTCCCCCTGCCAACCATCGATACCTAAATAAAGTAGGAAGCTGGGGAAGATAAACGAGTCGAGACACGTTTAATACATTTATTAAGACACTAGACGTTATTCCAAGAATGATGCATATAACCGTTTATAAGTTTTTTCAACAACATCCCTCAGATGGGTTAGTAAAATATCTTTGAGTTGGAGGCTATAGGAGAGGAAGATGGATGTGGGAATACATGTATCGGCGAACCAGCCCCTCAGACATTACTTTCAGTGGTTTAAATTTAGCTCGAGTGGAGTAAGATGGACATAGTATTAGATTAAATACCACCGAGGTTAGTGATGTAATCATCAAGAAAAAAAATCAACCTTGAAATTTCAGTGAATGTTGAACCATAAATAAAATTTGATTTTACCGTCTGTCTGTTTGATATTGAGACTAAAGCCTGGACTGTTTTACATGGTCTAGATTAAAATAATATTATCTTTACCACACAATGTATTCTCTTTCCGTTAAATTGGATTTTTTTTGACAGTAAATATGTTTAAATTCATTTTATCATCAATTGAAAACCACCGTAATAACTCAAAATATAGGTATAGGGGGTTTAAGGGTGGCAATTCTAAACTTTGTTTGGTACAGACCACACTCCGAGGATAGGTGATTTGTGGCAACGTAAGTTTTTAGTCTTCAAATAAAAGGTTTCTTATAAAAACAGTCTCTATTAGAAAGTACACAAAGCTCATTATTCTAACCGATAAATAGACTAAAGTGAAGTTTCTTATTCCAGTGAATCGAACTGCGGATCCCTCAGATTTAGGAGGGAGACATGCAACTGCCCTATTGGACTGTAAATAGAGAAGTGAGAAGGAAATTTTTCAATTTTGTAAAAATTTACATTACTAAGGGTGGTTTTACCTACATGTTTTTTCCACTCTCCCTCCACGAAAATGCGGGTACACTTCCTATAAATATAACCTTCCTCATGTAAAACCATTTATTTAATTAGTACTTTAGCATTTAGCCCGAACGGGGAGCTTTAAAAAAGCGTATTTTCTAGAATACCAAAAGTATAAAGGATAAAAGGGTTAAGAGAGATAAAATGGTTAAAAAATTGTAAAAAGGTGCAAAAACTTCCAAAAGGTTAGACAAGAGAAAACTCCTCATATGATTAATAGAGAGACCCGCTTCGGTGGCCACATGGTCTAAGGCACCACTCTCGCAATGGACTAGACTGCCGATAACGGGGAGATCGGTGGTTTTTCCTAAATGGTTTCCCAATTTCTCTTCACATAAATGTGGGTACACTTCCTATAAGTTCAACCTTTCTCATACCTAACTCATTATTGTAATTAGTACATAGGCGTATAACCCGAGCGGGTACTAAAACAATATATATATATATGTGTGTGTGTCAATTAATTGGTTTCATAATTTCATCATGTTTTATCTTTTACTCGTTCTTTATTAATCTTATCTTAAACATTATTAACATGAATTTTAAGTCAACCAATCCTAAGTCTTTTCTTTTAATTGTCCCAAAGTTGAGTGTAAAACCAGGGTTGATGTTTAAATTCCAAAATTGTAATAATAATCCTCTGTATCTCACGGCTTCCTTGATATTCCCTCTCTGTCGTTCTCAGTAAAATATAAAATAGGTACCTAGGTATTATTTATTATATTAAACCTCTACCGTAACAAGTTTGTTACCAGAATAATGATAACATAAAACATATCCCACTCGGTGGCAATGATGTGCAGGACTTTTGTCCATAACCTTCACTACCTCATATTGGTAAAAGTACCTCAATAGAACTTCGTCTGAAGGGCCACCGTCTTTGCCCAAAGTTGACACAATCTCGTCTTAAGACCAACATGCAAGTTTCTGAGGACGTACATAAATTCGAGCAATTCTTTCTTCAATCTGGCAACGGCACATTGCTTGGAGCTACAGATTTGGATCCTCATATTACCCGATTCAACAATTATCTGTTAATAACAGGCAGTGTAGTAAATTCTGGTAGATTTTATATACACATTATCGAACAAAACATCGCTTAAAATTCAATAATTGAAAAAGCAATTTTGGCTCTAAAATATGAATAGGCCTACTGCGCAAATATGAAAAGCGAAATTCCGTGGAAATTGCCTGGCGATATTCAAACGTTATTACAATAGTGAAGTTATTGTTAGCGACGATATCGTTGAACTATAGTTTCCTACAGAGTTTTTAAACCGTTTGGACGTAATCAGACTGTCCAGGCACAGGCTGGAACTCAAAGAAAACGTATTTATGTTTCTTATACATAGCTTAAAAACAGTGAAGGGTTTGATAAATCAAATAGAAACATATGCACAATGACTCCATTGATTGCGAAGCACTGACAGGGATATCTTGTGAAGAGCGACTACTTACTCTTAGAGTGAAATTATTTTCTTCAGAAAACGTTTTGAGAGCACGCATTATCCGTTGTGTTAGAGACTCACTGAAACTTATTGCGTGAGGTTGGCGAGACTGGTGACTACAGGACAGTCAGTGCGTGAGATGGCGGTGGGTAGACGTGAATAAGGCGTGTGCGAGTTAAGGTCGTGAAAAGGGGTTGTGTTCGTACATGTGCGTAGCACAAGTTATGTTGGATCACCAAGTGTAAAATAACTAGGCCATTTGTGGGTATAGCAAATCAGAAGTGGGATGAACACAAACAAATAATATATCAAGTGCTTCGTTAAACGCGTAACCGGTATCCCTTGTGCTTAATGGCGTAAAACACCTGACGCGTTATCTAAGTTTGTGATAAACGATTGTAAATTTCATTAAAGTATATGTCTTGAATTTAAATAGTAATATTAACGGGTTGCAATTGCAAAAAAATATATTATAATAATAATAAACAAATTGTCATGGATGATGAGCGATAAAATAAGACTTGAAAAACGTGGGTACGCCGTGGTCGCCATCTTGCTAGCGTGGAAAACATTTAAATAATTTATATATATGTACCTTGAGTTACGAGTGTTTGAAAATGAACAAATTGTGATTTAATTTCCAATAGCCCTTCAAAAATCAAATAAAAAAATGCAACAGCAAGACCAAAACGATTTGGAGGAAGGAGCTATAAGCCATGAGGAGGTAGTGGCAGAACATCAGACGGACTTGGTTATGTCTATGCAGGATGTTCTGAACCTAATTTTGGAAAGTAACCGCCAGCGTGATCAAACTCTTTTTGAAATGATGAGATCGCAACAACAGCAAATACCAGAACCAACTTATAATATAATGCCTGACTTAGCGAAAACCATCCCCTATTTTGATGGCGAGTCATCAGGAATGAACGCGTCTGAGTGGCTACAAATAATCAACACCACGGCAGAACTCCATAAATGGCAGAATCCATTCAAGTTAGAATCTGCTAGGACTCACCTCATAGGTGCAGCTCAACATTGGTATCGATCCCGTCTATCAGAAATAGTCAGTTGGGACCAATTCGAACGCCAATTTCGACGGACCTTTGTGGGAACTTTAAGCCTCCCAGAAAAATTTGATCAAATGAAGAACCGTGTGCAAGACAAAAATGAAAACACGCATTTTTATTTTCACGATAAAGTGCGGCTATGTAAGGCCCTGGGATTAGAGTTCACAGACACTAAGAAACAACTTGCAATTGGCCTGTGGTCACGTGAATTAAGTACTCTCGTCATGAGCAAACACCATGAGGACCTGGATGACCTCCTTCATGACATAAGGGATTTCGAAGAAGTGAATGCACAGCGATCAAAACGTGTTACAGATCGTCCTGGGAAACAGATTTCGTGGAGATCAAATGAGCAACCTAGGCTTGGCCTACAAACCGGAAGTGACATGACCAGCTCACAAGAGACTAGTCAAGCAAGAGGCCGACCATCTAGAAGTGAAATAAAGCATGAGCGGCCAGATTCAGTGTATTATCAAAATGAAAAACGGGAGCCACGTTGTTTTAATTGTCAAAAATATGGACATATTTCTAGAGACTGCTCGGAGACAAGAAGACCTATAAAATGTTTAGCTTGTGGCCAAGAGGGCCATACCAGGCGTTTCTGTACTAATCGAAACAGGCAAGTGGAAGAACATATTCAAATCACTAGCACCGAGAAGAACATAACTGCAGATTTGGAGAAATACCTGAAAGAAGTTAAGATAGGACCTGTATCATTTATGTCGTTGATAGACACAGGCAGTTCATGTTGCACAATACAAGCCACAGCAGCCATAAAGTCTGGATTGCCAATTCAACCTTGTAAAAAGAGTTTACATGGGTTTGGGAACACAGAAAATGTGATCACTTCATTGGGTAGAATAGTTTCGGATATATCTATGGATAGTGCAGTAGGGGGTGATGTGGAGATGCTGGTTGTCCCAGACAATGCACAAAGTATTGAGGTCATCATCGGAAGGACTTGGACAGAACTGCCAAGTGTGGCATTTGTTAAGTTAGGAGAACATTTAGTTGTCGGAAATGCCGACGAAGATCCCTTCAAGAAATTAAATCTACCAATATTGACAAAGGATAAACCAATAAAACTGCGGACACTATCAGCCAACAAATTGCAAGGGAATAGCATTAATTTTGTTCAAGTCGTGTCAAATGTACCTCGAGACGGCCAGCTAATGTTTGGTGGCGCTGTTTATAAGCCAGATGAGAACGGGGAGTTCTCCATACAAATCATAAATACAAGTACTGAAGAGAGGTACATGAAGAAAAATGTCAGTGTGGGTCGTGGTGAATTAGTGAACATAGTGGATGTTGACCTATATAGGCCTACACAACATATCAATGACAATGGCTCAACACGTAAGATTATCGGGAGAGAAGACCTCCTTATTGATGATTGTGCTAACGAACAAGACATAATTTCATTAGTGAATTTGGTGAATGAGTTTAGTGATTGTTTTGCTTCCAACCTGTCAGAGTTAGGATGTACTGACTTAACCAAAATGAACATAGTTGAGGCCCCTGGCAGCAAACCGGTTGCATGCAAACCGTATCGAACGAACATACAAGAAAAGGAAGCTATCAGAGAAATAGTCAAGGAATGGAAGGATCACGGCATTGTGACGGAAACTAAGTCGCCGTATGCGAGTCCGGTGCTACTGGTAAGAAAGAAAACCGGAGAAAATAGACTGGTTGTTGATTATCGACGGCTAAACCAACAAACCATAAGGGATAGATATCCATTACCCCACATTGACGACCAATTTGAACAACTTTCTGGTAGCAAGGTGTTCACAGTACTTGACTTAGCCCACGGATATTTACAAATTCCTTTGACTGAGGAGGCGAAGGAGAAGACTGCATTCGTTACACCAGAGGAAACAGGTCAATTTGAAAGAATGGTATTTGGTTTGACTAACGGACCAGCCGAGTTCCAGCGTGTGATGAACCGTGCATTAGGTGGATTACGAAATACAATAGCGATGTGCTACTTGGACGACATCCTAATCCCCGCAAAACATTGGCCAGAAATGCTAGATAGGTTAAGACTGGTCCTCGAAGCCTTGAGACGGGCTCACCTTACATGCAAGCTAAGCAAATGCGAGTTTGGGAAGAAGACCATTGAGTACTTGGGGTTTGTGATTAGAGAAGGCACCATACAACCCGGGGCACGTAAGTTATTGGCAATCAGCGAGTTTCCCAAGCCCAATTCTGTCCATGAGGTAAGAAGGTTTCTAGGGCTCACTGGATTCTTCAGACGGTTCACACCTCGCTATGCCGAAAGAGCTGAACCACTCAGTCGCTTATTAAGGAAAGATTGTCAGTATATGTGGGACGAAGAGCAGAATAAGGCATTTGAAGACCTCAGGACTACTCTCATCCAGGAGCCTGTGCTTAAGCTTTACGATCCTAATGCAGTCACTGAACTACACACAGATGCAAGTGCTCAGGGGTTGGCTGGAATGCTCCTACAAGAAGGTGTAGATGCTCGTATGCACTTAACATACTGTGTGAGCAAGAAAACTACGGATGTGGAAGCTAATTACCATTCAAGCAAACTTGAATTAATGGCTATAGTGTGGTCCATGGACCGCTTGAGACAATTCTTGCTAGGCATTAAATTTACAGTGGTGACTGATTGTCAAGCATTAGTTTACATGAATGGAAAGCGAACGACCAACCCACAGATTGCTAGGTGGTACAATTTGATACAGGAATATGACTTTGAGGTAAAACATAGACCAGCTGAGAAGATGGCCCACGTGGATGCCATGAGCCGTGCACCAGTGAGCTGTGAACAAGATACTATGGCAGAAGTGATTAGTGATAGGTGTGAGGTGTTTTTAACCCTATCTGTTGAGGATCAAGTACTAGCAATGCAATATAGTGATCCAGAATTAAGGGATATTATGCGCATACTTAAATTGCCCCAACAACACAGAAATAAAGCTGAGCATAACAAGGTAGTTGATTTGGAACTTGTAAATGGGAAAGTGTGCAAAATTGAGAAACATAATCAGCAGACATCCAAACTTTTTGTTATCCCTAAAGTGATGAGAAAAAGTCTTACTGTTAAATTTCATGACTTGTCTGGACACTTCGCAGTTGACCGTACTGTTGCTAAGATAAAAGAAAACTATTGGTTTCCTGGCATGAAACGATATGTTAAGCATCATATAGCTCACTGCTTTGAGTGCCTCTTGAGTAAGGTCCCAGGGGGACGAAAAGCTGGGCTGCTTAACCCAATACCTCCAGGCACTCGTCCTTTTCAAATAGTGCACATCGATCATTTAGGACCTTTTCCACGAAGCTCAAAGGGTAATTGTGAACTACTTGTAATCGTGGATAATCTGACAAAATTTGTGCATCTCTATGCAGTGCGTGATACATCCACCAAAAGTGTATTGAAGTGCCTTGATCTTTTTTTTGATGAGCGTGGTCTACCTGAGAAAATAATCAGTGACCGAGGAACGTGTTTCACTTCACATATATTTGAAGAATTTTGTGTTTCACGTGGAATATATCATGTACTAAACTCTGCCAGGCACCCCCAAGCCAATGGGCAGGTAGAACGAGTGAACCGAACCTTGACACCAATGATATCGGTGTCATCCCAGCGAGCAGACTTAAAGGACTGGGATAAGAATTTGAAGAAGATTCAACGTGACCTCAACACTGCTATCAACAAGACGACGGGATATCACCCTTTGAGGCACTTCACGGGTATCGACCTCGGCACCACGATGGGGCACTTAGGAGTCTCACCGACGTACCTGGAAACAGCACGTACCAACCGCCCGCAGAAATACAGGAAACAGTACGCAACAAAATCATGGCAGAACAGCTCCACCAGAAGGCATATTTTGATAAGAGAAGGTATACTCATCCAAGTTTTGACATTGGAGAAGTGGTGATGATGCGACGTTCACCAGTGTATACTGGCGAACCAACAAAGGGGCAGTCAGAGTACAGAGGTCCTCTTGTGGTGTTGAAAGTGTTCCCAGATGGCAACACTTATCGAGTTAGTCAATTGACAGGAGATGTTAAACAGAAGCACTATGCCACCACTGCGCACGTTTCTCAACTCAAGTCATGGGGTAACAAGGACAAGATTGATGATGGTGAACCTGTGAGTGATGAGTCAGAAGATGATAGGTCAAATGGAGCGGAGCTGAAGACAACCAAACCTGATAGCAGTCCTGTGACATCTTCAGACAGTTCTGATGTTGATGAAACTGGAAGAGACCATGACAACCCACGGACTCGACCTATTCGAGAAAGGCGTCGGCCCAAGTACCTAAAGGATTTTGTCACCGGAGTGTTGTGATTAGTATGACATTGTGTGCCAATGTCTATACATTGTATATATCATCATCTAGTAATAAGATAGTTTAAGGATTAATTGACAGTGTATTTGTAAATTACATGTGTGAACAGACTTCATCGAGGACGATGAGTGCTACAGGATGGCCGAGTGTTAGAGACTCACTGAAACTTATTGCGTGAGGTTGGCGAGACTGGTGACTACAGGACAGTCAGTGCGTGAGATGGCGGTGGGTAGACGTGAATAAGTCGTGTGCGAGTTAAGGTCGTGAAAAGGGGTTGTGTTCGTACATGTGCGTAGCACAAGTTATGTTGGATCACCAAGTGTAAAATAACTAGGCCATTTGTGGGTATAACAGTTGACAGTCACTTTTGCCATGATCATTAATATAGGTCAAGGTTAAACTTTTACAAAAGTTGAGATAATATTTTGTCTTTGATGTACCCACTCATTCAACGCGTAGAAACATTCTTAAATGAAGACAAAACAGTTGATGTAGAGAACATTGTGTTTCACACAAACAACTTTAATTATATAGAGGTTTTATACTTTATTTATCTGAAAAACTAACTAGTTAAAATATAGCTCATGTAGACTATTATTAATTAATCTTCTTCATTAAAGTACATATATGATTTGTCATAAAACATGTAAAAATATATTTTTGTTTGGTAAATAATTTTACATTCAATTTAAAAATTTATGATATGTTGGTTCACGTTATTCTTATTTAAATTGACATTTAAAAGAATTAAAAATGTGTTTTGTTTAGCAAATCTTTTTAAATTGAATTTAAACATTGATATTATTTATATTTCAATTAAAAATTAAAAAAATTAAAAATACTGTTAATTTCAGTATCCTAAATAGTTTTATGTTCAAATTAAAAATTCATGTTTTAAAAGAAAGCAAATTTTTTAGCCAAGAAAGCTAATACATATAAATTGTTGAAGGCTCTCTGGTTTATAAAGATTAACTGTTGAAGTGTCTCTGGTCTAGTTTAAGTGTTTAATTGCCCCTGGTCTACATAAATTAACTGTTGAATTGGCTCTGGTCTACATAAATTAACTGTTGAATTAGCTCTGGTCTACATAAATTAACTGTTGAATTGGCTCTGGTCTAGTTTAAGTGTTTAATTGCCCCTGGTCTACATATACTAGCTGTTGAATTGCCCCTGGTATACATAAATTAACTGTTGAATTACCTCTGATCTATATAGACTAACTGTTGAAGTGTCTTTATTATATATAGACTAACTGTTTAAGTGTTCTTATTATATATAGACTAGCTATTGAAGTGTTCTTTTTATGTATAGACTAACTGTTGAATTTTCTCTGGTCTATATAGACTAACTGTTGAATTTCCCGTAATCAGTTTAGATTAACTATTGAATTGTCCCTGGTCTAAATAGAATAACTGTTGCATTTACCCTAGTCTAAATAGAATAACTGTTGCATTTACCCTAGTCTGTATAGATTAACTGTTGAATTGCCCCTGGTCTAAATAGACTAGCTGTTAAGTTGCCTCTGGTATATATTGACTAACTGTTGAATTACCCCTGATATATATATATATATATATATATATATATATATATATATATATATATATATTATTAACTGTTGAAGTGTCTTTGTTATAATATATAGACTAACGGTTAAAGTGTCCTAGTTATATATGGACTAACTGTTAAAGTGTTCTTATTATAAATAGACTAGCTATTGAAGTGTTCTTTTTATGTATAGACTAACTGTTGAGTTGTCTCTGGTCTATATAAACTAACTGCTGAAGTGTTATATATATATATATATATATATATATATATATATATATATATATATACTAACTTTTGAAGAGTTTTTATTATATTATATAGACTAACTGTTGAAGTATCCTTGTTGAATTGCCCCTGGCATATAAAGACTAACTGTTGAGTTACCCCTTGTCTATATAGACTAAATGTTGAATTGCCCCTTGTCCATATAGAATTACTGTTGAATTGCCTCTGGTCTATATTAACTAACGGTTTAATTGTAGCTGGTCTCTATAGACTAACATCGAATTGTCCCTGGTCTTTATGGACTAACTCTTGAATTGCCCTGGTCTATATTTACTAACTGTTGAATTTCCCCTTTTCTATGTTTACTAACTGATGAATTTCCCCTGGTCTATATTTACTAACTGTTGAATTGCCCCTGGTTTGTATAGACTAACTCTTGAATTACCCCTTTTCTATGTTTACTAACTGATGAATTTCCCCTGGTCTATATTTACTAAATGTTGAATTGCCCCTGGTTTATACAACGTGTATCTAAAACATTGCATCAAACTTTGGCAGGCTATTCCTTGGGTGAAAATATAATAATTCAGATCAGCAACCTAGGGTCCTCTTGAATAATAAGGGTGGTATACACCCCTAAAGATAGAGCTAAAAACGACTGTTGTGTGAAATATTATGAAAACTGCTTAGGGTATTAAAACGAATATTTGTATACTACTTATTTGAAACCTTGATCATTAATAAATTAAATGTGCTGTTACCGTTACCCACTCCCATTATGTAGAAACGGGGGGTTGTAACACTTTTTTCTGCAATAAAATGTGTAAGAGTAGGTATTGCCAATTTTGACTTAAGATTACAAAACATGGAGTAAAAATTAACAAAAAAGGTGTCTTGGAGAAACTGTCTAGCTTTCCCCGTTTCCGAGATAATCACACAAGTTTGAGCTCAGAGACATATGTATCTAACATGGCTAGCAACACAGCTATACTGGCTCCCTACCTGGCAGGAATTAACTCTTGTCTTTGAAATCACACATGCATGATTATCTCAGAAACGAGGAAAGCTAGACAGTTTCTTCAAGACACCTTTTTTTTTAAATTTTTACTCCATGTTTTGTAATCTTAAGTCAAAATCGGTAATACTTACTCTTACATATTTTATTGCAGAAAAAAGTGTTACAGCCCCGTCTTTTTTACATGATGTGGGTGGGTAACGGTAACAGCACATTTAATTTATTAATGATCAAGATTTCAATAAGTAGTATACAAATATTTGTTGTAATACCCTAAGCAGTTTTCATAATATTTCACACAACAACCGTTTTTAGCTCTATCTTTAGGGGTGTATACCACCCTTATTATTCAAGAGGACCCTAGGTTGCTGATCTGAATTATTATATTTTCACCCAAGGAATAGCCTGCCAAAGTTTGATGCAATGTTTTAGATACACGTTGTATAGACTAGCTGTTGAATTGCCCCTGGTCTATATAGATTAACTGTTGACGTTTCCTTGTCATATATATAGAATATACATATATCTGGATACAAGTAAATAAGACGTGACAGGGTAGGCGGAAGAGCCGAAGATGGTGTTTGTATTTACATCAAGTCAAATATTGTCCACACAACTTTAAATCTAGATACATTTTACAAAGTTGTTTCAAAACTATAACAGCCGTGTGTATAAATTAGCTACTAACATGTCAAGCTCGCATTTGGAATTCAATATAAGCCACCGGATGTTCCGTACTCTGACATTAAAATAATAGAAACGCTATTCGACCAATTTTTACCTGTTTATGATTATGTTATCAGTGATTTTAATATAAACCTGGCGCAACCAAACTTTTCCAATGCGAAATTATTAAATTCAATACTAGATACTAATTTTAAAACAGTCACCCAAACTGCAAGAGCTACATTAAATACGCAAATACTGATAGACCTGATAAAAAAAACTCCAATAAAGTTTCTTACTTCAGCCAATATGAACTTTAAGGTTCACTGACCACAGCATTGTGTACTGTTCATACAATCTAGTTGCATCCATTTCAATCAAATTTAGTAAAACTATTAAGAACTACAAACACTTTATTCCGGAACGTTTTGTATCTGATTTAAAGGTAATTTCATGGGAGCAAGTGACGAGGACCAAACCTATTGATGAGAAGGTGGAGATTAACAAAAACATAATTATTAGTATTATCGACAAAAAATAAACCTTAAAAAAATATTCAAAATAAAAACGAAAATAATTTACCCTGGATGGCCTTGGAAATAAAACATATTATGGCTAAACGTAATACATTAAAAAGGAGGTTTTTAAAATCAAGACTTGAAGTTGATTATGAAAATGACAAATGTTGCCGGAATCGGGCAAAACGCTTGATAAGTAAAAGTAAGATGTGTTATTTCACCAAGCAAAATCCCATTCTAATAGTTCTAAAAAACTTTGGAATTATATAAAAAAAAAGTGAAATGTGATTCTCAGCAATGAGAAGTGCATTTCTAAAAACCTTCAAAAACCTGATGACATAAATAATTATTTCCTGTCAGTATGTAATGGTAATAGTCATAATAACAAATATATTAATAAAACTATCGGTTGTGGTGACATAAGTGATAACATTTGTAGGTGTAGTAATGATAGAAGTTTTATTTTCTCATTCTACCCTACATGAGATAACTAACATAGTAAATTCAACATATCCATACTTATGGAATCTAGCCAAGGTAATTCCTTGCCTCCAAATAAACAATCCATCGACGTATGCCCATCTCAGAACTATTAATATCATCCCACACTGTCTAAACTATCGAAAGGAATCCGGTTTTAAAATCATAGCACCACTACTCCTCTTCATAATGTAGCAAACGACCTTTACAAAGCCATGGACATTTCAAAGGTAAGTATTATGTTATTTTTAGACTTTTCAAAGGCATTTGATACCGTAACTCATGATATTTTTTGTCCAAGCTACGACAACAATACATGTTCTCGGATAGTGTTATACTATGGCTCCACAACTATTTACTTGAACGGCAACAAAAGGTAGTATTAAATGGTAATAGCAGACCATTCTCTTCATCCCTGAAACCAGTTACCGCAGGAGTCCCACAAGGCTGTACACTAGGTCCTCTTATATTTTCACTGTATGTAACTTCAATGCCTACATGATTTAAATCTCTCTCTCTTCACATCAGTACGTAGATGACACTCAACTTTATGTTTCATTTGCACCGTAAGATATTTCTGAAGTAGTGAAAGGTATAAATGAAGAACTAAGCACTTTGTCGGATTGGTGCAACGTAGACTTCCTGAAGCTTATTGCTATCAAATGTACTTACATGTTGATAAGTAGTAATACTCTGATTAGAAGAATATGTGTTGATCCAAGCATACCAATTGATAGTGTGCCATTACCCAGGGTAAAGAACTATAAGAACTTAGGAGTAGTAATTGCTGAAAATATATCCTGGGGGAAACATGTCTAATCGTGTGTACACAAATTGTATTATTGTTGAAAGCATCTCTATAAATTCAAACACAATCTACCAAATGACGTAATATAAACCATATATGAATCATTGGACCTGTCAAACATCGACTACTAATTAGAACGTCTTCTTGGCATGAATAAAAACTTAAAACAAAAAATCCAAATAATACAAAACTTCTGTCCAAGATTTATATTTCTAACCTAAAAAATCTGATCATGTTAGCAATTATTTAAAAAATTTAAAACGGCTCAATGTGTAAAACCTACGTCTTTTGATTTTTATTTCAGGCTTTATAAAACTAGAGGGTCGAAATGGCAGGCTTATCTCTAATCAGAAGTAACCGAATTATCTTTCATACATGAATGTAAAACATGAAATAGAGCGTCTCTGCAAGTACCCAAACAACGGACGAAAAACTTAGAAAAATCATTTACCTTCCAAGCGGCTAGGGTTTGGAATGCTATACAATCAAAATTTTAATATTTGAGAACTGTGAATATTTCAGCAAAGGGTAGTGGAACAGTTGACTGTGCAACCAAAATATTTATAACCGGGAACATTAAATTTCAAACAAAACTCTAATAAAAATAGTAGACTATTATAGATAAATTTTAACATTAAGTCTAAATATTTGTAATAATCAACCTCTTATAATATCTAAAATAATACTAGCATAAATAACACTCAAATTGAAAGACCGGCATGAGCTGAAATTTGTAGAGTATAAATAGTTGAGGTTCCGTTGGTCTATAGAGAATCAGTATTGAAGTGTTCCTGGTCTATAGAGACTCACTATTGAAGTGTCCCTGGTCTATAGAGACTCACTATTGAAGTGTCCCTGGTCTATAGAGACTCACTATTGAAGTGTTCCTGGTCTATAGAGACTCACTATTGAAGTGTTCCTGGTCTATAGAGACTCACTATTGAAGTGTTCCTGGTCTATAGAGACTCACTATTGAAGTGTTCCTGGTCTATAGAGACTCACTATTGAAGTGTCCCTGGTCTATAGAGACTCACTATTGAAGTGTTCCTGGTCTATAGAGACTCACTATTGAAGTGTTCCTGGTCTATAGAGACTCACTATTGAAGTGTCCCTGGTCTATAGAGACTCACTATTGAAGTTTCCCTGGTCTATAGAGACTCACTATTGAAGTGTTCCTGGTCTATAGAGACTCACTATTGAAGTGTCCCTGGTCTATAGAGACTCACTATTGAAGTGTTCCTGGTCTATAGAGACTCACTATTGAAGTGTCCCTGGTCTATAGAGACTCACTATTGGAGTGTTCCTGGTCTATAGAGACTCACTATTGAAGTGTCCCTGGTCTATAGAGACTCACTATTGAAGTGTTCCTGGTCTATAGAGACTCACTATTGAAGTGTCCCTGGTCTATAGAGACTCACTATTGAAGTGTTCCTGGTCTATAGAGACTCACTATTGAAGTGTTCCTGGTCTATAGAGACTCACTATTGAAGTGTCCCTGGTCTATAGAGACTCACTATTGAAGTTTCCCTGGTCTATAGAGACTCACTATTGAAGTGTTCCTGGTCTATAGAGACTCACTATTGGAGTGTCCCTGGTCTATAGAGACTCACTATTGAAGTGTTCCTGGTCTATAGAGACTCACTATTGAAGTGTCCCTGGTCTATAGAGACTCACTATTGGAGTGTTCCTGGTCTATAGAGACTCACTATTGAAGTGTCCCTGGTCTATAGAGACTCACTATTGAAGTGTTCCTGGTCTATAGAGACTCACTATTGAAGTGTCCCTGGTCTATAGAGACTCACTATTGAAGTGTTCCTGGTCTATAGAGACTCACTATTGAAGTGTTCCTGGTCTATAGAGACTCACTATTGAAGTGTTCCTGGTCTATAGAGACTCACTATTGAAGTGTCCCTGGTCTATAGAGACTCACTATTGAAGTGTTCCTGGTCTATAGAGACTCACTATTGAAGTGTTCCTGGTCTATAGAGACTTACTATTGAAGTGTCCCTGGTCTATAGAAACTCACAATTGAAGTGTTCCTTATCTACATTAACTCATAGCGTTCCATGTACCCACTTGAAATGGAGGCAGCCACAACTCCCGATGAAATGCATGCCAAGTGCCCTGAAAAGTAGACTATAATACCTTCAGAAACCTTATCAAAGGGGTCGTTATTTAAGATGTATTATTCTTGTATCTTAACATCATATAATTACTGTAAGGGATAGTTAATTACTTCCCTGCCAAACCCTCCTGCTAGAGGACCCTTCTCTACCATCTGCTATTCTATATAATATTTACAGCGGTTCTTCATTGTCCAGGTCGTTCCTCAATCCACCACGTTAGGACATGCTGTGGTGTGGTAAAACACATCTTATGTTTATAGTATCAATAATGTGATATAGTGCATTGTGTTATGTGCAGGTTGTAATGACAGTGTTGTATTGTGTTATGTGCAGGTTGTAATGGCAGTGTTGTATTGTGTTATGTGCAGGTTGTAATGGCAGTGTTGTATTGTGTTATGTGCAGGTTGTAATGGCAGTGCTGTATTGTGTTATGTGCAGTTTGTAATGGCAGTGCTGTATTGTGTTATGTGCAGGTTGTAATGACAGTGTTGTATTGTGTTATGTGCAGGTTGTAATGGCAGTGTTGTATTGTGTTATGTGCAGGTTGTAATGGCAGTGTTGTGTTGTGTTATGTGCAGGTTGTAATGACAGTGTTGTATTGTGTTATGTGCAGGTTGTAATGACAGTGTTGTATTGTGTTATGTGCAGGTTGTAATGACAGTGCTGTATTGTGTTATGTGCAGGTTGTAATGGCAGTGTTGTATTGTGTTATGTGCAGGTTGTAATGGCAGTGTTGTGTTGTGTTATGTGCAGGTTGTAATGACAGTGTTGTATTGTGTTATGTGCAGGTTGTAATGGCAGTGTTGTGTTGTGTTATGTGCAGGTTGTAATGACAGTGCTGTATTGTGCAGTGTTGTGTTGTGTTATGTGCAGGTTGTAATGGCAGTGTTGTATTGTGTTATGTGCAGGTTGTAATGACAGTGTTGTATTGTGTTATGTGCAGGTTGTAATGACAGTGTTGTATTGTGTTATGTGCAGTTTGTAATGACAGTGCTGTATTGTGTTATGTGCAGGCTGTAATGACAGTGCTGTATTGTGTTATGTGCAGGTTGTAATGGCAGTGCTGTATTGTGTTATGTGCAGTTTGTAATGGCAGTGTTGTATTGTGTTATGTGCAGGTTGTAATGGCAGTGTTGTATTGTGTTATGTGCAGGTTGTAATGGCAGTGTTGTATTGTGTTATGTGCAGGTTGTAATGGCAGTGCTGTATTGTGCAGTGTTGTGTTGTGTTATGTGCAGTTGTAATGGCAGTGTTGTATTGTGTTATGTGCAGGTTGTAATGACAGTGTTGTATTGTGTTATGTGCAGGTTGTAATGACAGTGTTGTATTGTGTTATGTGCAGTTTGTAATGACAGTGCTGTATTGTGTTATGTGCAGGCTGTAATGACAGTGCTGTATTGTGTTATGTGCAGGTTGTAATGGCAGTGCTGTATTGTGTTATGTGCAGTTTGTAATGGCAGTGTTGTATTGTGTTATGTGCAGGTTGTAATGGCAGTGTTGTATTGTGTTATGTGCAGGTTGTAATGGCAGTGTTGTATTGTGTTATGTGCAGGTTGTAATGGCAGTGTTGTATTGTGTTATGTGCAGGTTGTAATGACAGTGTTGTATTGTGTTATGTGCAGGTTGTAATGGCAGTGTTGTATTGTGTTATGTGCAGGTTGTAATGGCAGTGCTGTATTGTGTTATGTGCAGTTTGTAATGGCAGTGCTGTATTGTGTTATGTGCAGTTTGTAATGACAGTGTTGTATTGTGTTATGTGCAGTTTGTAATGGCAGTGTTGTATTGTGTTATGTGCAGGTTGTAATGGCAGTGTTGTATTGTGTTATGTGCAGGTTGTAATGGCAGTGTTGTATTGTGTTATGTGCAGGTTGTAATGGCAGTGTTGTATTGTGTTATGTGCAGGTTGTAATGACAGTGTTGTATTGTGTTATGTGCAGGTTGTAATGGCAGTGTTGTATTGTGTTATGTGCAGGTTGTAATGGCAGTGTTGTATTGTGTCGTGATATTGGCGTCCATGCTCAGCTATACAGGGGTTTCTGCATGCTCCTGTATGTTAGAACATCCGCAACAATATTCTTGCTCAGCTGACTTTGGTAAGTTGTAACAAAACTATCATTTTCTTTTTAATTATTGCTATATGAATTTAAAAAGGCGTGGTTTTGGAAAATGGAATATTTTTAATTTAGTACAGTAGGTACCGTAAGTATTAACTAAACTTTCATCCTATATTCTTTGTGCCTAATCATCATGCAGAAATTTCTAGTAATTTTCCTAACCTTAAATTCCTTAAAACTAATATTAGTAACATGACTTAGTGATTCATTTTTCAGTAATATATGGATTAATTCTGTTTACTCTAAATAAATACTTTAATATATTTATTTAAACAATGTATTTAAAATGTCACAACACAATTTTTAGGCTCTACCGTTACCAATTTAAGAATTTATAACCAAACTCGATCTCAAGAGTACAATTATACCTTTTTTGTTTATATACCTTCATATGTTTAAATGAATGCATATAATCATCTGATTACCAAACTGTTTGGGTGCCATGAATGATTTTATCCAAATTTAAGACGATGTAAGTATTTATATTATAATTATTATATACTATCCATTCAAGGAAAAACCAAACGTTCTTAAGATTTTAACCAAACTATGAATATGGCCATCATCATCAATATTTCATCACACTTATTTTCTTTCATCCTAAATTAAACATTAAATTATTCAAAGTTTACTAAAATATTTAAGTAAAACTGATTGATGCAAAGTAGATACAACAATATTGTATCTACACTCATATGACTTTCAAGCTCAAAAAAAAAAAAAAAAAAAAAAAAGAGCACAAATACAGATAAAATCGTTTTCATTTTACAGACTTTTTGAAAGTTTTTTGATTTGAGGTGGACCCGATCTTTTCAAATAGAAAGAAATGACCAAACTTGGTAATTATTGTTGTTGTGATTAATTGTTTTCATTGGACAATTTTGCTTACTCGTTGAACTCGAGGCTTTTTAATGAATATCTCAAACATTAAACCTGTATAAAATCCGGTCCTTTCCTCTTCTTAGACTCTCAGAGGGCTCATAGGGACGGGCTGTATTGTATACAGCGTTACGGATCACTACACTTTCGACCGTATTACGCCTTTTTACACCCTAGCGGAGTGGTTCTCAACTACGTCCACTACCGAGCCACCGAGATTGTACAAGAGTCATGCCGGTCACAGGTGATTGAATCGATGTTGGTCGGGTCAACAACCACTGTACTCGTGAATAAGAAATTATTTTTATACAACTATATGCAGTTTTTCTTTATTTAAATTGGCTATGTATTAGTTTCAAGAAACATCCCTAAGAAATTATGAACTTTGTATTGTAAGAATAGATACTCACTAGCGGTACATATATATGCTCCCCGAGAGAGAACAGTTCGACTCCACAAAGGGATTGCAATCCCCTAGCACACACCTATTTCCGGATGACGGCTACTTTGTCAAGACAATAACCAGCGAGGAACGCCGTAGGGCTGCTTCTCGGACCCCAC
Organism: Timema podura; assembly: GCA_033556935.1. NCBI lineage: Eukaryota > Metazoa > Arthropoda > Insecta > Phasmatodea > Timematidae > Timema > Timema podura. Next base: position 60,726,949 of record JAVRXN010000004.1, read on the forward strand.
ATTAACACCAACTATTGACCTTGCGACTTCCATCTTTGATTAGTGATGGGTAGAATCCAATAAATATAATCAAGTAATTTGATTATTCTGAAAAACTGTTTCATTCAAAAAAAAAACATTCGAATGAAAATAATAGTATGACGTGAGCCAGCCGATTAATTCATTACCTCTAACTGGCCACAGAGCTGACTGTCTTGAATGTTTACTGTGCTAATTCATTACAATATATCCGTTCCTGTTAAGTTCATTTCAATTAAAAAATCTCCTTTTATATGCGATAACCAGCCTTACTCGTTCGAAAGATTCTTAGGCTATTTTAATATAAAGTGTACAATCCACAATCGAAAAAAAGCCAGATAATAATTCGAATGAAAATCACAAAATATCCGATTATTTTGGAAAAATATAGATTATTAGTTTTTTCCTTGGTCTGTTTCGCTAACTGGCGTTCTTGTTTTGAATAGGCAACCTGATAAAAATAAAATACTTATTAGCTTGGTGTTATATTAAGACAACTGTTTGTTTCTACCAATCTTCCAATTAATATTTTTAGAAGAATGTTCTAATAATAGATTGCAAGGAAAGATTCACACACTCAAATGAATATACACCAGTTAACTCTATTAGTTTTAAAAAGGTATGCTTAGTATAGACTAAAACTCAACCTTTTTATATATGATGAGAATGAATATCAGATTTACTATTTAGAAAATACCCGCCTCAGTGGCGTAGTTGGCTAACGCGCTAGTCGTGTTGAGCTCGACCACCGAGGACGGGGAGATCGAGTTCGAATCTCGGTCGGGTGAACTGGGGGTGGTTTTTCCTAAATGGTTTTCCACTCTCCCTCCACGCAAATGCGGGTTCACTTCCTCTAAATTCAACCTTCCCAATTCCTAATCCATTAGAGTAATTAGTACTTAAGCGTATAACCCGAACGGGTAGTAAGACGCGGTGCTAAATATTATTATTATTATTATTTAGAAAATATTTTAGTGTCAAATGGAAATTATATTTAACACTTTAAAACACTAAGGAAAATAATTTAATATAATTCGTTAAGTTATATTCACGCAAAGCTCGGCAAAGGTAATTTAATTTATATGTGCCTGATTCTTTCACACTGCACGATATTTTGTTGCAAACTTACGTTGCTATTTTGACATAAGCTCCTAAATAAAAGACAGGGGTTTATAATCTGCAAAGGAATGTGATGTTGCTAGGAAGGAGGAGAGGGGTAAGGGGGAGTGAGGTTGGGGGAAGAGGTTAGTAGAACAACGTAAAACCAGTAGCTACTAACTATTAGTAGTAATGTTCCGATTAGTATCCTATATTCTTTACTTCTCAAAATCATTCAAAAGGATTGATTAATAAAAATAATCTAATGATTATTTGATTAGTAAAATAATTAACTATGTTCATCACTTTCTGTGACATTATATCCCCCCACTCCTCTCTTGTCGAGAGTCAGTCACAGCGCAGTTCACGGTGCAGTACTTTGTGCAGACAGTGTTGGTTTGCAGACTGCCTGCATGAGTGAAGACTGGGAAGAGAGAAACTTAGTATCAGCGACTTTAATGGGAAAAATAAAAATAATGTATATGGGTCACGGAGCAAGAAGGTTGCTCCGCGGCAACTCTATTTCTATCGAGAATCAGTCAAGGTTGAATGTGAAAGTGAGATCAGAACACCAGACACCTTGGCTTTGTATAGTTGTGGAAATAGATACTTTACATGGAAACTAGAAGTCACTGGCTTTATCCGAAGAATGTCTCCAAGACGAGATCCAAGTACTCTGAGGTAGACCCAGACCCAACTTGGGCGTGCCCACAACCATACTGCGGTAGCCCACAAGAAGCAAAATATTCTCGGAAGGGCCAACGCATGGTCGGGCCATAGAACCATTGGAGAGTTTCATGGCAGAAGCGTTTCAACATCCTGGTGGATTTATTCACCATTCAAATGACACAGCTGTTCAACAACATGGTTCAGGAGTATGTCCTATTCAACCACATCGAAGTAGGAGTGGATGGATCTGTTTCTGTGAACACGAAGCTACGGTGAATATCATAACCACACAAACATCCAGGAAAGGTTCTAACGACAATCTTCATCAGGAAAATCATAGCTTCACCGACCTACATCTGTCAGCTAGGTAATAAAATGGGTCTGGGATTCACTTGAAACGGGAACAATTTTATGTTAGTTAAATAGTTACTGCGATAATCAGGAATTTCAGAGTTGATCCGGGGATGATCAGGTTTGTTTTGTGTTACGTGACATAATCTAGTAGGCTAACTATTGTGGCTAATTTCACAAGTACAGTGATTGTTGTGAAAGGAAAGGAAAGAATTGTCCAGTCATTATACAAACAATTGATGTTGTAGGTTGGAGGCGAATGAATTGGAATATGATATAAGGATAAGTAGGTAGGCCTAGAATCAACGGTCGAGGGAGTTTGACATCAGATTTTCAAATTATTGTAAACGGAAAGGTTGGAAAGGTTGATCCGGACAAGTGCCCACCATTTGAAGTAAGGTTACCTATCATAGATAAAAAAAAAACTGTCTTTCGCAGCGTGTTACTGAAACCAAAGTTCCATCGTTTTCTCAAATAAAAAAATTTCAAGATAAATTTAGACACACTTTCATCAAAGATTGTATAGAATATAGCCCAATGACGTCGGTGGTGATGAATTAGTCTACAATCTCAAGGTTGAGTGCAACCAAGTAGAGAATATGTCAGAGAAACTGTCATAGCCAAGGAAGGGCACTGAATCCTCAGCCTTCACTTATCAAACGTTCATTTTTACTAAGGCGGAAGAAGGAGTTAAACCTCCCGATGCTAGTAATAATCAATCACACCAAGATCAATTCCGTAAAACAACAAATTTAAGGGAGAGTCCACCACTAGCGACAAATGGGTAATAGATAGTGCGTTATCCCAAGCGGAGGATAAGGCTAATAACTCCCATAGGTCACCTATCGGGCTTTAAATTTGTAAGTATGTATAGTTTTAAGTATTAAGAACACTCCGACCCAGTGGAGTTCATGGAAAGATTGGAAGAACAAAAAAAAACTATATTTATTGCCTTACTTTCCTACTTACTAACTTACTTTATGGGGATAAAAAAACCTTTTTGGACCAATAATCTTGATAAATACCTTGTTTTTTAACATCTTAGTTTTATTTTCATCATGTAAGTTATGAGACCACGTTTCACACCTATAGACCGGTAAAATTATTGTTTTGTATATTCTAAATCTTACATTTATTGAAACCTGGCAAGTTGTCATCAAATTACGGACCAAGCAATAACATAGCCTACAATAACATAAATCTCCCAACTGTATTCTTTTCCTAATTTCCAATCTAATATTGTTATTACTAGTTAAAATTGTACCTAAATATTTAAACTCATTATAGATGTCAAATGATATGTTGTTCAAATTAGTTTCTAAATTATCGTCCTCAAGCTTTGTCTTTCTGTGTGATAATATGCTTAATATTATCAGCGTGCCCTTCTATAGCTATTAACTTTACTTACCAGCGTCTAATAACATTTCTGCATTTCTTGCAACAGCTTCCTTACTATTCTCACCGAAGCTAAATCACCTGTGTACCCTAGTATCTGTATTGTACCATTTAATGTCAACCCTTCCCTACTCTCTTGCATCACCCTAATAGCATACTCTAAGGCTAGATTAAAAGTAATGAGGAAAGTGCATCTCCTTTTTTAAACCCACTCTGTATATTGAAAGTATCTGTTAAATGACATCCAACCCGTACCCTGCCACGCATATCTGTTAAACATAGCTCAATTATCTTGAAAAGTTTTTTTTTGTATTTCAAACTTAGCTAGAATTTAATAATTTTTTCTTCTAACTAAATCATAGACCTTTTAAAAATCTATGTACCCATGTTGTTTTCCCACTTTTTCTAACATTTATCGAATGGTAAAAGTGTAGTCAGTTATTGATCTTTGTCAAATTCCAAACTGATGATCACCAATAATATTCTCTGCATATGGAGTCAATTTCATTAGAATTATATTTGATACAATTTTGTAGCATATTGGTATTATTTAGATACCTCTATTTTTATTACACTCTATTTTGTCTTCATTTTTGAAAATAGGTATAATAGCGTCTTACCAGAACGGTTTGAGGGAACCAAGAGGGACTGGCCAGAGTAGGGTGATTTCATCAACAGTTTTAAACCCAATTTGGTCCAAATAGAATATACTGAGGGGTTAGAGGACTAGATCAGAAATGACAAACAAGAACATGAGGAATCAGTCACTGACTATTTCATCATGTTGCAGACTTTAATTTGGTGCCATGGAAAATACTCTCCAGAGCAGGAGCAGAATAGACTATTCTCAAACATTAGATCAGAAATAAAACTTCAGATCCCGAGGAAAGTGTGTGTTTGGTGGAGGAATTACAAAAAAAAAAGGCCAAACTTAGAAATGTGTCGTTTCAATAGTTAAAATATACCAATTTACTATAACACGCGTCAAGATAGGCCATTCTCACCTTAAGACGGCTCCTATAGTATCTCCCTATCGAGTTAGGCAACCAGGGGCATTCAATACTCTATGGGGGTCATTAATTGGCGAAGTTAAGGGTAAACAGGGAACTAAAACAAACAGAAAGATGTTCCTCTGCAAATTCCAACCACAATTAATTATACAGTGCCTTAGTCGTAAATGAGAGGGAAGAGATATAATAAATAAACATAACCTCTGAAACAGTGAAGTTAGAAATGAAGCCATGACGTGCGTAGCCCGATGATTGGCTCAAGAATACCAAATAATTTCAAGACGAGCTCCAAACTTGTCGGAAGTAAAGATAAGATCAGCAAAGGAGAAACACTCTCTTTATTGATCACACACTCTGTGAATAACCTAATTTTGGATAAATTACTTGAAGAATTGGAGGGTACTTAAGTGATTAAACAAAGAGAGAATTGTAATATGACGTGCGAGACCACTGATGGGAGAGTTATGATCATTTCAAGTTCAGTTGTCACTTTTAGATCCAAAAATATGATATTTATATTCAGCTATAACCGTAATTATCAGATATAATTAGCTTTGATATTCAATCCATCATGATATGCGTATTCATACAGTTGTCATTGTACATTTGGCAGCATAAAGCCTTACCAAGTTAATGTGGCAGCGATATTTGATAGCTCGTGATCTTAATTGTTAATACAGATTTAGTTGACAATTTCCACACGTCCAACACAGATTCTGCCTTAAAATATGAGTGAAGAATGACCCTAAGTATGGGAAGATTCCTGGATAGCTCAGTGGGGCGAACTAAGCCAAAGGTCCCGGGATCGATTCCTGTGTCCAGATATCATTTTAAATTTAGAGAATATTATATTTAGCTACAACTATAGCTGTAATTATAAAATATAATAGCTTTGATATTTAATACATCATAAAATTTAAAGTCAAATTGTTTGTTAAGTTTGTAAGGTTTCCATGTTAAGCATGGTTTAAGGTTATCACCCAAATCAGTAGAGAATGTTTAAATATGTATAAATTGCGCATTTTTTCTTGTAAAAATAAAAATTATTTTCCTTATGATAGCCTTGAGAGTGGTAACTACCCCATAAAACTGAGGGGGGAACTCCTCCCAGTAGCGTATACCAATCAAACGTACCATCAACACGAAATGAATTATCCATCGTATGACTTGGAGGCACTAGCAATCATTTTCATGACGGATAAATTCCGATAGTGCCAAGATTCAGATATTTTTGAAAATCACATTGACAACGTGATAGTAGCTTGGTTACCGAGCCACCCACTTCAAATAGGGGAAATTGCCCTATGGATCATTCATCTTCAGGCGTTTACATTTAATATATTAAATATCAAAGATAAATACAATTTTGTAGCGGACGCCTTTCCCATATCGCCCCACTGGACAGGACAAGAACTTGGCACCTTCACAAGTGTTGTTTTTATACTAAAGTACCCGAATTATTTACTACATTAAGGTGTGCGCAGGCGCTCAAGGTCCGGGATTGGAAGAAATGTGGGTGAGTTTGATGAATAAAGAGGAGCTACTAAACAATTAAAATAAATGACTTTTTTGTGCGAATTTGTAAACTCCTCCTGCCACTCACAGTGAAAAATTTGCGTGTCAATTATATTTTGTGAGGTCTTATTTCACTAATATCACACCTTCTCAATGGGGACGCATTTGGGAATTATTAAGACTATAGAAAATGTAAGAAGAGTTTTTTTGGAGGGGCATGGACAGGTATTTTAGGGACCAAGTGAAAGCTTTTGAAAGCTGCACAAGTGCTAATAAGCCAGGCGAAAAGTATAACGTGAGCAACTTGTCATCGAAGGTAGCCAGATCTTTACTTTCTCGCATTCTTACAGGTAGAGAAAGTATTGTGATCGTCAAAAAAATCGAACTTGAGACTTTGATTAATCTCTTAATTTCATATCTGAACATTCATCAATATTCCAAACAAAATTTATGCTTTCAATAATCGGAAAAATGACTTTAGGGCTCCGGTCTGATGCGTAAATTATCCTTTTTTATCATATACCCGAAACTATTTGAGATATGAGATTACTTATCATTACTAATATGTAGATTCGATGCATATTTTTATAAAACTAATAACATTCAATATATACGCTAATATTTATATTTTTTAATTTTTCAAACACAAAAGGTAAAGTATTGTGACCGTAAAAAAAACTAACCTGAAATGTTGATGGATGTCGACGTCTCATGACCTCCCGAACCCTAAAAAATTGTATTTTCAATGCCGTCTCTCTGTGTGTCTGTTTCAACTTGAAATTAAGAGTAGTTTAATAAAGGGCGAAAAGAGAAAAATCTATTTGCTCAAAATCGGCTTTAATGATTTTGATTAAAATTCGTATCTAGGCGTTGATTAAGATTATAAATAAACTGGATATTTTCTTTTTCCCATTAAAATTAATTTTAGGGTACTTTACAGAATATTAAATTTCCGTATCTCCGCAACTATTTGAGATACTAAAAACTTATCATTGTAAAATTGTGCTACAGTTAAAATTAATAAACTCTTATATGAACTATATTTTTATAAAACTAACAGTTTCTGAAATATTGGCAAATATATTGATACAATTTTGTGAGCTTTAGTTGTAAAGAGATACTACTTAAGTTTTAACGCAATAATTCTCCAATGCCATAGAGTAATTAAATATAAGTAAGTCTCTCAAAAAGTGTATGTTATTTTTCTTAAACCTTTATGAGAAGTGTTGAGCCAGAGCACCGAGGACGGAAGATCGAGGTTCGAATCTCGCTCGGTGAACTGAGGGTGGTTTTTCCTGAATGGTTTTCCACTCTCCCTCCACGCAAATGCGGGTTCACTTCCCTAAATTCAACCTCCCAATTCCTAATCCATTAGTGTAATTATTACTTAAGCGTATAACCCGATGGGTAGTAAGACGCGGTGCTTAATTAATTATTTATGAGAAATGTTCGTACGGTAATGATCTATCTCCATTTTAGACTCAACATTCAATATTTACATTTTTTATTGGTCAAAATTTTTATATGAGGAATTTAATAGTAATATACGATGACATGAAGATGTGCAACACAAAATAAAATTTCGAAAATTCTAACCGGAAGTCGAAATTTTAATACGTAGTGTTGACCTTTGTGGACTCAATATTGATCTTTTTTTATCGGTCCAAACATATAAATGAGGACATTCATTCTTTAAAAATAAAATTATAAAATTTAAAACTGTGACTCAAAAAATGTTTTACATATAGACTATTATAGTGCAATTTATGATTGGGTTTGCTAATGTATATTATTTCGTTTCACATATATTACGAGTTTTGAGTAAATATCTCCATTTATAAACAATAGAGCCAGAAAGTCCGTGTAGAGTTCTGTTCCATTTAATTTATCGAGTGGCTATTTAACACATTTTTAGACCACTCCCAATTTCAGTTAATGGGAATCATTATGGATTAACCGTCATGGATAGGTTATTGAAATTGGCCTGGCTCATTCTTTTTGGGGAACGCCACCTTGGAATCTACTATTCGAGATTTGGAATCTTCAAAAACCTAGGCATACCAGGTAGTATCATCTTGAACAACGGAAGTCAATTTGTTTAAGTGAGCTTCAAAAATTGTGCTTAGATCGAGTGATAAAACATGCAACAATAGTTCTCTACCTTCCGCCCTTTAATCTTTCAGAAAGAAGCTCAATAAATCTACAATCGGCTCTCATACATTTAAACCAGCCAGTGGGACACAAAATTGTCTTTGCTGCAAGAAGTGTTTAATATCTCTCCTCTAAAGCCAGTAGAGTATGACATCTGAGCTCATGCTGGGACACGAATCACTATCTCTGATCAATGTGGTCTGGAAGCTTCCACCCGAACAGACACAGCCATCTTCCCAGCGAATATTACGAATTTCGAGTTACGCGTTCTGACAGCTTACGCTCTCACACCAGAAGATATTTAGGGGATAATAATTATGGGTAGGTAGGAAAAATCCTTTAAGTTAGGTGACCACGTGGTATATCAAATTCATAAAATTATACATAAAGATAAGGGGTTATGGGTAAATTAGGATTTAGGTGGTCAGCCCCTGTGACCCTCCACAAATTCCTAAGTGACGGCCCAGCTGGTGGACCCGATGTGTCGACTTATACTGCATCAGACTCACATCTCTCAGATTCTTTCAGGACTACCTTATTGAGGGTAAAACATGCTTCACATGTGTGTCTCCAGCTGATTTAGCCCGTTTTCCATGGCTGGTAGGACAACGAGTCTCTCTATCTTTCTAGCCGTATTTCTTAGTTATGATTAACTGTAGAGTCTAGCTCTGGCCTTCAGCCAACACATTCACTGTTGCTTTCACGAGCTTATCATTTTGGATGTTTGTTGGGAGTATACTCCATTTAACTGTCAGTCCTTCACAATCTATTATATGGCTGAAGACTCTAAAATATAGTTAGAGGGAAAGATAGATCTGCTATTCAAGCTATTAGTTCGCATATCTACAGGGAATAGTGTGTATTTACTATGTTAGTTTGACTTGTCGAAACGTAAAAGTAAATAATAAAGTCATAGCCTTCTGCCAGCGTATATTTGCGCTATGCTCATATATTGTTGTCTCATTAAGATAAAATCTAATGGGCTAAGTATTCTGTGCTATGCTTTAGCTTATGACTTGGGAACATTCTTTTCTATTATTTCACTTATTTTTATTTAATCCGGTCTCTCATATACATATTAAATACTAAATTTAGACAAGCTAAACTGCTTCACCTCTGTTTGTTCAAACCACCAGGAATTATAACCTTGGATGAGGATGAATTATTTTTTCATCTGAAAAACATTAATTCATATAAAATAATTTAGCAGACTCACTCTTTATCCAACTTCCAACTTCCTTATCCAGAATTAGCGTTCCACCTCAACCAGATTAAGTACAATGCAAAGGGGTGTCAGCATTGTTATCAACATGTCCTCTGAGGGATAATTTCGGAACACTCTCTGTGCTTCACTGTAGCTAATTGATCTGGTTATAAAGAGCATAGTGAATAAATATGATGTATACCTCTGACTAAGAAATGATAGTCAAGTTTATATTTAAAATGCTGCACACCTTTTATAAGTGGGTGAATATCAAATTTCATATAAATAATATATAAATACCTAAGTTAAATTATCAAATAATGTATGAGAACATTACATAGGTATAGTCAATAATCGATAATCAAATGTGTTGTTATGATTCATGGGTTCGTTCAAAGACTGAAGATCAAATGTTGGATAACTACCAGGCATGACTGCTCAATAAATGAAGGTGTTACTGTGATTTCTATATGATTAATGATGCTATCAATGATAAAAATAATATTGTCTATTAATAATGGATTTGGTCAGTAAATGTCGTATATGTATTATACATGTATATGTTAATGATAAAATATAATGTAAATATCATGCAAAGCTTTTATCAAGAGTCTAATGATGATTAAGTATGGTGCTTGGCTCAGATAAATTATTAAACGGCTTTAACGCTAAGAGAGAGCAATAATCAAATGTCTAAGATTGAAGAGAGTCTCTGATCAAATCTCAAATGTCGTCCAAGCACGATGCATGACTTTTATCAATATTAGAATGGCATGAAAATAGTATGAATGGCTCTTATTAACGGTCTAAGTCTAAGTATTATGCATGTCTTAGATAAATGATCAAATGTCGTTGCTCTGGTCAGTTATCGATGATCAGATTGTGACTTAGGGGTAACGTGTTGATGTCAATACTACGGTGACGTTGTGTTCAGACACGTGTTGGTAGGGGTAGGAAAAAGGTTGGCGAGAGTATTCCGACAACGTTAGTCATGGTGAAAGAGAAGGATGTATCGGCAACGTGAGTCGTGTGGAAGAGAAGGATGTATCGGCAACGTGAGTCACGATGAAAAAGAAGGATGTCCCGGAAACGTGAGTCGCGGTGGGAGGTAGGGTGACGGTGGAAAGAGAGAGGGTTAAACAATATTGCTCTTTCGTAACATAATAGCTCTTTCAAACAGGTGGCGCACCCGGGTAGGGTAGCTAATCTTCGACTGGTCTATGAAAGCCGCAGTCACAGTCATTAGCATGCTCTGATGCACCCTGAAGGGGAGCACGAGAGCAAGTTCCAACACATACCAACCAATTGGTCACACCGTGTGGTTTCGGAATCTAACTAACAGATGGGTTATCGCGTTTCACGAAGTTTCTGAAACAAAGCAAACATATTATTAATATTGGTAGGGGAAAACAAAAAGTGTGTTAGGAAACCGAATAAGGGCTTTTAGAGTTACGTGCAGATACACTACTCTATGGGGAGGTTGATTGAGAGCCTCCCAAACCACTATTGACACATATCGCTTATCTGAGCAGGGCTTTGGAACGTCGATGGCACCCTCCAGGGTCAATGACGTAATTCCCAAGCCCCTGGATAAGAGTATATGTGGCTCCAGTAAAGTCTGTAGTAGAAGGACTTCGCCAGCTTCCGGAAGTGGTCCTTGATGGTAGGCATATCCAGGTCACGATTCAGAGTCTCCTTCCAAACATACCAAGGTGCATCCACAATGATCCTCAGAAACACGTTCTGGAACGCCTGCATCCTCCTCATATACGTGTCCGCCAGATGGCCCCAAGAGGGACACGTATAGTCGAGGATCGGTGTGAGAAACTGCTTGTACAGCGTCAAACCGTTCCTTGTAGACAGGATGATACGTCTGTTAAGCAGTGGGCCTAGGATTCTCAGCCTTTGCTTTGCCTTGTTGAGTCTCTCAGTGCAGTGTAGTTGCCAGATCAGTCTGGTGTCCAGAGTAAGTCCCAGGTACTTAACACTGTTCGCCCATCTGATCGGTTCTCCGAACCGCTGGAGTGGGGCCGGCCTGTATAACTTTCTTTTCCATGTGAAGAGCACTGCTTTGCTCTTCTCCACGTTAAAACTTGTTCTCCAGGTGGTCAGCCACCCTCCAACTGTGTCAGGTGCGTCTGGAATCACCTCTCCACCAGCTTCTCTCACCACTACTCCGCTACTAGAGCCGTGTCGTCCGCATACAGTGCCAATTTGGTGTCTGGGATTTAGGAATGTCGTTCGCATACAGACTGAAGAGCACTGGGCCCACAAGGGAACCCTATAGCACTCCAGCCCAGATGTTTCTAACTTGGGAAGTGGCATTCCCTTAGGTAGTGGAGAAGGTGCGGTGGGATAGATAAGATTGTACAACCTTAACTAGGCAGAAGGGCAGCTTCAGGAAGAAGAGTTTGAAAAGGAGACCTTCGTGCCAAACACGGTCGAAGGCCTTTGCCACGTCGAGAAAGACAGCACCAGTCAGCCTGTTGATATTGAAGTTCCTCGTAACTGCTCCACGAGCCGGACAAGTTGGTGAGACGTAGCGCGTCCCGCCCAAAAGCCAAACTGCTCGTTCACCAATATGTCCACCTCGTGAACATGTCGGGTCAGTCTCGTCAGTAGAAGTCTCTCGAACAACTTGCCTGGACAGTCGAGCAAGCTGATCGGTCGATAAGACGAAGTTAGGGCTGGGTCCTTACCCGGTTTATGAAAGAAGAGGACGTTGGCGTGCTTCTAGAACATGGTGAAGTGACTCAGGAGCAGGACGTCGTTGAATAACTCCACGAGGAAGTTAATCGCCTCAAAGGGCAGCTGTCTGGGGACCTCGTTATTGATACCATCACGTCCGGGGGTCTGGTTTAGTCTTAGAGTGGCTAACGCCCGCGACATTTCTATCACCTCCGTGGGTTCAGGTTCATCTAAGGGTCTGTACGAGACCTCACCGATGACCTGAGCCACGTGAGCAATATGCAACGGGTCTGACGGGTCGTCAGTTGGTACAAATTGTGCCTCTAAGTGCTCAGCGAGAGCATCAGCCTTCTCCTGGTCGGAGTTGGCTACTCCGTTACGACCTACAATAGGTGGCCTTGGTGCAGGGACCCACATCAAGTTCCTCAACATGTGCCATAGGGACATGTCCTGCACGCACGGGGTCTCAATCTTGTCCTGCCATACACTGTTCCGGTATTCTTGAACCATCTCACGAACCACATGGACTTTGCATCTTCAGTTGGCCTTATCTACCGGGTCCCTTGAGATTTGCCAAGCCTCCCTTAGCCGATTTTTCTCCCGGACGTGCCTGAGGATAGAATCGGGCAAAGAAGCCTGCGGCGCCTTCTTAGGACGGTGCCTCGGCGTCGAGGCTTCGAGCGACCCTATGATGGCGGAAGTTATGAACTCCGCACCACGATAGATTTCTGCTGCTGTTCGAATGGTAGGGGTGGGTCCCACCCTCTCTCTCAACACATTCGTGAGCCTATCCAGTTAGTGTGCTTAAGGTTGGGTTTTTTTGGAGGGTCTATGAAGGACACTGTGCATCCCAAACTCATAAGAACGGGATTGTGATCCGAGTCTAGCTCAGATAAAGACTTAAACACTAACCGCCTCCTAATCCCTCTGGAGACAACGAAGTCGAGGACGTCCGGGAAACCAAGGGGATTGTGAGGGAGGTGGGTTGGGATGGGGTGCCGGAAACCACCAAGCTGTGTACATCTACGACGTCGCGGAGCAATCGGCCACGAGTGCACATAATCCTAGAGCCCCATGAAGGGTGCTTAGCGTTGAAGTCACCACCGATTAAAACAGGCGTGGTACCGCGAAGCAGCACCTCCATGTCAGCCCTCGTGGCCTGGTTTAACCGGCGGAAGGGAGGGAAGTAGATGGAAATAAGTCGCACTGGGCCGGTAGAGTTCACCAGTTGGATAGCCGTTGCTTCCATGTGTTGGAGGGGAGGAAGCGAGACTACATGATGGCCAAGGCCCCTTCGGACCAGGACCAACCGTCCCACCCCTTCCCACATCCCCCACTCGGTCTCTCCGATGGCAGATGAACTCTGCTAACGAGAACCTCACTGCGGAGCGCAAGTGGGTTTTTCCCAACAGCATTACATCGACACGATGCTTTGCCAGGAAACATTCGAGCTCGGCCTTCTTCCCCGTGACTCCGTTGGCGTTCCAGAGTGCGACCGTGAGCTCCTTCAGCACTGGTGGTCCTCTATTCGGGTGTACCGCCATGAGAGACCAGGTAGAGGATGATTTGCTCCATGACCAGGTGGCCATGGTTACTCCTAGGAGATTCCTGGACCTTCCTCAATAGACTCGATAAAAAGTCCCATGGATCCAGTCCCGGAATACCCTTGAGTATTTCAATACAATTTCAGCAGTCCAATTTTCTTTTTCTTTTAATTTTCATTTTCATCACGGGAGGCAATCTCTGAAGATAAGTGGGGCTTTCACACCACAGGAGTTTCCCTAACGGGTACTAGTTCCTCTTAATGCTGTACAAATGGAGGGCTGGAGTCCCATCAACAAATTACCCACGAGGTTTTGGGAGATAAAGTATTTCATGCAGTACAGTTGAAAATGGAGGGGTGTTACCCTTATAGACCCTATGTTGAGTTCCAATGGGATATAACCTATATTCCCTATCAAATATGGGGGAGGGGGACATATAGTATCCAGTATAACTGGCTATAATAACTTATGGACTAGCACTAGATGAAAGAGTAATATGAAGAGTGAATGAAGAGAAATTCTGAGAGCAGATATGGAAACATAGCGATCGCATTGTGACTAGGAGAGAATGGGTTTGCAAGAAGAGAAGCGCTTGAGTACATGAAGAAACAGCCAGGAATGGTTTTGGGCCCATACTATTCACAGTCGAATAGATTGAAACTTATGGATAATCTATTTTTTGACACTTTTCTTACTCAACATGGCAAAGTTATGTAATTTTCTGCGTACAACCTGAACAGATATTCTTAAGTGGTAAAAATTGAATTAAATAAACTAGCAGAGCTAAAATATATCAAATTTAAGATGTATCAAATAATAATTTAGACTTTAAATCTGGGCTTACGGCATGAATTCACTATAGGTTTAGGATTTAAACTATAATCCACAAAGATGTAAGCTAACGTCTCTGTCTTAAAACAATTAAAATCGTGGCAATATATAATATTAACGTTAGAAATTTAATCACTATTACAGTTTGTGTTATTATTTTCACAACATTCACAGAAAAATGGACTCGTCTTTTCATCTCGGTATTCTCCAATAAGTTCTTGAAAAGAATCACACAGCATAAGCTATTATTTGTGCTTTTAGTGAGGATTACTCTATATAGATATCATATTATGAAAATTGAAAAATGACACCTGGACACGAGAATCGAAACCGGGACCTTCGGCTTAGTATGCCAATGCTCTACCCACTGAGCTATCCAGGAGCCGTGCCGTGCCCAGGGTCAATCTTCACTCATATTTTAAGGCAGAGTCTATGATGGACGTGTGGAATTCGTTGGCTTTATTCACGATCTATCAGATAACGCAGCCATCTTCGACTCGGTAGTTGGATTATTGCAGCCATTTGTATAATTATTATAATTGTACAGGATTGCATATTAAGAATCAAATAGCCGAAGCTATTATTTGTGCTTTTAGAGAGGAAAACTCCATCTAGATATCATATTCTGAAAATTGAAAAATGACACCTGCCCACGGGAATCGAACCCAGCACCTTCTACTTAGTACGACAATGCTCTGACCCCTGAGCTATCTAGGAGTCGTCCCATGACCAGGGTCATTCTCCGCTCATATTTAAAGGCAGAGTATATGATGGACGTGTGGAAACCGTCGGCTTTATTCACGAGCTATCAGATAACGCAGACATAACCATCTGAAGGTCCCGGGTTCGATTCTCATGTCCAGGTGTCATTCTTCAATTTTCAGACTAAGTTCTTGAAAGTATACATCTTGAGAGAGAGGAATATGGCAGAGATGAGGATCTAGAAATTACCAAAATACATAACAAGACTCTATAATTTGCCTAATTCCTTCTTAACCTTAACTTCCTATCTAGCCTGATATATCCATTTTACAGCTACGTATTAAGGTTGTCTTCTGTCTCAGAATGAGTGGATAGCAACCACCAAAGAAGCTCAAGATAATGTTCCTTGATTAATGATACTTAGTTAACTATACTATTTTGTAACAATATCGTGGTAGATGATGGGAGATTTATATATAATGATACATAATATTTAATGAAATATTGAATACAGTATATCTTATTTTGTTTATTTCAGTGATTGTTGCTAAAGTGAAGAAAGTGATGAGACCCGATTACGCCAGCACAGTCTACAAAGTGAAAGTAAAAAAAGAACTCAAAGTAAGAATATACTATTTAAATATGCATGCATAAATATTGTGTTCTATGGAATAGCAATAGTAGACATAGAATCAACATAAATTAAAGAAATACAAATAAGAGTATTTATACCATACTATATAATATATTGGTTCCGTCATTATTTTAAAGTAAAATTAATGAATTTTTTGCATTTTATTTATGAAGAAGTAATTAATTATGGATCACATATAAGAAATGAGATTATTTCCAGAAAACATTTGTAGAGTTTGAAAAAAAACAGCTATTTAGAGAACTTTCCTAACCCAATTTATTAATTTAATATATATCACGAATATTTTTTGAAGTAAATATAATTTTATAGAATTAATAACCTTCATATTTTAAAAATTTTAATTACTGATCATGCATGGCTTGCCATACTTTCGCCACACAATATATTAGCTTATAAATTAAAATTGGAGAGATAAAAACAATAATATTTAAAAGATAAAGTTTTTAAAGTTTAATAAACTTAAATTTGATAATTTTTAACATAAAATATATTAATTAAATATGTAAAATTCATAAGCAAAATAGGAAAGAAAACCCATGTTTATTATCACTTTGTTCCTATTTGATGTTTTGCATTAACTTTAGCCTTTAATAAACATAGATTCTATATTTTGATGAACATAAAATCTAAGGTTACTTTTAACAAATCACTTATTTATTGAGGTAGGCTCAAACATCAGCCAATATAACCAACTCTTCACGTTTCCTTAAATTAAAATTCTTTCTCATACAAAGAGTATTAAAACCAACACAACTAATCTAAAAAAAACTTAAAATACAATAATGTCAATTAAACAAAATTATCTTTAACAATTATTAATCATATATAAATACATACATACTTAATCACGGGGTAGGCTATAAACTGTGCATATAGCTTAAAAAACCACAACTACATACTTAGTCTATCCTCATTAACTTTCTCCACACTTCCCTATCCTTCGCTTCAAATACATCCATACGCCGAGTCATATATGCTCTTTTATTCTTTAAACTCTTAGTGTTTCTCTTTTTCACACATTCGTCTAAAATATTTAACCACGTCTTACATGATCTACCCCTTCCTTTTTATCCACACACTCTACCTTCATATATTTATTTCGTCACTCGATCCACACTCATCCTCTCAGCATACCCAAACTAACGTATTACGCTTCTTTCACATTGACGCATTGGATTCCCTTCTAAGCCGCACTTCTTTAGGACCCATTCATTACTGACTCTGTCCACACGGGGTTTTCCACATACATGTCTTAGCTATCTCATTTCAACCGCATTCAACTTGCTCTTGTGTTTTCTCCTGACAAACCCACGCTTCACATCCAGAAAACAATATTGGCGTCCACACACTTTAATATACTGCCATCTTTGCCTCTTCCAATACTACTTCCTTATTTAAAATAGTCCACATATATCTTACTTCTCTCTGAGAGGCATTCACCCTTCTATTGATTTCACCATATTTACTTCCAACTTTACAGAACAGCCCAGATACACAAAATAATTAACTGGTTCTAATGGTTCTCCCATTTATAATGAGTTGATAATTATTTTCTGATCCATCCTGGTCAAAAACTATCACCCTAGTTTAAAGACATTTAAACGAAGAACCATTCTGCCTGTCGTCACTTTAAAAAGAATTAATGCATTCTGTAATTCACTTTCATTCTCAGACACTAAAACTTTATCATCTGCATATAGCAGTACTCTCACATTCACATTGTCCATTTGTACAATAACCGCGTCCTCACAAGCATCCTTCATACACTTATCTATGACTACATTAAACAATCATGAAGACACATCACATCCTTGTCAAAGCATTATCTCAAAGCTCCATCAACCCTAACTCTCGCTTTACTTCCATCACACATTGGCTTAAGTGAATTTAATAACCATGGCCTACACACAATAATTTTTTATCAAATTTAGAAAAAACAAATTTCCTACACCCTTAACTTCTTTATAAAATTAATAAATTAGTTTTAATTTTAATCTAATTCTGAAGTACAGTGAGGATCGTCACTGAGCATTGATGTGGCAATCACTAATGATTGGAAGAGAGAGTGAGCTAATGTAGCAATCACTAATGATTGGTAGAAAGAGCGAGTTAATGTAGCAATCACTAATGATTGGAAGAAAGAGTGAGTTAAGTGTAGAAATCACTAATGATTGGTAGATAGAGTGAGTTAATGTAGAAATCACTATGATATAGATAGTGGTTAATGTAGAAACATTAAGTGGTAGATAAAGAGTATGTAGCAATCACAATGATTGGTAGAAAAAGTGAGCTAATGTAGCAATCACTAATGATTGGTAGAAAAGGAGCTAATGTAGCAATCGTAATGATTGGTAGAAAGAGTGAGCTAATGTGGCAATCATAATGATTGGTAGAAAGAGTTAGCTTTTTTCAATGATTTAATCTGATAAAATTAATAGGTATGCTATACTCAATTATTTCCAGGAGGTGATTCAAAGTCTGAAAACCCTAAGCTACCGGGGGTTGAGGGCCCATGAATTCTGTCCTGGGAAATATTATAACATAGATTCCTCTAGAACAGTAGTTCTTAAACATTTATGTTATTTTCTTATCACTATGATATCTTGGGATATGACATCCACCCCCCTCACTTCTCCCATCTCCTCTCTCTGTAGACCTATCCAAATATTATTAATTTTAACATCCACGTTTAAACCTTCCACTCAAGCTGACTTCATAATATTACACCAAAACTATACGAAAAAACACATAAATGTCAACGTACTAATCATTTTAACCAAGCAAATATCAATAGTATATTAAAACACAAGAAACTGAAACCATCACAATTACTACATTATTATTCTTCAAAAATATGGATAAAACCATTTTCTGACACTTTCTTTCAAATTGCCTCCAATGACTTTACAACTTCTTCTGATGACTGAAAATATTTTCCTATAAGCTCTTTCTTTAAGTTCCTAAGCAATTAAAAATTTAAGGAAAAAATATTGGGGCTGTAGGGTAGATGAGGAAATATTTGACATTAATGTTGGCTAAGAACTCGATTACAGTTTGAGCAACGTGAATTATTAATTTGTCATGCTGCAACAGCCATGTGAACTTGATGTTGCTCAGGTGTGAGTAGTAATGTAATCCAGCGTGCACAGACGCTTGTCATATTCAAGTAGTCAGAATAATACTGTGCGTGCTTCTTACTGATGCTATAAACATCTCTGCCAGTTGCTTTAAAGTTGTATGACGATCGTATTTCACGATTGCAGAAGCAATGTTTATGATTTTTGTGGTAGCAACAATGTATATGCGAGGAGGAAATCAACTGAGCCATTTATTATTGGACAGTATTTTGACTCGTTCTAGATGTTCTAGATTATTCATGATAAAACAAGACCAATATTTAATTTTGATGAAAAGTGTTTCACACTTGACCCATCTAGAACAAACGTAGTTGTGAAAATTTGCCACCACTAATATTTTTCAAAGGACTAATGGATAGCAACAAATTCTGAAGAGTACTCTGGCAGTTCATTTTCATCTTCTACAAATGGTTGGATGAATTCTGAAATTTTTACTAATTCTTTTAGCGAATTATCTTAGCAAATTGTGGAAAAAGGCGGCCCATTTTGTTGATTTAAGAAGGCCATGCTAGTCATTTGGATTTTAGGTTAGTTTATTCAGCCATTTAGAATGATATGACACTTTTTAGGATACCTCCCCATTCCAGCCACTTTATACAAACCATGAATGTAGCAGTTTTTAGGAGTCTCAAGAATGATTGGGACGCCAAACTTACAAATTGGCAACGTCAGAATGCTGGGGGAAAAATTCTAAAGAAGCAATTCTCTGTTATTATCGGGAAAACTTGGAATGCCATTAATCCAAGGAATATTCAAAGTGGGTTTAGAAAAGCAGGGATCTTTCCTTATAAGCCTGATGTTGTAGTCATAAACAAATATGATCCATTTGCTCTACGCCAATATGAAGAGTATAAAACATACCGTGGAAAGAATCGATACAGAAATCGCTACATCAACAATTACAGAAATGGCTGCAACATAGAGAGTAGATGTATACCCCGATTTTGGTTGGAAGAACAGTGAAGAAAATTCAAACTTATTTATTTGCGACCAATATTAATAACATTTTACTTTGTTATTTTAGTTATTTTATGGGTATTGATAATATCTATAAAACGTGATGGATGCAGATAGAATGACTTGAAGTATGAAGTTGTTTTGGTAACTTTAGTAACTAGATTCTACTGTTCTTCATACCAAAATCAGACTATAGCTACAATCTCCAGTGTAGATGTGGCTATAACCACTAATGTGGAAGTTCCTACAACCTCCGATATAGATGTGGCAACATCCTCCAATGTAGATGTAGCTACAACTTCCAGTGTAGATATGGTAATGACTATTAATGTGTAAGTTTCTACAACTTCCAATGTAGGATTGGTTCCTTCAATGCAGAAGTGACTGGAATAGTTTCCAAAGACGAGACAAACATGTATAATAAAAGGATGCAAGCAAAAATATTGATTACATTTTGAAGAATTATTATTGAAAAAACTAAATAATCATCAAAAGGGGGCAAGCAAGATTAAAAAAATATACAGAAGAAAGCTGAAGTGATAACAAGCAAGGAAATCAAAGAAAAAATGACAAATGTCGAGAAAGAAATGAAAGAAATAACCAGCAACACAAATAGCAAAATAAAATTAGTAGAATTGAGGTCCGATGAAGACATTGTTTATTAAATGAGGGACAGCAGTGAAAATGAAGAGAATGAATTGCAAATAAGGATGTTAGACTATGAACAGGAGCACATTGAGTTTGAGGCAGAGAGAGAAGCTGAAAAATTTGTACTTCAAGTAGGGAAATGGGTAATGGCCAAATTCGCAACTAAAAAAAAAATCTCTACTTTGTGAGCCAGATTGTATATATTGAAGAAGAAGGGGATTATTTAACCAAATTCACAAGGATGAAATCATCAAGTGGTAAAAGATTCACATTTGTATTGACTGATCCAGAATATATATCTCAAGTTGCTTCAGAAGACATCATAAGAACTCTTCCTGAACCAAGACTTGGATGGCATAGCGAACTTAAATTGGACGTTGCATCATACAATGTGCAGAAAAGTGATTTTAATGAATAAACAGTTTTGTATGAACTGTTGGACTGTTGGTAGTCTTTTATAACGAGTTGATGTTGTTTAGTGCAACCACCTTTAAGCATGCGCAGAGCGTATCTTTACCAGACAATTGACAGTTGAGTCATGCCCGTTATAAGTTTAGGACGCATATCCGTGACTTCGTCCCTTGTAAATGTATCGTGCTGACTGATGTTTGTTTTCTTGTTTTATCTTGTTTGTTCGGTTCACTCAACCCGTGGCCATCTTTCTCTAACAGGTTATGTATGGGCCTAGGTTCACGAGTGTCATGTAAAAGAGCAAGTTGAACATAAAAGATAAGCGGACGCGTGAGATTTCCGAGATCGACGCCATGAACACCGCGAACGTATCAAGGATTGAACTTCTAGGCAAAGACAATTATGATACCTGGAAACTGCAAATGCAGGGAGTTCATGAACTGTAGCAAGTTAAAACCTAAGTTGACGAACGGTCGTGCCAACTAAGCCAACGTGCGAGCATGGGTGCACAATGATATTAAGGTGTGGTCGGACATAATTTTGTATATATCCTCGAGCGAACTCAAGCAAGTGAAAAATTGTGAAACATCACGTGAAATGTGAGGGAAATTGGAAGAGATATATCAATCCAAAGGCCCTGCGAGAAAGGCAATCCTTTTGAAGAGGTTAACGCTACAGAAAATGGTGGACATTAGTGATGTGCTTGCGCATCTGAACAGTTTTTTAGTTTCTGTAGACAAGTTGAACGACATGGAAGTCTCGATTGTTGACAATTTTTTACTCTATAGCTTACCCGCTAGTTTTGAGAACTTCCAGTGCACCATTGAATCACGTGAAGAATATCCGGCGTTGGACGTTCGCATTAAAATCATAGAATAAAGTGATGCTCGTAAGAGTGATGCGTGGAACGCGTCATCAGGTGCCATGTTTGCAAAGAAAAATGACGGATTCCACGATAGGAAAGACAAACACCAAGTGAACAAAAGTGATTGCGAAAAACAGAGAGGCGTGCACGATACGATGTTTTATGTGCTGAAAGTCTAAGCATATGGCGAGCGAGTGTCGAAGCAAGGACAAAAAGGAAAGTGCGAAATGTACTGATAACATCTGTTTAATGGTTTCGGCATACAAGTCGAACGATCCAAACCGGAAATCTGAACAGCGGCGTGACAACGTACTTGTGCAACAAGACATAAATTTTTCGTGAAATGTATGACACCAGGCACGGTGTGCTAAACCTCGCGAACAGTGCGACAGCTGACACGTCAGGCGTAGGCAAAACACAGTTTGTAGCGAACGTATTCGGTGACAAAATGAACGTAACGCTAGACAACGCAATGTATGTACCGGACTTGAGAACGAACCTGTTGTTGGTCAGTAGGATAACGGATTGTGGATTCGATGTTTGGTATCAAAAAGACGGTGCCACTATACAGGACTCGAACGGGAATACTATACTAAGTGCTGTCAGAGTCGACGATTTGTAATACGAGCGTGAGTTCAAACAGGACGCATACACTGTCACTTCAGTTTCGAAAGAAAACAAAGTTCCGTTTTAATTGTTACACAGACGCCTGGGTCACAATAATGTGAAGGACATCACGGAGGCCATTCGTAAAGGTGTCGTGAAGGGAGTTGTGCAAGTAAGTTGAACTGTGACATTTATATATGGGGACAAATGACAAGGGCCCCATTTCTCAGCAAATCAAACCGTCACACAGACGTCTTGGATGTGATACACTCAGATGTATGTGGACCGATGAGGACAACGTCCACGGAAGGAGCGAATTATTTTGTCAAATTTATTCACAACAGCACCAGATGGTGCAAGATTCGATTCTTAAGATCAAAGGATGAATTACTCCAAGCTACTTTTGAGTACATAGTCCTCGTTGAGAACCAAAAGGGTAAAACTGTAAAGTGCTTGCAGTCTGACAATGGTGAAGAATACACTAACAAGGAGTTTGACGAGTACTTGAAAAGGTGAGGGATCTCTAGGAGGTTGACTGCCCCATACAACCTGGAGCAAAACGGCATGGTGGAAAGAAAGAATCGTTCTCTTCTTGACGTCGCTAGGTGCCTTCTGACGGTCTACCAACAAAGAGCTAGAATGGTCGAATACCGTATGAGAAATGGACCGGTGGAGTGCCAGACGTGTCTTTCTTCAGGGTGTTTGGAAGTGACGTGTTCTACCTGGACAGAGATCCCAGAAGAGGAAAGTTTGACTCTCGTAGACAGGAAGGGATCTTCCTTGGCTATGTGGATGAGTCCAAGGCGTACCACTTGTGGTCACCTAAGAAGTGTTGACTGGTGGTGATAAGCCATCACGTCAAATTCATGGAGGATGGCAAGCCTCGTTTGATGGTTGACACTCAAACGGACCAGGAAGGAAACACGAATGCAAAAACTATACACAAACTCGACGATTTGTGGACATTGAATTTTCTCCAAGGTGCCGCACTGAAGATGATGAGCTAATCACACACTATGAGGGGGATGAAGACGAGGTATTCCATAGGCTTTGACAACACCATCAAAGCGTATACACCATCACCTGATGGGTCGGGCGAAGATGGGGACATCTCATCCACCTCCGATGACACGGCAACTGACATGGACGTGCATCAGGATATTGATCACACAACAAGGGGCCGTGGTGGGCCAAGGAAGGTCAGGTCAGGTTCAAAGGGAAGACCGAAGAAGCAGTTCCAAGTCATTTCAAGTTTGGCTGAAAACGTTGAGTGAGCGGAGCAGACGTTTCTCTTGGAAATACCTATGAAAAAATGTGTGGTCCCGATTCGAACGAATGGCGAAAAGTCATTGGCACTGAAATGAAATCCATCGTGAAGAACGGGACTTGAATACTCGTTGATCGTCCTAGAGGTCACATAGGGGTCGGCAGCCAAATTTTTTAAGGAACAAATTCCTATCAGATGGAAGGCTCGAAAGAAAAAAGCACGCTTGGTTGCCCAAGGTTTTAGTCAGCAACCCAGCGTTCATCACACAGAGACATTCGCTCCAGTGGCTCGAATAGGTTCCATTCATCTCATGGCATCCATTACTGCCCAATACGGAATGAAGATTAGGCAATTCAATTTGATGTGGAAGCTGCATACTTGAATGGAGACCTAGAAGAAGAGGTTTATATGGAGCCGTCTATTTGCTGCAATTTCTCATCAAAATGGGCTTTGGCGACATGGATGAGATGGTTATTTTCTGCGACAACAGAAGCTAATATGAAGTTGGTGGAGAATCCGATGTTCCATGTTAGGATCAAGCATATCGATATCCGTCATCACTTCGTGAGGGACGTGCTCAAACGCAAGGAACTTTGTGTGCTTCACATCTCAACGGAAAATATAATGGCAGACTTCTTAATTAAAGGACGGCCCAAAGTTAAACACATGCAATGCATGGAATCAGCCAGACTGAGTGATTCGCAATAGTGACTTTCTTTTGACAACCCACTCAAGGGGAACTGTTGGAATGTTGGTATTCTTTTATAATGAGTTGTTGTTGTTCAGTGCAGCCATCTTAAAGCATGCGCAGCGCGTATCTCTTTACCAGACAATTGACAGTCGAGTCATGCCCGTTATAGGTCTGGGACGCACATCCATAACTTCGTCACTTGTAATTTTATTGTGCTGACCAATGTTTGTTTTCTTGTTTTATCTTGTTTATTCTGTTCACTTGACCCACGGAAATCTTTCTATAACATGAACACCTAACTTATACTTAAGAATTATTAATAATTCTTGCTTAGAGTGGCAATCAAAATATTAATGTTTGGTATAATATAAATAATGAATATATGCTTTCATGTTTTCATATCCAATGCTTAACCTTGAGGTGGTTTCAAACTCTCCAAGTAAAAAGTTTATAATTTTTTAACAAAGAAACGTAATTTGTAATTGTAAAAAAACAGATTAAACTTAAGATTCTATTGAATTACCCTTTTTCCCCACTTATATTTACACTGGCATTATGTGTGATAAAACCATGGGGCAAGTGGACATCCCTGACATAGCTTTGTTTTGTTGTTTTTTCATGAAACGTAATATTACTTCACTAACACAAAAAATTGTGCAATGAGCTAACATAATCAAAAATATTTGGTATAATTTTGGAATTTTTATATATATAGTACTTTTTTTAGATATTATACCAACAAATAATTGATAATATGAAGTTTTATGAATCCAGTTTCCCAACTGAACCTAACATGAAAACTACATACTGTTTAAATATAATATATTCATTCTAGTTTTGGATAGTTAGTAAAAGAAATGGTAATTTACCTATTTGTAGCTTTAATAGTGGAAACATAACAACTATATTTTAAATTTTAAAGAATATTAACCCTCAAACGGTAAGGTCCGGGTCGGATACGACCCAAACCACAGTTTTCTTTTTAGTGCGCATGCGCTGTTTATCTCAAGGCCACGGGGCCTCAGTTATCCTTTCTCCCAGTTGTTCTCTAGGCCTCCTAGCTTTTAGGTGTCCGAGGTAAGTGGCATGTTCTTTCTATTTTCATTTACATACGCGCTTGCACTCTCCCGGGTCGGATACGACCCACCTTACTGTTAATGTTATAGATTTTTTTTACGACTTTTACAGAGTTTTTTTCTTTCAGTAATAAAGTGATGGAGGGAAAAACATTTTTCTCCACTCCCGAGGAGATTTTGCGAGAATTGCAACGTCTACAAGAAGAATCTGACGATGAATTGGATGATCATCTTGATGAAACATGCTCAGAGATGAATGACGATATTTTACATAATGACGACAATGTAGACGATATTTTTGATTCAGAAGAGGTAACGGATATTCATGAAACAATCGTATTAAGCCCAGTTGACCAAGATGGTGATAGAAATTTTGTGCTCGGGAAAGATAATGATACAATATGGACAGATAAACCTTTACTTTCGAAATTTTCAAAGGCACCTTCCGCAAACATAGTCATTCATCTTCCGGGGCCTAAGGGCGAGGCGCGAGGGATAACAGATGAGTTAAAGCTATTTTCGTTATTGTTCACAGATGAAATGATAGACAAAATAGTGTGCCATACAAACCAAGAAATTGAAAGAGCAAAAATTAGGTACAATTCAGTGCAATGGTTCATATCTCCTACTAACGCCATGGAGATAAGAGCTTTAATTGGAGTGTTATATATGAGTGCTTTTTTGAAAAATTCGGGCTTAAACCCTGATGATATGTTCTCCCCCATATTTGGCCCCCCCATTTTTCGAAGTTCAATGACAAAAAAAAGATTTGATTTTCTCCTCACAAACCTTCGGTTTGATGATAAAGATACAAGGGAAATTCGCAAGTCTAATGACAAGTTTGCTGCTTTTCGTGAAATGTGGAATGTATTTGAAAGTAACTGTGCAAAATTCTACACGCCATCAGAGTATCTCACAGTTGATGAGACACTTCTTAGCTTCCGCGGTAGATGCCCCTTTAAGATGTACATACCAAAGAAGCCTGATAAATATGGGCTAAAAATTATCTCATTGTGTGACGCCAGAACTTTTTATTTTATGGGAGGCATACCATATGTAGGGAAAGAACGTGAGAAGAAAAAAGGTGATTTATCTTTGCCTACTCAATACGTACTACAGCTCACTAAACCACTGTATGGAAGCAACAGAAATGTGACATCAGACAATTGGTTCGCTTCTTATGAGTTGACTGAAGAATTGAGCAAGAGAAAACTTACCTTTGTAGGGACTCTACGGAAGAATAAACCACAAATACCGCCATCAATGTTGTCACATGCGGAAGAGAGAGTCTTCTTGCTTTTTATATCAACACGATAAAATGTTGATTTCCCACACACCAAAAAAAAACAAAAAAGTACTTTTGATTTCATCCATGCATTTCACAGGGGAAATAAACGAAAATTCTAAGAAACCTGAGATCATAGAATTTTATAATTTGACAAAAGGAGGAGTGGACGTCCTTGACAAGCTTTGTCATAACACAACAAAAAGGAAGAGCCGCCGTTGGCCCATGCGTTTCTTCTATGGAATTTTAGACATTGTTGGAGTCAATAGTTTTGTACTTTACAAATGGAACTGTGGTGGAGAGACTTATTCAAACGATGCAAGATCAAATTTTCTAAAAAACCTAGCATTTGCCTTGACCAAACCATTGATGATAAAGAGGGTGCAAAACAAACATCTTCCGAGGGAACTACGGGCCACGATTAGTAAAGTGTTGGGAATGCAAGAGGAAGAGAAAGTTAAAAGAAATGAGTTACCATCATCAAGGAAGAGAAGAAGATGTGATTTGTGTGATAAAAATAAAGACAGAAAAGGAAATGAGTTTTGTACACGATGTAATAGATGCTTGTGTGGAGAGCATAAAATGGTAATATGCCCTCCGTGCTATTGTGATATGGACTCTGATGAAACAGAACAGTGATTTTATACTAATCTTGAGTTTTAGAATTGTGATATTTCATAATAACTTTTTATTTTATTATTAAAATACTTTATATAAAGCTTTTTGAGACTGGAGCAATTTACCCATGTTTTGGAAATGAGCCAATTTAGTCTGTGTTAGTCATATTAATTATTAATTTTTTTGTATTTTTTCTTCTTTAATAAATATAGATTCAAGTTTCTTATTTTTATTAATTTTTAGATACTTTAACCAATGAAAAATTGACAAAAAATATAAATGGGTCGGATCCGACCCCACCTTACCGGATACGTCCTCAAAATGTACCTTACTGTTTGAGGGTTAATTATTTATAGATATATACAAATTACACTTACATTTACTATCTATAGCTAAATAATGGGTATTTGTTGAGGTTTAAATCCTGAATTCAATCGTTGAGTGCATAAATGAACCAATTCAAAATGTGAATAATTGTGCATATGTTGCTGACCAAGGTTTTTGGTGAGGATATATAATTTGTAAAGAAATAAACCAATTAAGACTGGTTTATAATAATTGCTGGATATGAAATTTATTTAAAAGTTGTTCATAAAAAGCTACGTTATACGATATTTTGGGTGGATAACATATATTGAATGTATTCGTGTATTTCAGGCTACACAGAAGGCGGCCATATTGCTCAAATCTGGCCGGCTTGTGACGTCAGGAATGTCATCTATGTGCGGCGTTGATCTCAAGTTAGAAGAAACTTACTTGATTGCCGGCCACGTTTCTGCAGGACAGGCCAGGATCTCGCTTTGCAGTTTCATTCAACCGTGGAGGGAGACAAGTGTGAGGCAGAGGAAAGGATTCAAATTACTATACAAGCAAGGATGTAATTGCAAGGTGAATACACTGTCAGCATTTCAAGTATACTATCCTAATACTAGAGCGAGGATTTCATTTATACTATCCTAATACTAGAATGAGGATTTCATTTATACTATCCTAATACTAGAGCTAGGATGTAATTGCAAGGTGAATACACTGTCAGCATTTCATGTATACTATCCTAATACTAGAGCGAGGATGTCATTGCAAGGTGAATACAATGTCAGGATTGATTTCATTTATACTATCCTAATACTAGAGCGAGGATGTAATTGCAAGGTGAATATAATGTCAGGATTTCATTTATACTATCCTAATACTAGAGCGAGGATGTAATTGCAAGGTGAATACACTGACAGCATTTCATGTATACTATCCTAATACTAGAGCGAGGATGTAATTGCAAGGTGAATACAATGTCAGGATTTCATTTATACTATCCTAATACTAGAGCGAGGATGTAATTGCAAGGTGAATACAATGTCAGGATTTCATTTATACTATCCTAATACTAGAGCGAGGATGTCATTGCAAGGTAAATACAATGTCAGGTTTTCATTTATACTATCCTAATACTAGAGCGAGGATGTAATTGCAAGGTGAATACACTGTCAGCATTTCATGTATACTATCCTAATACTAGAGCGAGGATGTAATTGCAAGGTGAATACAATGTCAGCATTTCATGTATACTATCCTAATACTAGAGCGAGGATGTAATTGCAAGGTGAATACAATGTCAGGATTTCATTTATACTATCCTAATACTAGAGTGAGGATGTCATTGCAAGGTGAATACAATGTCAGGATTTCATTTATACTATCCTAATACTAGAGCGAGGATGTAATTGCAAGGTGAATACAATGTCAGGATTTCATTTATACTATCCTAATACTAGAGTGAGGATTTCATTTATACTATCCTAATACTAGAGCGAGGATGTCATTGCAAGGTGAATACACTGCCAGCATTTCATGTATACTATCCTAATACTAGAGCAGGGATGTCATTGCAAGGTGAATACACTGTCAGCATTTCATGTATACTATCCTAATACTAGAGCAGGGATGTCATTGCAAGGTGAATACAATGTCAGGATTTCATTTATACTATCCTAATACTAGAGCGAGGATGTAATTGCAAGGTGAATACAATGTCAGGATTTCATTTATACTATCCTAATACTAGAGCGAGGATGTCATTGCAAGGTGAATACAATGTCAGGATTTCATTTATACTATCTTAATACTAGAGCGAGGATGTAATTGCAAGGTGAATACACTGCCAGCATTTCATGTATACTATCCTAATACTAGAGCAGGGATGTCATTGCAAGGTGAATACACTGTCAGCATTTCATGTATACTATCCTAATACTAGAGCAGGGATGTCATTGCAAGGTGAATACACTGTCAGCATTTCATGTATACTATCCTAATACTAGAGCGAGGATGTCATTGCAAGGTGAATACACTTCCAGCATTTAATTTATACTATCATAAACTGATACGTGTAGGCTATCACCATATCAGTCCTGATACTAGAATCAAACTCTGGAGCTTTTTCTTTTGTGCGCCGCTATTTTACCACTAAGCCATTTTGACGCATCAGGTATTCTGAGCTTATCCACGCTAATAATATTTGATTTTGTTTTGGTAACTGGTAAAACGTATCCACCGATATAGCTATTCACAATCACAGCAAAGGAAACTCATATCTGGTTTTCATAGTTCTAAGCAAGTATTAATTACCATGTATCATACACTGATATGTATCATGATACATGAATGGTATCTCTAGGATCAATCATAATACCGAAATCAATTTAAATTCCGTAAAAATGACTACATGGACACTAAACTGAAACCCCGTGGCTCCGGCTTTGCCCCCTCAAAGTTTCGAGTGAGTTTTGTCCAAACCAAAGCTTCTCACAATGGAAGACTTTTTGACTGATGATAATAATGGTGGTAATACGATGATATATTAGACTCTAGTGACTTAGTATAAAAGGTTTTGAGTCCAAGCTATCAAAACTAGTCTTAAGGAATTGACGAAAATGAATATCGTAAGTTACTATTAATAAAAACAATTCATGCAATACATACTGAGCTAATATCAATGAAAATGTATAGTTCTGAAGATTGTCAGAGAATATGAAGAGTGGTATTTTTTAAGAGATAAAATTAAAAAACAAAAACTTATTTTCTATGTGATAAAAAAAGAGAGTGGACTACTGAAGGGTTAACTATCAGGCTCTATTGTTTAAACATGGAGATATTTACTCAAAATTCGTAATCTAATATACACTAGCGAACTTGAGGAAAAATTGCGCTATACATACGTGAAGCATTTTTGACTCACGGCTTTAAATTTTATAATTTTATTTTTAAAGAATTAACGTCCTCATTTGTATATTTGGACCAATAAAAATATTGATATTGGGTCCCCAAGAGTCAACACTTTGAATTAGAATTTTCACTTCCAGTTTAAAATTTTAGCATTTTATTAGGGGATGCACATCTTATGCTTATCGCATTTATTAAATTTTTCTGATTTATAAATTTTGACCAATAAAATAGATAATTATTGACTACTGAGTTTAAAATTAAATATATAGATCATTGGTGTACTAGGGGTGATCCAGGATTAGGGCGTGGGGGGCGCGCGCCCCCTTCAAGAAATTGTATCAATTAAATCAATGTTAAAGTCACTACTAGTTTTTTTGTCACGTATTATCTCTCTCAACTAGATTTCATTTTTACTTTCTCGCTATCTTAAAGGTAGAGTAAGTATTGTGATCATTAAAAAAATTGAATTCGAGATCTCCACGTTTCATGACTCCCCGAATCCGAAAAAGTTGTTTTTGAATTTCCGCCTGTCTGTCTGTCTGTACCTCCGACTAGAGACTAAACTACTATACCAATCGGGCTAAACTAATTATTTTCAAGCTAAATGCATATATATATATATATTAACTTTTCAAACATTGCGACCGTAAAATAAATCTAATCCGAGATGTTGATGGATGTCGACGTTTCATGACCCCCAGTACCCTAAAAAGTGGTTTTAGCAATACCGTGTGTCTGTGTGTCTGTTTAACCCTATAATTAAGAGTAGTTTAATAAAGGGTGAAGAGAGAAAAGATCCATTTTCTAAAAATTGGCATTACGATTGTGATTAAAATTCATATCTAGGCGTTGATTAATATTATAAACAAAATGGTTATTTTCCTTTTTCTATGAAAATAGATTTAAGGGTACTTTACATAAGTGGAAATTTCCTTAGCTCAGCAACTATTTAAGATACTAAATAACTTATTATTACAAAATTGTAGGTACTATTAAAAATAAAAAACTTTTATTTGAAATATATTTTTATAAAACCAATACAGTAGTTTCGGAGATATTGGCAAATATAGTAATACAATTTTGTAAGCTTTAGTTGTACAGCGATACACTACTTAAGTTGTAACGCAATAATTATTCAATTACATAGAGTAAGTAGATAAGAAAGTATCTCAAAATTTATGTTCCTTTTTCTTAACCTCTTAGGAGAAATGTTTTACAGCAATTATCTATTTATATCAACTTAGACCCATTATTCAATATTTATCTTTATTATTGGTCTAAATTAATAAATTAGTAATTTAATAAAAATACGATAACAATAAGATGTGCAACCCCTAATAAAACGTCGAAAATTTTAACCGGAGGTCGAAATTTTAATACGAAGTATTGACCCTTGTAAACCCAATATCGATCTCTTTCTTTTGTCCAAATATAATAGCGAGGACTTTAATTCTTTAAAAGTAAAATCATAAAATTTAAATCCTGGGGTCAAAAAAGTTTAACGTAAGGATAACGCAAATTTTGCTCGGGTCTGCTATAATTTAATTTCACGTGTAATACGAACTTTGAGTAAATATCTCCACTTTAAACAAAGAAGTGAGAAAGTTCGTGCTGAGTTCCGTTCCATTTATTTAAAATATGTATCATTATACTTTCCTTTCATTCTGTAATAATGGATCTTGGCATGACTATCTGCAAATTTTTCACAAAGAATTTAAGAGAAAAACTGTTGTTCATGACACCAGATGAAACTGGGCAATTTTAACCTGTGGTTTTTGGTCTAACCAATGACCCAGCAGAATCCAGGATATGCATCCCCAATACTTTGAGTAAACTACTTAACATCATCACTGTATCTGGACGATATATTCAGCTCTTTGTGAGACTGAAAAGAAATTCTCGATAAATTGATAGTGTGCTTAAGGAATGCTATCTTAGCTTATCTTAGCTACACCAAAATGTTAAATGAAAAGAACACTTTCGAAGAAATGGCTAAAAAGCTTATCGGGAAAAGGAAGGACTCCTGTGATCATGGACTAGGTGAGAAATTGAAGCAGCGTAAGCAGTTTAAATTCAGCAATTAGGCATCAAACCCTTGCGATCTAGCAGGTAGGGCCTAGGTATATTATCATTTTTTAATTTTTTGCCAATAGGTCATATGTGTTTTAATTAATAATTTGTGTTAAATCTATTGACGATGCCGTATTTATTATTGAAAATGCAGTATAAAGTAGGTGCACTTTATTTAACTACATTCCTTCTATCGATCTGGTATTATGACTGAATTTTCAACATTATCTTATGTAATTGTGATTGGTTGGAATAACTTAATTAGCGCAAAAATATATCATATAAATTTCCACTAGTTTAAATTTAAATGCATCAAGAGTATGCATTTAGAGAACGCAAACAAATTTGTTATAGCAGAACCATTGAGTATATTATATATATATATTATATATAATTACTATATGACTATATAAATTACATAATATAATACCTATGTGAGTATATAATATATAAATAATATATTATAATTATATAATTATATTATAATATTTACTATATTGCATAATGTATTATGTAATATAATAAATATATAAATAAACATACAATAATAACTATTGAGTATTTTATTATATATTATATAAACTCAATGGCAAACAGTCTTTTGTTTTCGTTCAACCTATACGGCGCCATGTTTATTATGCATTAAGGTCTGAGTATTGTAGATGGTCTTGGTTTTGATATCATATTATTTAAATAATGGGTTTTGATGATCATTTTAGCAAAGAGTAACACAATACATTTTCCTTGCTCTGATGCAGTTGTTTCCCAGAAGCAATCTACAGGTTGACCAAAAATGAGTTACCCAAAAACAGTATACCAATGAAAACTATTGAGTAGTTTGGAATGAAGTTAAAAGTACCTACTTAGTAAGAAGTTTTTTGAAAAAGCTGTAGTCTATTAAACATGATTTTATAGAGGATGTTTAAATAACTTTCTTTGAGCCAAGGCTAGGTTGACTTTTTTTCTTTTTGGCTAGTTTAAAAAATGTTAAATCCAAGTCCACAATTACTATTTAAAAAACTTTTAAGTAGCTTATAGAGGTATATATATTTCTAAACCCCCTTCACCCAAAAGTTTTAGGTGCAAGGGGTTGGGTAAATCATAAATCTCCGCCCCTGTAACTGGCACAAGATAGGGATTGGTAGCGTACTTTTGTAACTGTGGTAATTAACTTTCGAGTTCCTAATGCCATAGAGTAAGAAAATGGATACAATTACAAAGATGCAGACGATTTTATAAAATGAAGTGGAAAGTGAAGCATAAACAGAATTTTTTTTAGTGTTTTATTAACAAAGTCCAGCCTGGACAAAAGATGGATCTAATCCATGCATTATTTCCAGATAGCCATCCCTCTCTAACTATTTATTTAGATAACTTGGGGCCTTTTCTGGAAATAATAATTGGGGTTTAAAGTAACTAAGTTTTAAAGGTTGTTCTAACAATTAACTTTAGAAATTATATCTGCATAAGTATATGCAGAAAAATATTATTTAATATTTGAAGTGAGCCTGGAGAGAGTAGGTCTCTGAAAATAATTTCGGCTTTAAAAAATGTTTGGGATGATGTCTAAACGTGCTAAACGGTCCTGCCAAATTAAAATACTAACAATAAGCGTACTATCAGAAAGAGCAGGGGAATTCAGACACTTGTGAGAAGACAGAAGTACAATACAATATTATAGTACGGGTAATTAGTTTTATATTTGGAAATTGTGGTGGGTTCAACTTAATGTACGTTTAAAGAGGTTCCATTGATCATCCATTCCTTTTTTTGGTGAATTCTGCTCTATAGACTATGTTTGACTAATATTGTTTTTTTAAGATTGTCAACTGCCCATGGTGGAGGGACTGTAAAGACAAAGCCCAGATGTCAGTAATTGGCGAGAAGAACACTTCAAAGAACTTATGTCAGTGGAAGACCAGTGTGAGTTCCCATCAGACGCTACCTGATTGTCAGGGAATGCATTCAATCTGCATGAAGCTACCCGGAGGAGGCTGTGGATGGACCAATGACCGCCAATACCATGCCTGTATGAAAACCAGACGCCGCATGAGGGACGAGCAGCTTGCCAAAGAACCATAAATAAAGGGAATCAAATAGTATCTGGGATTGGTACTCTTTTGCAGTAAATAATAACAAACAAAAATTAAGAATGCTTATTTGTTAGAAAAGTTTTCTAACTATTGAACTACAAATATTACCTGATTCTAGTAGGAAGAACATTATTTTAGAAATTCAAACTTAATATTGTAATGATCCTGCTTTGTTGCATAGCTTTTGGTGTAATTAAATTAAGTTTGTGTCAAATCTATTAGTCGCACTGTACTGTTGTGTATTCATTTCCGTACACGTGCGAGCAGGCTACGGGTTAGGAACATTTGGTTTGCTTGTTTCTAGCTCTAGTAATTATTAAAGAAAAAAACCTCGCAGTGTGAGTGCGAGAAAGAGAGCAATATTTTTCATTTGCAAACTGTATTTGTTTTGATTTCTTTTTAAAAGGTAGTTTTGCTTGTGCTCGCAAGAGTTCAGCAGCTCTCAGTATCAAAATTAATGTTATAGCCATGAAACTGGTGGGGGGTATGAATAATTTGCAGCACTTGTTAACGAGGTGTTCTGAGAGAAAGACACGATGAAGAAACGCGAGTGTTATTGGGGCAATTTCTTGAATGTAGCATCTTAATATGTGCAAATAAAACTTGTAATATGTATTAATATATACATTATTTAATTAACAACATCATCAGGAGGTTCGCGTGGAAGGAGAATCGCGACAAATGGCGCCCAACGTGGGGCACGATAAAAAACACTCACGGTAAACTCGGGAATTTAAGAGGTGCTTACCGACGGCTTGATAAAATACTCACGGTAAACTCGGTATTTTAAGAGGTGCTCACCGACGGCTTGATAAAAAACACTCACGGTAAACTCGGGAATTTAAGAGGTGCTCACCGACGGCTTGATAAAATACTCGCGGAGAACACGGGGAATTAATAGGTGCTACCAACCAATTCAAGGGCAGATGCAGCAGCGGGGCAGATGCAGCAATGGAGCAGCTGTGACACACAAAGGCGTTCCTGTAGGTACTTCATCAACAATGCAGGATAGCAGCGAAGTATTTCATCAACGGATGTTGGCGAATCACCGAGGGACAGGTCGACTGAATAGCGTAGATATGTTTTGCTACATGGTATTATTTCATTATTTAATCAATTAATGTTATTGATAACAGCAGTGAGGCAACAGAGCAGCGGATGCTGGACCATCGCCGTGGAACAGATCAACAGAATAGAAGGGGATGAATAAAATGTTTGTGTCACATTTCAGTATTTTAATTAATTAATGTCATTGTGGATAGCAGCGAAGTATTTCATCAACGGATGCTGGACAATCACCGAGGGACAGATCAACAGAAGAGCAGTAGTTATATATATTTTTTTTGTTACATTTAATTATTTTAATTAATTGATTGATGGGTTCATTGTAGTAAGGGAATTCTTTATAACATTTAATGAAGTAAGTAGAACTTAAAAGGTGTTTAAACTTAGAAATTAATATATTTAAGAAATTCAACAACTCTTTTAGTTGATGATGTTAGAATCAGAAGAGGATTTAATTGGGGAAGAGTGTAGTAGTGGGATAGGTCAGTTTCCATTTTGTTCGGAAGATAAAGACATCATGAACAGACCATATAACCAAGAAGGATTAGAGGAGAGTGACGAGGATTGGGAAAATGAAATGTATGAGAGTAGATTAAACAAACTAAAGGTGGGAAATGCAAACAGTAGAAACTTACATGAAGGGTGCATTTCTGTAATAGAACAGGTAGAAGAAGGGGAGTCAGGAAATAATAGTGAGAATCAGATATTAGATGAAAATAGCTCAAAGGGACATTCAAAATTAAAGGATGGGGGTGATGAAATTTCGATATTAAAAAAAACTACTGTAGACATAGAGGATAGTAAAAGAGATTCTGAACCAGCTCAGGTAGAAAAGAATTTAATAGGGGAAGGGAACAAAAAAATTGAACAACTTATCATGACTATAATGAGTCAGATGGAAGATAATAATAAAAAATTGGGAACACAAATAAAAAACAATATTAAAGAATTAGGAATAAAATTAGAGTGTAAACTAGATAACCTGGAAATATCGCACCAGGCACTTAATGTTAAGGTAATGGATCTAGATAAGAGTTTGATCACTGTAAAACAAAATCAAAACGAGTTGGAACAAAAACAAGATAATTTAAGAAAAATTCATTTTGATTTAATTGGGGGAGTTGACAAAGTGAATGAAAAAATAGAAGGGCTAGAAAAGAAATTAATAGAGACAGTCAAAAGCACAGAAAATAAGGTAGAAGGTATTGAGTTCAAAATTGTTCAAATAAAAAAGAGTGTCAAAATAGTTCAGTCTAACTTGGAAAGAGAAGTCAGTAAGGTTAGGTTAGAACTGGAGGGTCAACTGGATGTGAACAGGGATTATATTACGTCTCAAGTAGAAGATGTACTAACTCAAAAAGGCGAAAGCATAGAGGAAAAGGTCAAAAAGTTAAAAGATAGCTATATGAAAAATCTTGAGAAATTACAAAACAAAGTGGAGGATTTAGAATGTAAATTTAACGAAGTCAAAAATAAAGAGAAAGTTGATAGTCATGTTTGTCATAATAGTGTCTTGTTTAGAGGAATGAATGAGGAGATGTTATCTTCAATTCCCAAATTCAAGGGGCAGAAAGGAAATATTTCGGCAATCCAATATATTCGAAAAGTGGAGCGTACTTTGGAAGGAGAACGATTTAGTGAAGCTAATAAGATTGCTATTTTGTTATCAGGATTAAGAGAGGAAGCTAGGTCCTGGGCAAATTCTGTAGAAGGAGAATGGGATACATTTGTGCAAGCAAAGAGTGCTTTGTTGGGAAAATTTTGGTCACAGGTAAAACAAGATAGTTTTTTGCAGCAGATTTTCAATGGTAAATACAGTGTTCGAGCAGGAACTATGTGTGAATATCTTCACAAATATAAGGTACAAGCAAAGTATTTGAAATACCCGATAGAGGAAGATAGGCTCATGGGGCATTTAATATATCACTTTCCTCAAAATGTACAGGATGCTCTTATTGGCGCGAATTTACAGGACCTTCAAGACATGGAACGGGTGTTAAATGCATTTGATGATAGATGTCAAAGAACTAGAGAATGGGAATATTTAGGGGATGTGCAGGAACATGATTCAACACAAAATGGGTACTTACCTTCAGATTCAGAAAGAAGTACAGGGATAGAAAGTAAACAAAATTGGTCAAGTTTCCAGAAATTTAAGGGTCAATACCATCCACAGGGACAAGGTAGAACAAATGATCAGTTTCAGAGAGTAAACAGAACACCACCTCCATCACAACGCTGGGAGAGAGGGCAAGAAGATAGGAGCAGGGTAAACCAAGATAGTGGTCCACGATTCAACCAGGGACAGGATAGGCAATATGATCACAATCAGGGACCAAAGGGATATAATCAGTATTATCACCCACCAAGGTACAGAGAACAAAGAGACATGGGAACCCAAAATACTAATCAGGGACAGAGGCAAGATGATGGACGAGGTCGAGCGAGATCTGTAATGGCAGAGGTGTATCAGCCTAAACATTTGGATGAAATTAAACCTTATTTTGAGAAAGTGACAAAGATAGAGGGAAAGTAGGGAAGTATGGCTGGACTAGGAATAGGTTTTGTGTCCTCATAATGATAAAGCTTTTATTAGAATTTTACTATGAGCTTAGTAAATTGTGCTTTAAACTTAGGGTGTATAAGAAAAATCTTTTAAGATCTTCTTGTAATGTGAATTTAACTTAGGGTATAATTCTACCCAAATATGGATAGTGTATATTTTGAATGTTATTCAAGAGACCTACCAATTTAGTCTGAAATGACAGAAATATTATATTTTGTGTTTTGTCAAGAGTTTCATTCTAATTATGTGCAGTGCAATGGGTATGTTTTTTATGTTGTTTATTATATTATATTATCATGTGAGAATAGTGTACATGTAAGAAGGCTAGCTAAACTCTAAATAATAACTCTCTTTAATATCACTAGTCTATTGTGTTTTATCAATTAAAGTGAGACTCTAAAACCTTTCTGCCATAGAACATTAAAATCAGAAAAGGAAATGGCAAAGCAAGGTGAACATTATTAGGACTGTTAAGTGAGAAATTTTGAAGTAAATGATAAACATTTTAAATTATATCAGATGATTGATGCCTGCCGCTACTCTATGTAATCAATGCATTGGTTTTCTAGTTTTTGTTAAATATATAAGCTTTAGTGGTGTCATAATATGTGCAAAGGGCTCAATGTAAAAACAAGCTGACCGAATTACTTCCTGACTCATTTTTCTTCTAAAAATAACTCAGAAAGTAGGGGAGTACTGTAATGATCCTGCTTTGTTGCATAGCTTTTGGTGTAATTAAATTAAGTTTGTGTCAAATCTATTAGTCGCACTGTACTGTTGTGTATTCATTTCCGTACACGTGCGAGCAGGCTACGGGTTAGGAACATTTGGTTTGCTTGTTTCTAGCTCTAGTAATTATTAAAGAAAAAAACCTCGCAGTGTGAGTGCGAGAAAGAGAGCAATATTTTTCATTTGCAAACTGTATTTGTTTTGATTTCTTTTTAAAAGGTAGTTTTGCTTGTGCTCGCAAGAGTTCAGCAGCTCTCAGTATCAAAATTAATGTTATAGCCATGAAACTGGTGGGGGGTATGAATAATTTGCAGCACTTGTTAACGAGGTGTTCTGAGAGAAAGACACGATGAAGAAACGCGAGTGTTATTGGGGCAATTTCTTGAATGTAGCATCTTAATATGTGCAAATAAAACTTGTAATATGTATTAATATATACATTATTTAATTAACAACATCATCAGGAGGTTCGCGTGGAAGGAGAATCGCGACAATATCTTGGAGTCAACATTGATAACATCTTCCTTGATTATTAATGTTATTCTATAATTATTGATAATATCTATCACAAGTTAAAGAAGTAACTTCTATTACTTAAGGTATTA
The DNA here is from genome assembly GCA_033556935.1 of Timema podura. Classification (NCBI taxonomy): domain Eukaryota; kingdom Metazoa; phylum Arthropoda; class Insecta; order Phasmatodea; family Timematidae; genus Timema; species Timema podura. The sequence continues at coordinate 60,766,691 of JAVRXN010000004.1, forward strand.
ATATATAAGAGTAATTTTACTAAAGTTTGTGACTGTCATTTATTGTTCTTCCTAACATTATTCTAAAATTAAAATGGGCATACGTTACTCTGTCCTAATTATACTGCTTTAAGGCAAGTTTAAATTAACTTAGGGTAGTAACCTTATTTTATAAAAAAAACTCTTCAAAAATCTGTAGGTTTAATTTACGAACTAAGTCATTACTAGGCTAATATAATAATTAAGAGAGGGAAAGAAACAGAAGTATTAGTAGAAAAGGCTCTATTTAATAGTTCAAAATTATTATTTAATGTAAATATTGTGTTAAAATATTTAATTAAGACTCATAGTAAACATACTTAGATATAGTTTTATAGGTCTACATAAACTTGATTTATTTCCCAGAAGTTTATAATTATATAAGATCTTATTTATAAAATGTATGTTTATTTTTCCCCTATTTTAACACTAGAACATAAAATTAATATAAGTTATATTAATTATGATACACAAAACAGTTACGGGAATTTAAGAAAGTTTAAGGAACTTTAATTTAAAATAGTTTTGTGAGTTTATTTACGATAACTTTGGCTATGTTTGTGTATATATGTATTTATATACATATTTAAATTATTGGTATTTATAAAAATGATTAAGTTTATATTTATATATATAATATATATTGTATATACATAATATGCAAATTTATAATATAGATTTTTATATATTCACATATATCTATATATAACATTTAAGGTGGGGTGCTAGTGAGCGCCAGTTTAGTGCATTAATTTTGCAGTTTTTATAGCATAAACATTTTTTGGCAAAAATAGATCAAATATTTCTTCTATAGAAATATAGAGTTTAGCTTTATGCACATGCTAATCTTAAGAGTTCTTGAATATCTGTCATGAGCATAGCGGCATTTGGTGACAAACTTTTTAAATGCAGAGAAAAAGTTGTCACTAAATTCCAGGACACCCTTGACAGATATTAAAGAACTGTTGAGATTAGCATGTGCGTAAAACTAAACTCTATATTTCTATAGAAGAAATATTTTATTTTTTTTGGCCTAATAAATATTTATGCTATAAAAACTTCGAAAATACTGCCCTAAGCTCACGCTCACTAGCACCCTATCTTAATTATATATATTTATATAAATTTATCTATAGTATTTCTTAATAGAAAACATGTAAACTGTCAAGTCACACTGCCAACATTAGGGAAAGCGTTGTGGTTAAATTCATAAACAACATTTTGGGCAACCATGGTAGATTTATTTGGGTTTGGATAGTCCTCTCAATGCCAGGTACTATTTCCCTCTTCTTGATTGGTAAGAATTCCACAGAACAACTGAATTAGTGAGATTCCAGGTTCGGCTGCATCATTTACATCCTTCAGATTTTAATTTCTTTGATGACATTCAAGGAAATCATTATTGTTTTCCAAAGTATTTGGATCATGTTTAAAAAATTGTTGAGGTAGAGTATAGTCGGTAAATAATTTTAGATTGTTTTGTGACATAAAATTGCACAACTGCTTCGTTTGAACTGCTGTTGCTTTATCTTTGATACGTCACAGAAGGTTGTCTGCACCTTCCTTTTCACCGTCGTCACTTTCGTTCCAGAGGGAGCTTTGAAGTCGATAAATGCTGATCCAAAATGTGTTTCACTAAAGTACCACAAAAAATGTCCTGAGAATCTTTTAGCTGTAGCATCAGCAATTACTTTGTTTTCTTGTATTTATCAGGCTCCTTTAATAGTTTTAAGTCATCAAAAGGAGATGATGCAGCACAAGGAGAAGTATACCAATACTTGAGATAAATCTGTAGTACAAACACATTTAAAAAATCAAAGTCCAGAGAGTTCTTGGGCAGTTAGTTTGAGCTGCGAAAGGAACAGGTAGATCTTCATGCTGTTTATTAACTCAGCTATCCACTTAACTCAATGCAAAGCTTCAGGAACATGAATGTTAGTCCACTTTGCATCGTCATATCCAAGTAAGAGCCTTGATGAATTTGGCAATATCATATCTCAGTGGATTTAATTGTTTAGCCACAGAATATTCTATAATTCCACTCTCGTAGGCGTGGTTTTGCCATTCTTGTTCCAGTTTCCCGAAAATCACTGGAAAATCATGATATTTGGTCCACTTTGGTCCCCACTAACACATTAAACACACTCTCAATAATAAGCTCCATAATATGATGTCGGCAAGCTAAGATGAAAGGTATCTTCGGATTATTTTTTTAAAGAAGAATACAAGCACCAGCTCTAACTACCCTGTCACTGGCTATTGGAAAGAAAATAAACACAGAGCTTAGGGAAGTGACGTTACAATGTATAGATTCTAATAGCTGTTAATGAAAATCACTGGTGATGTGTAACCTCTAAATGTCAGCTGAATGAGATGAAACTTTTAGAGGTTATATATTTAATACAAAAAGGGAATATTTTAAGAAGGTGGGACAAGAAAGTTACAACTTTAATTTTTTCCATGTATAGGATTGTCACCCTAATATATACATATTATATAGTAAATATACTAAATTAAGTATATATAATTTAAATAGATAAATATATATATCTAAATATATTATATATATTACTAGAGATATTTATATAACTATAAAATGTATTTATATATAATATACATTATAAATGTATATATATTATTTAAATAAAAATATATGATATACATATAGTATTTATAATATTAAGTATATAAATAAATAATATATATAATGTATAATATAAATACTATATAGTATATATAAATATATATTTATTATTACTAGGTGTACTTTCCTAAGACAGGTCTAGTATTCCTTTTGTCAGTAAACTTACACCAACAATGTGCCCTATCTTTTGCCTAATCCTTCAGCCCCGAGATTTTTTTCTTTTGTTTAAATATATATATATATATATATATATATATATATATATATATATATATATATAACGGATATAATTATAATGTAAATATATTTATGTTAATATAAATATCTATAATATATATTTATATAAATATATACATGCATATCTAATCATGCCTTTACCTTACGGGTAGGTAAGAAACTGTGAATGTAGCTTCAAAAACAACTCCATAGTAATGTATCCATCCTCACTAACTTTTTCCACACTTATTTATCCTTGAATACTCCATTCACTTTAACAACATCTCTACTTAGATTCAAACATGCTCTTGTGTTTTTCCTGACAAAAACATGATTCACAATGTTGCGTAAACAAATTTTATATCACTGCCATCTTTGCCATTTTTGATACTTCATTCTTTGCAATAATCCACATATATCAAAACTACTCTCCAAGATGCATTCACCCATCTGTTGATTTTACCATCTATTCTTCCATTTTTACAGAGCATTCTGCCCAGATACACATAATTACTCACTTGTTTCTAACAGTTCTATATTTATACTAAGCTGACAATCTTTTCCTTATTTGTCCTAATAAATAACTATTTCCTCAGTTTTGGAGGTATTTGTAGAGATTAATTCTCATGTCACCATATTCAAACGAATGAATGCATTCTACAATTCTCTTTCCTTCTCAGCCATTAATACAACATAATCTGCATATAGTATCACTTTCACATGACATTGTCCACTTATAGGCTACACCAACCACGTCCCCACAGGCATGCCTCATACACTTATCCATGACTACATTAACAACTCTGGAGACATATCACAACCTTGTCTGGCACCCTGGTCAATGCCAAACAATTAGCTCAATGCTCCATCCACCCTAACGCACGCCTTACTTCCATCATACATTTTCATAATTGCATTTACTATCCATGAATTCCCACCATACTCTCTCAGAATATTCCATAAATTACTCTTATTTAACTGATCGCTCGCTTTCTACAGATCAAAAAATGTACAATAAATTCTCCTCCTTACTGCTATACATTTCTTAGTCAGTTGTTGCAATGTATATATTTGGTCCATGCAACCTCTAACTGGCATGAAACAACATTGTATACCCCAAATCTTGTCCGCAGTTTTTTCACGCACCCTCTCAATTAATATTTCCCTAAAAGTTTGCCTGGAATACTCAACAAAATAATTTACCCATAATTCTTACATTCACTCTTATTGCCTTTGCCTTTGTAGAATGGACAGAGACAACATTCTTACAGTCGATAGGAACATTCAAAACCCCTGCACACACATTGAATAACTCACACAATCTGGCAAGTAATTCCAGGCCCAACACTTAGGCATTTCATTTGTGATCCCATCTACGACCATAGTCTTGCCATTCTTTAAGACTTTAATAGCGTTTAGTAGCTTAACCTCGTTAATTATTTCACTCATCGTAAAATATGTTCCTTATTCTATGTAACTTTATTGGTGTTTTCGCCATAGCGATGCTCAAAATACTCCAGCCATCGCTCTTTTATACTGTATTCATCTCAGATTATCTCGCCACTTTCATTCTGAAAGCCATAAAGCTGTATTTTTATTCCTTGTTTAGTTATCTTTACCTACCTCCAGAACAGCTTCTTATTTCCTTCAAAACTATTATGCGTTTCTTCTCCTTCTTTTAATCTTATTTGCGCTTTTCTCTCCTTTACTACCTACTTTATTTATATTCATATTTTTCTTTTTGTATAGGTCCCTCAACCTTTTATTTTCTGTTTCACTTTTCACAAACATCATTCGCTAGTACGGTTCTTTATTTTCTCTCGCAGCTTCTTTCAACGGTACATTTCACCATCTAGCTCTTTTTAAGTTTCCTACCAACGCAGATCCAAACACACATGTTCCACATTCCACTTCGCATTCTATTCAACGCATATCATAAGCATTTATTTAGACACACAATTCATGCTCCTGTAAATTTAATTTTTAACCCAGCAATCTTTCATATTCTACTCTCACGTTTTTATCCTGATATTTTTACACTTTCACTATTACTTGCTTAATATCCTAGCTAACTTCTTCTTCACAAAATCCATACCTAATTCTACTACTGAGATCACTGGGAAGTGATCTGTTTCACATTCAGCTCCATGCTTAGCCCTAGTATTTTTTACTGAACTTCTTAGTATCCCTGCAAAGACCACAAAATCAAGCATCGTTCTCAAATCACCACTTTTCCAAGTGTACAAGTCAATATCTTTGTTCTCAAACCATATGTTCAACACAAATAAACGTTTTACTAAACATAGACTCACTAACTCACTATCATTTATCGTTTACCCTGTCATCAGCATACCTTCCTAACACTACATCTGAGTTATCTCTTTGGGTACCCACGCATTCATTCATATCTCCTAGTCAGATAATTATTTCACCCGCTTTAGATCCATCCAAGACTTCATTGAGCCCATTTAAAAATTCCACTCTCACATTCTCATCTTCACCCTCCGCCGGAGGATAACCAGCAACCAACATAATTCTACAACTGCCTATTTTCATACATACCCATAGAAGCCTAGATGACACCAACTCACACCTATTCACAAACATCTTAGCTGTTGGGCCTAATATTAAACCTACTCCCTTAACTTCCCCCATTCATCCACACCTGACCATAGTGCCAGGTACCTTCACTCGTCATCAAAACATCTTTCTCTTTCCGCTTGGTTTCACAGATACACACAATTTTCAATTTTTATTCTAATCATATCTCTAACCGCCCATTCTCTTTACCACATACTCCACTCACATTCCATGTTCCAATGGTCCATGTTGTCGTCAGCTTGTTTACAAATGGGCCGTTCAGTTTTATCCTCAGCTGCTCATCATAGCTTTTGTCATACGATGCTGATTGTGTAGATTTTCTTTTAATAATTAGTTTATATACATATATCATACATAAATAAATTAATGTTTATCAATAAATATTTATATTTATCAATATATATATATACAGTATTTATATAAATATACATATATCAATATAATTAAATATATATTAAATATATAAATACCAAAAATTTAAATATGTAATTTTTTAAAAGAAGCATTTATTAATTACACTTTAATAAAGACGAGACCTATTGATCATTTTATAAACTAGTTTTATAGATTAAATTACAATTATATTACTGTACAAACAAAAAGTTGAGCCAAATATTATACTGTCTTTAGTATCGAAAAACTAATAAAATAATTTCTTAACTTGTTTATAAAGTTTAAATTTAAATTAATTAGATTAATTTTAAAAATTCTATATTTAAAATTATATTTATTGAAATAAATAAACAGCGTGGAAAAATATATTTTTAGTAAAATTCTAATGGTGTCCGTTTGTATGTATGTATGTATGTCTCGTACACGCTACTTGGTTGGTTGATCCTATGTCAATAGTAGGTTCAAGCAACTAGCCAGTGTACAAAGTAATACAAACTGGAGAACGAAATGTGATCTCCAGAAATTTATAATTTGACTAACACTTTACATCCAGCCCATGTCGCAAGTCCTAAACACCTAATAAAATGCTGTGAACAAAGGTAAGAGTTGATAAATGATTTCAAGAAAATATAGGGTAATTGATTCATTGAATACAAGTATAAGTAAAGTTATATAAACATTTGACAATAAGCTATAAAAGCCTGTCTATTCTCAGACAACAAAAATTTAAATAAGTTAAACAAGTTGAGTAAATACAATAACAAAGTATATACATGAACCCTTCAAAAATATCATATTTTTTTGAAAGCTTAGGCCTGTGCCAGGACATAAAAATTACAAATATTAAAAGTTAACATGTCTCATCCTGGTTAATAAATTACAAATGATAGTAAACAAATGGGCGAAACTTCATTAACGCTAACCTCCATGTCGGGGGCAAGGATATAATAGTTTCGACAGTTCACAAGATTCAAAAGCTAAGATGTCAATATGCCAACACAAACCAATTTCAGGTAGATACCCACTATAAACATATTAAGTTAACCCTCACAATAAAATACCATAAAATAGGGTGAACAAGCTCTAGACCAAAAGTGAATCTGGACTATCCACTCAAAGTCAAAGCTCTACACTAAATTGAATAAATTTTACAATAACAAAGTAGAATATCAAAAATTGCTCAACATTAAAAACAAATAGGGGAATTCTGAGCCTAACTGTGCACTTTACTACTCTAACCAAAAGTGGCATCAGCTACCCTGTCGGCGTTCCCGAGAAGCAGGATAGTCGTAGTGTCAGACATAGTTAATTAAGTTAAATTCATAATAGAAAGATTAATACTTCGAACAAGGCAAAAATGAGGAATAATAATGTCCCAGATATTATTTAGAGAAATAATACCTAATTCAAATTAATCATTAAATTACACGTTACAAAGACTTACTCTTTGCGCTAGCTTTTTAAACAGAGCTTAGAATAAAGAATGAATCCATCAAACGCGTGCTAACTTGTAGCTAAATCTATCTAAAATCTAAATCTATTGTTTCTTTAGTCATTGAAAACTGTACAGGTAACGTTAAATATATTCTTTGCATCAGTAAGAGATTTACTTGCGAAAGCTACAGGAAGTAAACCTTCTGTATATCTTTGAGAAAGAACAACCCCAAGGTCATAGGACGAAGCGTCAACCTTAAGTTCAAAGGATAACGATATATCAGGCATTTTAAGTACCTTAGGGGACATAAGATTTTGCTCAAGATTAGATAAATCTTTATTTTGATCATCTCCCCATACAAATTGAACTCCTTTCTTTTTTTTTAGAATTTAATGGGGCAGCCAACTCAGAAAAGGAAGGAATGAACCTGGAATGATAGGCACATATCCCCACAAAACGTTGAGCCTGTTTCAAAATTTTAGGGACAGGAAAGTCAACAATGGGCCTAATATGTTCAGGGTCCACAAGAATATTACCCTTAGATATCACATAACCTAAATAGGTTATCCAATCAGTGCCCCATGGCCCTTTATCAGGATTAAGAGTGAGACCAGCCTCCCTAAGAAGTTTGAGAACCAACTTGACATGTTCATTGCGTTCTTCTAAGGATTGACTATAAATACAAATGTCGTCTAAATAATTGAATACAAATTTGAATTTGAAGTCGGACAAAATATGGTCTAACACTCGACTAAGTGCCGCTCCAACACAACTGATCCAAAGGGGAACTCTAACTCATAACAACCCCAAGGGGTAGCAAAGGTGGTAAACTGCTTCAAATCTTCGAAGTGCACACTGAAGAAAACTAGCATTCAGGTCTATCAAACTATAGACCTTCGCCCCCACTAAATGTTGAAAGTCACTTTCAATCGTGGGAATAGGGTAGGGGTCAAACACAATCTTTTTATTCATTTCACGATAGTCAACAATTAGGCTATGTCCACCGCCTTTCCTGGGAATAATAAACGCAGGACCAACGTATGCCAATCGAGAAGGTCCAATGACATTTTTATCAAAACAATCTTAGAATAAGTCTCTAAACGCTTGTAATTTACTGTACGGAGATCAGAAAGATATATCTGATAAAGGAGGATATCACATTTATCCCAATTAGTGTTTATGGTGTCAGAAAAACTTTGAATGTTTGCACTAAGTTCAACAGGTGTATTACTGATCAAAATGCTATCGTTCCTTTTTACCACTTTTTCAAATTTAATTTTAGTGGAGCGGTTAAATTTGAAATAAATATTATTTCTTCCTAAATCGATTTTTCTTTCTGTTCTGGTTATAAAATCGACGCCTAGTATAATATCATAAGGTAAGTTGGTGACAACAGGAAATGAATGTTTCCAAGAGAAACCTCTAACTTTAATTGAACAATAAACACTTTTATTTACTTTAAAGAGTGGCTCCATTTGCAATGGCAAAGAGTTTGGGTTTGAAATATGTTCCCGCAGAAGAATCTAATCTAGGTAAACTATTTAAAAATTTGTAGTTTACGAAGGACGAACTAGCCCCAGTATCTATAAGTGCAAAACTGGAAACAAAATTAATAGATACTTTAATTGTGAGTTCTAAAACACATGGAAGGATGTTGCGTTGCCCGGCACAGCCATGTCATTGTCGGTGCAATATTAGTTTTTGCTCTACATTGACTTCTATAGTACCCAACCTTACCACAATTGTAAAACTTGATTGAAGACATTTCTTTACTTTGAATTTGTTTATTTAAGCCCTGGTTATGACTAGCATAAGGTTTGGTAGTGTCAGATTAGGATGGTTTACTATAATTTTAATTATAGTAATTAGGGTTGCTAGCACTAGTATTATCAAATTGTTTAGGCATTGTGGGTGGAGGGTTGGAAACCAAATACTTCTCTTTCGCTAGCATGGAACTTTATATTTGAGATTCCAAGAAATGCAACTCCACCAATGAGGATGGTTGGGAGGAAAAAAACAAAATGACGTAGTGTTAAGGAAACACATTTTTTTTTAGAATTGTTGTAACACTCATAAACTTAAAATGTTGATTGGAAGGACAAAGTATAAGATTAATTTACAAGTTTAACAAATCAGTTTATTAATATTCAAACAAGTCAAAAGGAAGTACATAGGACTGTAGGTAGAAATTATTCAAACCATCCATTGTTTAAACATGAGAATATAAATGGTTACAATAATATAAATAGTTCAACAAAGGAGCATCAGGTGTGAAGCACCTAGGTACACCCTATAACCCACACTTATAGGTAATAGGTGTAAATAAGAAAGTTTGTAACTCGTTAAAGCAGGACAATCACTAAGTACATCAAGTAGAAAGAAAGGCAGCTACTCTAAGGCAATATAAATTAGTGGCGGTAATCAAATCTAATTAAAATTTATCATACATAACTCTACTCCAGCCTGCTGACTGTGAGGCTTCCAACTAAAACACATAATTTCAAATATAAAGAACTTAAGCCACATAAATTTAGTCCTAGTTTAAGGAGTTACAAGGACGGTAATTAACATGAGCTAGCTAGCTTGAGTTAACTCCATAGAGAGTTATACATTACAAAGTTATAAGATGAGAGAAAAACTATTATGTACAACCAGTAAAAGGTGAACTACCAGGAATCTAGACGATACAGATACTACGGCCGGTCAGTTCCTAATCTAGTACTGCCTGAGCAATCAATAGTATATTTATTCTGTTACTATGAAAAGGGGACAATAATACTAGACAAAATAGTGATCATTTTCGACTAACGCATAAAGGTGCCACTAAGGGGCCGTACACAACAAACAAAACCCCGTGGGCCACTACTATGGACAAGAAGCACCTCCACAGGTTGCGCACCGCATACCGGTACACAGTAACGCATCAGAGACAAGTGTCAGGTCAAGACCCAATTAGGTTGTGAAACAAAGCAATAGATAACCTGGTATCCTCCATTATTAAATTATATTCTTTAAGCTAGCTGCAGCTGGTCATATAGTCTAAGGAGCCTAATCATGACCCTAATATTTGCGACTAGACCTAATAGACATATAAAAATAGAGCATAAACCCACTATTATAAACTATGCCTTATAGGCATAGGGAAATAAGTCGGTAGTACTGACATACAATAACTAAGTCATATGGACATAAAACAATAGAGCTCAAAGCTCAACATAAATCCACAATGAGTAACACCTGACACATATTATTTGAATATATTAGCAATTGTAATCATTGTGTTAATTATATTTATGGTATTTTTTTTGTACATATTAAACCGGCGGTTTTACATACTACAATTACAGCAATGTTAAACTGTTACAAAAACATAATTTATTATTAGAAAAAATAACAATTTTTTTTAGGATATTATTTTATATTCTACTATATTACAAAATTTATGATTACTTACTTCTACATTATAACTGTATTACTGGTATTTTATTTTATTACAAAATTTTATTCACTCGTACTTTCTTGATCAACCGTTTTTATGCAGTTTTATTTACATTCTTGTTGAAAAAAAAACTTTTCTTCTTTGAGTTATTTCCTTCAATTCGTTTTTTTATGTACAACGGCGACCACACGTGAATAACAACTAGAGTAAACTAAAGCAACGTTATAGAACTTTCATACACGTGATCGAGCTTGCATGAACTATGCAATGTAAACATACGGCGGCAATGAGCCAGACGTATGACATCACGACTGGCGCCATTGCGTATCCACAACATTCCTGCATGGCACCAGTTAAAACTTCCATATCTCAGAAAATAAATTACTTTTTTTAATATTTGATGACAGCATACTACGCAGCCGGAACTGATTGAGAAATAATTGGAGGAGATCCAACCTAATTACCTTTAATTTAAAAAAAAAATTATGGTTGCTGTGAAAATGCGCCAGCGTCAGTCACAGAAGTTTAAACTAGCGTTCTCAGTTACTATTAATAAGTCACAAGGTTAAACCTTGACTAGGGTTGGTATTTATCTCCTGAAGCTAGTTTTAGCGATGGCCAACCGTACGTGGCTTTTTACAGAGTGCGAAGCTAATCAAACATAGGGGTTAAAGTCGTTGAAGGATCAAATTAGGAAACACTGATCGAGAAAAACCCTACCGTATTCACAAAAACATAGTTTATGAAGAAATTATGTGTTTTATTCATCAAAAATAAAATTGATTTAGGTAATTTGTATGTAACCACTTTGTTTATTATAATTAAATGACAGAAATATACATTTATAACAAAACCTAACTTTCATGAATCTACAAATTTAAGACTAGGTTTTTTTAGATGGGTAAAATTGACATCAGCCTGTCATAAAGAGGCTTTAATACTAGTAATGATAGTAACGAAGTTCGTGTTAAGGCAGTATCCACATCTACTAATAATATTCAGTAAATGATTAGTGTAAAGGAAGTACACAAAACATTAGAACAAAAGTAAAGTAGAAGAATCAAATAGCCAAAGCTATTTACAATTATTACAATTATTATAATTGTACGGGATTACATATTAAGAATCAAATAGCCAAAACTATTATTTATGCTTTTAGTGAGATACTCCATCTAGTAATATCGAGAATGAAATAATTAAATTAATAACTGTACAAATAGCAGCAATATGCCAACTACCGAGTCGCAGATGGCTGCGTTATCTGATACTCGTGATATTAATATAATCACACACTTGTAGCCGACGATTTCCGCACGTCCATCATAGCTCTGCCTTAAAATATGAGTGAAGAATGACCCTGGGCATGGGACGATTTCTGGATAGCTCAGTGGTTAGAGTATTGGCGTACTAAGCCAAAGTTCCCGGGTTCAATTCCCGTGTCTAGGTGTCATTTTTCAATTCTCAGAATAAAGTAGAAGAGTTACAACTCAACCAGAAAAGTGTCGTCAAATAGTGCTACCAATTGATACAGCCAGAATTGATTTCCCCTCAATTCTATAATATCTCTCCTCATGTCCAATATTCCTTCCCTGAATTCAACAATATCTCAATCAATGTAAAGCATAAAATTGAGTTAGAAAAAATACAATTTTTTACCATTTTTAGACCATTTCTAAAATATTACAATTTAGTTGCTGGCAAAGCTTTTTTCATCATATCTTCTATTTGATCATTAGTTGAGACATAGTCTATTTTAAATTTACCATTCATAACCATGCTTTTTTAGCAAAATAGTTCTTTACATTAATGTGTTTAGTACGTTTTTCTTATACATATGAGCCATCTTTATATATCTGATTGTCTTCATAAATCAAGATAGGATAAACAGACCTACAAATCTCCTCCAAAAGTTGATCCAAAAATAAACATTCAGACATATAGTTAGAGAGCAAAAAGTTACAACCCGTTAATTATTAAATCAATTATCGATTGTTTTTTGTAACATCAAATTATAACATTACCATAAAGATTTATTAGAAAACCGGAAACCCTTTATTTTTATATTTATATCACTTACAAAGTCAGAATCTACATATTATGCTTTGACAACCCTTCTTATAAGTAAAACAATTTTATTTTTTTGTAAATTTAAATTATTGAATTATACTTTTCAAATATTAGCAATAAGTATTATTATAACAATTACGAAATCGTCCAAAATATGAAACAACAAATCGTAAATCTGGTCTGGTGCTCAACATAATATACATCAAACTACCCATTAGTTCCATGTACCGACGATTTTACGTGTCTAGTAGATAGCACTGATAATATCCAGGTTTCTGATGTGCGTTTCCACCGTAGGATGTTCGAGGTCGACTACCTCCACTGTTTCTGTTAGCGTGTCGCATACATCCACGACTAGTGTGTCGATCAAATAGTTGAAATATCGGGTGATGGGTGTCGATCACATATCCCGCTGGTCGATGGCATCCCACACCTCACAAAGACACGCCCAGCTAGGTTCTAGACCCGTTGAGTCCGGTATCTTGTTTCTCACTGATGACGACCATACGGTCACCGCACATGCGTCTCAGAGAGATTTCATGATTAGTCAGACTAATCTTCTGAGGAGGTTGCGTGTTGGTAAAAAAACTTTGAAATGACCAGCTTGTAGTTGCCCAGTTCTTTCCACTCTACATGGTTAAACACCACACAATCCCTTCCGCATTTTTCTAGCTGGAAATAGGGCGTAAAGTTGTTCTTGACACTCATACCAACGATGACTGGTTTGGCGCTGACCTCATCCAGCAAAAACAACGTGTTTAAAATACTGGTGATGTCGAGTGGCTTCACCGGCTTTGCTTTGCGGGTGCAGATGTCTTGACCTTCCATGATGTTCGATTGCTTTGACGATTGTCGTGATTATTGCTGGCACGCCGTCGGGACGCTCTTATATAGCCGACGGGGGAAAGACAGGGTGCATGCTGATTGGACGCAGCCTCTTAAGAGGCAGCAGGACCCTAACGTCTTGAAAACTGTGTTGTAATAGCGTCGTTGTATGTATAATTGGTGGGTGAGAATAGGTCTAGGAAAGTATTCATTGGAATGTTCTTGGTGCAAATGAGAAGGTACATGTTACAGTAATGGCCACAAACATCTGTGGGCAATGCTTTGAAGTTGTATCGTATTATGAGTCCAGTGGGAAATGATTTTGCATATAAATACCAAATGTGACTATAAACGGTGTCAAAAACCATAACTGTCATGCCGTTCTTGTCGATAAAGATGGCGACCCAATGCATCCCAGGCTTGGTGTGTAGATCCGTGTTGATCACGAGAGCGGCAGTTAGTTGCAAGTCTTGCAGAGAGTTGATCAGCAGGGAAAACACCCGATCGTACAAAACGGAAGCACGGGTTTGTTTTCAGCGCACGTCTTATGGTGTGCTTGTCCATCTTAAATCATTCAATTTCGAGATCCCCAAACGATGGAGGCCGAACAGAAATTCCAAACAGGACTCTGTGTCATGCACATGGTGCGGCCCAATTAAAGTATTTTCAAAAATGAACAACCTCTGTCATGCAGATCTACGACCAGCATAGGTGTGTGTTTAGCCAGAAACTTTTTCTTTACGGCCCCCTTGATGTATACGGTTTCTGTACTCACTGTGGAACGGAAGATGAGCGATTTTAATAGGCAATAATCCACATCACCGCTATCTCAGGGAATGCCGTGCAGTTTTTTTTACAGTATAGTTGGCTTGCAATTTAGCAGTGGCGGAAAGTTCCTTGAGGGCGTATGGGGGTTTTAACACCCAATGTTAAAGTAATGTTCTGCATACAGATAAAACACTCAGTTCCTTGACTATAAACTCTTTTCTGTCGTCGATGAAGCTCTGGAAATCCACAATGACGTGCATTATTTAAATGACGAGTGTAAGGGGCGGGAAGCCGCTTTTATTACCTCCCAAAATCAGTCACGATGTTTCTGTCCTTGTCGATGGTGATGATGTTGGTGAACTCGCCTTACATGATACAGTTAACGGTTCCGGTGAGTGCCCTGATGAAGGTCACTTCGATGCTCAGAGAGTCATGCCTCATAAAATTCTAATGCGATGTTATGTGGGCCGACAGATTAGGTGTGAGATCGAAAGCCACGAGATGATATCCCTTAGGGAAGGCTTCCCGTGTGATGTCGCTACCTTCATTCATGAAATGGATACCCGTTACAGAAAACCATGTGTGGTAGATCATGACATAGTTGCCGTTTGAAAATTCGGGATGTAACGATTTCGACGGAACTTGTTCCCCATCCACGTACAACGATAAATGGTTCATGCCGTAGGTTTGGAAATTGAACGCATTATTGGTGGTGTCTCCGTTGAACGCAGCGTTTGATACAAATCCCACGATGTATCGTTTGGGTAACTGACCCGTAAATACGTTGTCCGGTGATTTCCCTTGCTCACCCGTAGGAATAATTAGTGTTTTTACTTTCACACGGGTAATGGAATACTTTGCGGGACTGATCTTTAACGTTAAAAAATTATTTTGTTTAGATTATCCACCATACTTTTCAACTTCAAACACTAAATCTATATTATTTTCGTTTTAAAACTATATACCATATAAATGTGATGCAGTCCGGGAAAAACATACCACACGTCGCTCGAAGAAATAGTTCAGCACAGCGTAAAATGACAATTCGGGTCAAAATTGACGGTTTCTAGATTTCAAAGCCATCTGAAGGGTCCACGGAAAAAAGGGGGAACGTCAATTTTTTTTTAATTTTTGAGGTTGGCACGCTGTCGTGTACTTTTAAATAAGCTCTTTTTTGCAAGCTAGGGTACATTTCAAGAAAGAGTATGGTCAAGGTTTTATGAAGGTTTTAAAATATAGGCAACATGGAAAAAAGGAGGAATGTCAATGTGGAACAACGAAATAAGGGGGAATGTAAGTTTCGCAGCACTGTTGTGTTTAACTTGCACTTCTCGTTTGTCTCTTGAGTTAGCTAGTGAGGTTTTGTGTTCGCGTTTTGAGCACTCAGTGGTTTCTTTATAAAGTGAATAAATTATGAAAGAGGCAATAGTGAGCAGTGAACAGGACAGTAATATACAAAAAACAACAAAGAAACGTTAAATAACTGGCAGAATGAGTGAAGTTAAAAAGAAGCTCCTTGCATCAACTCATCAAACCGGTTCTGACTGTAAATATATGCGCTTGAAATGTTTTCAAAATGTGGAGGAAAGTGACCGAAAGTCTATTGTAGTAAATTTGAATAAAATTACTGTAAATGAACAGAACAGTTATTTAAGTGGTCTTATAAAAGTGAATACAATTTTCCAACGTAGGCCTAGGCTGAGGAAAATGCAATACTTCATGAATGTTCATATTCATACCGTGTGCGTGTTAAAAGACAAGCAGGTATTGTGGAGGTCCCTGTGTGCTACAAAGCGTTTTATTCTCTTCTTGGAATTTCTAAAAAGAAAGTTGAGGTTATTCAACGTTACATTAAAAGAGGTGGCCAGCCCAAAGATGGTCGTGGCCAGCATACAAATAGGAAAAATCGCTTGTCTAAAGAGACTTTTGATGCTATTTGCACCCACATTGGATCCTTTAAAGGCGAAATGAGTCATTACAGTCTTAAAGACTCAAAGAGAATCTATTTGCCTCAGGAATTGAATATTACTAAAATGTATAATCTTTACAAGGAGAAATACCCGGAAAATAAAGTTTCGTATGAAAAATACCGAAAAATTTTCAACGAAAATTTTAACGTTAGCTTTGGTTATCCAAGACAGGACACCTGTATCTCGTGCGACCTTTTTGCCGCTGAAGTTCGTACAATTGAACATGGACTAAAATAAATGGTACGGCGCACCGCACAGACTTTCTCTCTCTTTCTATAAACTCGTAAGATTTCTGAACGGAATAATGTACATTGTATCATCACCACTCCACATAAGAACACGCATAAAATAATATACAATGATATAGAATCAATGAGAAAAGAGGCGCATCTTTGTCCACCTAAGAGCATTTCAAACAGTTTAATGTCTTCCACAAGGGTCAACACTTCGTATTAAAATTTCGATTTCTGGTTAAAATTTTAACATTTTATATGGTGTTGCAGATCTTCAAGTCATCGCATTGATATTTAATTATTCATTTATACATTTTGACCAATAAAAAATGTAAATATTGACTATTGAGTCTAAAATGGAGATAGATCATTGCTATGCAAACATTTATCCTAAGAGATTTAAGGAAAAATAACATTTTTTTTTAGATACTTATATTTAATTACGCTATGGCATTTGAGAATTATTGCGTTAAGACTTAAGTAGTATATGTTTACAACTAAAGCTCACAAAATTGTATTAATATATTTGCAAATATCTCAGAAACTGCCGCTTTTATAAAAATATATGTCAAATAAAAGTTTTTTATTTCTAATATACCTACAATTTTGCAATGATAAGTTGTTTAGTTTCTCCAATAGTTGTGGAGATACGGAAATTAACGCTTCTGTAATGTACCTTAAAAATCATTTTCATAGGAAAATGAAAATAGCCAGTTTATTTATAATCTTAATCAACGCCTAGATACGAATTTTAATCAAAATCGTTTGAGCAGATTTTGAGAAAACAAAATTTTTCTCTTTTCGCCCTTCAGTAAACTACCCTTAATTTTAAGTTTTTATAGACACAGACAGACGGCATTGCAAAGACTATTTTTTAGGGTTCGGGGGGTCATGAGACGTCGACATCCATCAACATTTCAGGTTAGTTTTTTTTACGGTCGCAATACTTAAACTTTAATGTCCAAAAAGTTAAAAATATATATATAATTGCGTATAGATTGAAAATTATTGATTTTATAAAAATATATTTTGGATAAAAATTTTGTATTATAAATATAAACACATATTTGTAATGCTAAGTTATTTCATATCTCAAATAGTTTCGGAGCTATTATAAAAAATGTTAATTTACGCATCAGACTGGAGCCCTTAAATCAATTTTGCCGAAATATTGAGAGTAGCCATTTTGTTTGTAATATTTATTAATGTTCATAAATGAAATTTAATCAAAATCGTTAGAGCCGATTTTGAGAAAATCGACTTTTTCTCTTTTTTCCCTTCAGTAAACTACCCTTAATTTTAGGGGTAGATATCCAATTCCAAAAACCCCTCGGGGCAACCCTATGAAAACCATAGATATCAAGTTTCAGCTCAATCGGTAAAATAGTTTAGGCTCTAGTTGGAGATACAGACAGACAGACAGACAGACAGACGGAAATTCAAAAACCACTTTTTCGGATTCAGGAAGTCATGAAACGTCAAAATTCATCAAAATCTCGAGTTCGAATTTTTTGACGATCACCATACTTTCTCTACCTGTAAGATAGAGAGAAAGTAAAAGTATCCTGATGATAGCAAAGAGAAACGAGAAGCTTAGAGGAAATTGCATAAGCAGTCTGAAGAAAATAAACTGCACCTGATGAAAGCCAATATGTTTTACGTTCGAAAGCGTTTATCGCGGTTGAATAGCCAAAAATCTCTGTTTCACGAGTCTATTACAATGGACTTCCAAAAGAATCTACCTGTACCTAATATCACCACAAACGACGTGTATTATAAACGTCAATTGATAGTGTGTATGTTCAACATCCATATTCTCTCCACAGGTGAATCATTCTTTTATGCCTATGATGAGATTGTTGCTTGCAAGGGAGCTGATGAAGTGTCTTCCTTTCTTTTTTATTTTGTTATGGTTTAGCTTGACCCTGCAGTAAAAGAACTTGACATTTTTTGTGATTCGTGTGGTGGGCAGAAAAAGAATTGGACACTTTTCCGGCTTGTTCATTACATTGTTCACCATACTAAACGATTGGAAAAGGTTAAGATGAACCTTCCAATCTGAGGGCACTCATACCTAGAGTGTGACAGGAATATGGCTTGTGTTAACCAAAATAAGTGGGTTGAATTGCCTACAGATTGGATTGAAGAATTTGAGGTGGCTCGAGCAAAGCCATCACCTTTTCGTGTAGTTGAGGTTGACAGACAGTTGGTTCGTAAATAGACTGAATATCTGGACCAACGCTACTTCAAGAAAAACCCATTTAAGTCCAGGCCAGTAAGAGAATTATTTGCTTTGAATAAACACCCACGCATGTTGCAATACAGGTCGACATACCATGGGCACTGGGATGGTCACGTGATCAACGAGCCAGGTTCACTTCCACCATCAGACGGTCCCAAACTACCACAGGGAGAATTTATCCTTCCTGAGGTTGCATATCAAGGTGAGTAATATTATCATTGGATTAATTAAAACATGTGGTATTAAGAAAATGAAATATTTTTTCTTGTAGTAGTTTTTATTGCCCCAGTAAGTCCCAACATAACATATAATAAGCTAACCTAACTTAAACTAACTCAAAGAAAATATTTATAGAAAAATTCACATTAGCCATAAATTACACCCTTTTGTTTTTAACAGATGCCCTGCCGATTCCGTACGAAAAATTCAAAGACCTTCAAAAGCTAAAGAAGTTCTGTGGGGAGGAAGCCAGAACATTCTATTCTCAGCTTCCCAAGATGGCTCCAGGAGAAAAATCTAAGAAGAAAGATCACAAAAAAAGAATAGAAATAGTATTTCCCAATGTGGTTAAAATACAAAAAGCGGTGCAGCGGAAGAGTTTATAGAGAAGAAAAATATGAAAACAGTGATGATATTAAGGACGACTTAAAAGTTCTCACTTTATATTATTTAATTCTTTACTAATTTTTTGGTTTATGTCTGTTTTTGAATTCCAGTAGTTTTTGTGTATTTAGAAACTTGTTTTCACTAAGGAAATGTTATTATTTCAGTGTAATTTTTAAAGAAATAATTAGTTTTTAATAAACAAAACTAGTGAGTGATGATAAAGGCCTCTTTCCTGACATTCCCCCCTTTTTATTGACATCCCCCCTTTTTTTCCTAAAAAATTTTTTATTTCTTTAATATACTTATTAATTTCTAATGGAATATAGCTTTAAATTTAGGTTAAATAGTCTTACAAGTTGCACAATACAATAATACAAAAGGTAAGCAAAGTTCATTATGATATAAAATTAATTAAAATAGTAGCATTAGATCGAATGTTAAAAACTCATTTTCTGGGAAACTATAAAATATGACATCCCCCCTTTTTCCCGTGGACTCTTCATCTGTTAGCTCGAAACGTTAACTACGATTTCAGCCAGTAAACAGGATTACCAAGACACTAATAATTCAAGAAATCTAGCTTTAAATAAGGTAGTGCGCGGGAAATGAAAATATGCCTTAATTTTGGGCTGCCATTTATCACAAATCTTAAAAAATAGATATTGAAGTTAGAAATATTATAAAAAATAATTTTACATTTATAGAAATAATTTTTAATGTTCAGAATTAAGATTTCTATTGGTTTAAATAAAAAACAGGAAAATGATTTTTGCGATATGTGACATGTTTTCCTGGCTCACATCACAAATAATAATAATAATAATAATAATAATAATAATAATAATAATAATAATAATAATAATAATAATAATAATAATAATAATAATTTTGTTTTAGAATTAAATAAAACCTTTTTTCATTGATTATAATAATTTAATTTAGATCCGTTACTGTTGCCATCCTATAGGCTGTGTTAGTATTTTATTCATCTCATAGCGTCATAAAATGCGTAATAATCCAACTTAGGACTAGGACATGCACAAAATCCAGTCCCCTGACTGTTAATTTATCACTATGAGAGGTTAAACCAACATTTATCACCAATGATAAGTTTTCAGCCATGTCGGGAATCGAACCCAGGACTCCTAGTTTAGTAGACAGATATGCTATCGAGTGAGCTAAGGTGTCGGATGAGCATCTAAATAAATACTCATAAATTTGATACATCATATTGTAAACCGGGATAAACGGGAATTTAATAATTGGCTAAAGCGACTTTAATTATAATTTTCCCTCTTTTTTGTAAAATAATATATCGCTATATTAAATATGAATGTTTGTAGTGAATTATACAAAAGAGGATAGTAACCTTTTTTAACAACTTGAATAAATGTACCTGGCTATGAATATAATACCTAATATTCTTTTTGGCTAGACTTTAAACGGTCATCTGACATAAGGTTTTAGTACGGCAGCGATACAACGGTGGTTTGGGAGAGGGGGAGCAGAGAAATATTGTGCAATACTCTGTAGTTTCTAAGCTAGTGGCTGTAAAATTGTTAATTGTAGATGGTACTTTCCATACAAACTTAGAATGTGTTCTTTAAAATACAGTTTTATAGTTAAACAGTTGAAAACTTACATATTAATCGATCAATTGCGTTGAGTTCGTCACAAACATCCGTCATACTGGCGGTCGCGGCTCTGGAGACCTGCATGGTAGGCAGTGGATTGGACTTTGTGGTTGGAGGCAGGGCGTTGACTGCATCAGGTGGCCTGGTACAGAGTCCACCTGCACCTCACTGCTTTCTGGAGGTGGTGCCCACACGCAAGCTAGAAGATCCACGGTGGGCGCTAGGTGGTGTGGACGGCCCCAATCGCTACTCGCAGGGAGTGTAAATGTTGGAAACTTTGCGTCGAGACATCATGATCTTTCAGGGCCACCAATTAATGCAACGTCCAACCCCTCAGGATCCCAGTAATTTGCAATTAAATAAATGAATATTGATTGCTGCCGAGGAAAGAAAGAAACACTCGCGAATCACAATCAAATCTATAGTAGCACGCTACTTGCCCATGGTGCAGCTTGTATCCACGAGGCAGGTTCCGTCCTCAGTAAATAATCCCAGTAGATCCGGGATTGGGGACCTACTGGTTGAATGATGGGGGCGAGGGGTATGTCCTCTTGACAATCTATCAAAGGAGAAAATACCGCTGTACGTCAAAGGCGTACCAAACAAAATAGTTACTATTAAAATATACAAAACAATTTATAGCATACCTGAATTTTCTCAAGCTTCCAGTGCGTCGAAACTCATTTTGATCTCTTCACAATACAATTATGACTTATAATGACCGAATATAATGATTTCAAGGTCTATTTATAGTCACTTCAAGGGGTAAGCCGTATGCAAATATGTAAGCCTCTTATTGGTCAACATTTTGGTTTCCTCATTAGTGATTGGCTGAGTCAAGTAAAACAGCAGGAATTTACAGTTACGTGTCAGTCGTGCTCCCACACCCCCGAGTGTGGACGTGTTCCCCCTCCTCTGACAGATAAGGGAACAATATGCTGTGAAGCCCCACTATCCAGCCGCTGTGGTCATGTGTTTTTACCAATCTCACTCCCAGGCAAATGCTGGTACACATCCAGCTTAGTCACACACTACCGTAAATACGCTGTGAGGAAACATTTGCGTGGATGGAGAGTGTGAAGATCGATATATGACTGTTTCTAACAGACAGCGGGTTTTTCTAGCTTTTGCGCAAATGCCGGTGCACTAAAACTTCTAACACTAGCGTAAGGAAGAATTTGCTTGGATGGAGAGTGGGAAGAACGATATTTTACACAGGGGCAACTACATGGCATGAAAGTACCCGGCAAAAGATATCGAGGCACAATTCCAGTTCAGTACGGATGATAACTGTTCGTACTTGGCATAGGTGGATATTTAACAACCACATTTTCATATGTTTCTCTTTGAAAAGCGGCCACTAAGTGAGCATTATGAAACACGTCTGAAGGGCGGCTGGGCCCCTACCCGATGTGTTAGTGGACTTTCCGTTGAGTAATTGTGACAAAAGTGGACACAATTAAGTCATTGGTGGTGGCTAATGACTCTTCAATACTGTCTTTGCTGTCCGCTTTCGACATTTATGACTCAAATAAACAAAGTTAGTCACACTGAGGGTGAACGGCTCTTCATTAAGTTTCAATGATACCCTCCAGAAGCGCGTAATCGGTTACGATATTGAAATTGTGATACGTTTTAGCCTCCGGAGATACATGACACACAGAGCTCAAGAGGGGTGGAGGGAGGGGGAGGAGTGAAAAGTGAAAGGTGTATCCCTGACAGTCGAGGTAGAGAGCTCTTCATTAGATGTAGTGATGGGCATAATTGAATGCTTTTAAGAATCGAATAATCATTCGATTCTATGAAAAATAATCGAATGAATCAAAATAATCATTCGGATGATTTTGAGAAGTAGTAAAGAGTCGGTAGTAATCGGATGTTAGCTAGATATTACTACTTCTAATTAAAATTAGTTACTAGTTGCTGGTTTTGCTTTGTGCTACTATTCTCTTCACGCTGCTGTCAGATCTCCCAACACACATTCCTTTGCATTTGCAGCTTATCTACAATTTTCTATTACTGTATTTAGTTACTTGTGCTGATGTCAAGGACCAAAGTACAGCCACAAAAAAATACTATACAGTGAACGCATTAGTCACATAAGTACCTCGCAATTAAAATAAATACTTTTGCGTACGATTAATAATAAAAATAAAGAACATACCTTTCCCTTTGTGTTAAAAAGGGTCGAAATAATTGACTCTTTAATATTGCCTGAACATAATATATATATATGTATATATATATATAAGCTTACAATCTTATTTATATATCGGATAAGTGATAAAATAGTTTCGATTTGAATATCAGAATCAATTATATGCCTCATGAAAACTTCACTTGGTATCAAACACACAATTACTACTCGACAAACGATGACGTAAGTTTGCTGTAAATGATATTTAGTGTTATAAGAATGTAAAATTATTTCAATGAATAAAACTATAATAATATCTGAATATTACAGCAGGGCAGTGTTTTATTAGATTCATAAAAAAGTATCTATTTATTTTTGGCTGATATTCGATTGTAAACTGTACAACCACTTACACTTTGTATTAAATTAGCCTTAGAATAATTTGAAAGCGTAAGGTCGATTATTGTGTAGCAATGGGGACTATTTATTGAAAATTAACCTAATAGAAATGAAGACCTGTATAAAGATAGCCTGGAAACATTAATAATCATAAGGTATTTTTTCCTCAGCACTTCTGGTAAGGGAGTGGTAAGAGAATGAATCGGCCAGCTCACGTTAAGTCAGCTACTGTTTTAACTCGAATATATTTTCATTCGAATGATTTTGAAAGAATCTAATGAATCGATTATTCAGAATAGTCGAATGAATCTATTATATTCATCCGATTCTGCCCATCACTAATTAGATGTCTGGCGACCACTAGAGAAAGATGTATGACCACGTTCATTGCCGCCATCGAGGAAGAAATGCACGACTCGACGTCTGGGACTGTATATTCATACTAATAAAAACTGACCCAAAAAACCCATACCTACCTCAATCCTACTTAGGCCTTCAATCCAATGGGGCACACACAAAAAACCAATGGGCCACACATCAAATCAAATGAGCACACATTAAAAATTAAATGGGACACGCCTATAAATCAGATGGGTCACACATAAAAAATCAATGAGGCACACATTAAAAAGTAATGAGGCGCACATTAAAATATCAAATGGAATAAACATAAATATCAAATAGGGCAAACATAAAAAATCAAATAGGACATACATAAAAAATAAAGTTGGACGGTGTTAAAGGTCAAATTGTATTGGTACTTCAATCCCTCTACTCAGTTGCAACTGCCAGCAATATTCTCAATGTCATCATTATGGCGACAGGGGTTCTTACAGAACAGGCTGCTGGTACCCACTTGATACCAAGTGAAGTCAGCTCCAAATCTACCACCTCCTTCCAAACGTTATCCATTTTTATAGTTGATGGTCTTGAGAAAATAACCACATGGACCAATAAAATGAGTCTACTTTAACCGAAGTTTTCACTCTTTCCCCTTTGTGGATGGGCTGTCCGTCAGCCACCATGCACTTTATATTGCAATTCTTTGTCGTTATAAATCACTTCATGCATGGAACCCGTGTCCACCATAACCCTTTCAGTTATTTTTCAGGTTCAGATCTTCAAGCCCACAAGTTGGCGTGGATCTGAGACGTTCTCTCGAATATGTCCTAATTTAATTTAGTATATTTTAGCGCGTATAAACGTGTTGGTTAATGTAAGATCCGCCTGGTTGGTGGACAGTTTAGAGTCATAATTCACACAAGTATTCCTTTTTAACTTGATACATTTGTAGCGTTCAAGCTCTCCTAGTAGACCTATTTTCTCTAACAATGTTAAACCACGTGGATAATATTTTATGGTAAAAAACACTTGGACTTGATTTATAATATAGGTACACACTCAATTCTCAAACGAATTATATTTGTTTGTACTGTCAATGGAAATCCGTAGTTTAAATAAGTACAATTTTTATCTATTTTTAATGTATGAACTAAAGTATCCTGGAAAGTAAAGGTTCATTGTAAGGACGCATGTACGTCATAATTAACGCCACCTTCTCGGAATGGAACAAAACCGTTGTAATTGATCACTCTTTGAATACGATCTTAAAGTATAAATAAAGAATAGAAAAACCATTGAAATTTATTTCTATAGTAATAATATTAATTATATGGAATAATACAACCTAATATGGCGTTAAGTGAAACTTTGAAGTGTCGAATGGGAAAACTGTTGACTCAAATAGTTTAAAACAACTTCCTTTGATTAGGGATTTGTATTTTATTCGTTGTTGATTACAAATATTGTTATGGAACACGAAAGGATCAATATTTGAGTAGATACTATTCAATATTTACATTATTTAAGTTTGAGATTGCGACTAAGTGGTGACAAGTGAAATATTTAATAATAAATTACCTCTACTAAGTTCCAACTGAAAATACACTTAGTATTAGATAGGAATGCACCGAAATTCCTTTAAATTAAAGTATACACATCCCTGTTCCCATTTAATGTTGCTAGCTTGGACATAAAGTATTATTGTGTATACACATTTAAAGTCTACATCTTGAAAAGCCTGCTTATTAACTATTTAGTTCCACCATTAACTCCAAGCTAATTTCTAATCAGCAAACTCTTCAACCTAAATACAAAAATTGCCTACGAGGGTATCTTCAATTAGAAATCTTTATTCCAAACAAAATTCAAATTAATAATTTTATAGGTTATTACAATAAATAAGAATTATTCTGGAAGATACGTGCCATATGAAAATGCGTAGAATAGTTGATCAACCAATTCTGTTTGACACTGAAAATTTAAGGTTATTTATTCATTTGACAGCTACACTTGAGTATTTTGAACCACGATTTTGTACCTGAGAGAGATAAAATCTATCTTATTTGTATGTCTGATGATCATAAATAAATGCATTTAAATAATATATATTATTTATTTAACATTAGACTATTAATTGGCCTATCTTATTTGTTTGTACGATGATTATAAACACACTGTTCAAACAATCTTAGTGGATGTGGGAGACAGAAGATCATAAAAATATTAGTTTTTTAGCGTAATAATATTAGACAGGAGATGCCAGTGATGAAGGGTTTACGTCCTGGAAGAAGAATCGGTGGAAGGAGAAGGAGGTTAAGAAGTAAGTCCCTGAGAGGTCTGTGGGATGATTGATCGAAGGTTTAACGAACAGAGAGCAGTGGGAGTGTTATATTATCATGCACCAGAGTAGCCCTTTGGGTCCGGAGTGCTCCACCATCCAAGTGAAGGACACATTTGATCGGTGTACCAAAACACTGGTTGGTGGGATAAGAGGGTAGAACTTCTTCTGACTCCCCTCATACTGAGTATAAACAATGAGAATAGAGTGCGATATGTAAATCAGACTCCCCGGACCTCCTCCAAAATGATAGGTACCAGCACCTAATCTCTCCATAAGCCAGATGGAAGAGCTATACCCTGATTTTGGTTGGAAGAATAGTAGAGAAAATCAAAACATATTTCTTTGCGGCCAAAAATAAAAACATTTTCTGGTATTATTTGTGTTATTTGATAGGTATTAATAATATCTTTCAAAAGTAAAATCTGAAGATAATTTGACTTTATGTATGAATATATTAACATTGTTTTAGTAACTTTAGTAACTAACTTCTACTGTTCTTCCTACCAAAATCATACTATAGTTAAGATTGTCATTGTCTGGCCTAAAAGTGATCTTTGATTCTTACTGATGATGTTTGATAGAAGGTATCTGGTGAACCGTACAGGACGGTATATACTTACTAGTCTGCCATTGCTTTGTGTTCCTCATGAGGAGTATGACCTGGGGATTTCAATACCTTATATAAATCTAGGGTGAGAAAGTTTAGTTTGGTAAACTACCGTATCTGTTTGCTACTTAATTTTATTTTGTATCCCGTATTGGGGGTAAGGTACTTCATGAAAAATCTGTTTTAAATAAAGATAATAATCACCACAATAAGCATTCTCTGTTTAAAGAGATTATTTAGTTTGTGTATACCTTAGACAATTTTACTAATTACCATTTTTTCCCTAATATTAAATTTATTTGTGGCTAGTTTTCAAGTCAAACATTTTTATATCGTGTTTAAATATATATTTATAAAATTATGAGAAGATTCAGCCTTTTTCAAGCTACCTTTCTTACATTTGCCTCTGAGCTAAAGGGTTTTATTCAAGTTTATATGATATTTAAACCATGATCTTGTTATGTAATTGTAGTGTCAATAATAATATTAATAATAATAACTCTCACCCAAATATATGTTTACCCCTCTCCTATATCCTTCAAAGGGCACAGAAAGGGGGCGTCGTGGGGTCCAGATCCAAATGAACTTTAATGATCAGCCCCAGGTATAAGGACTTTTATTGGGTAAAGAAAGGTATAGTAAAATGTTCTAGTTAACCCCACCCTGGAAAAATATCTTTCTACGGCCTTTCTCCCTCCTAAATTTAACTAGGTGACACCCTTGAGTTTAAACTTGTAGTTAAGTGTAGAACTGACGAATCAAGTGAAAGACTAAACTGGTCCTCAATCAAGCAATAATAAAAATATATCGATTACTTACCATCTCCCTGTAATTGGGATAGAAAGTCTGCTCGATAAGAGGGAAGTTCTCTTTGCCCAGACGACGCTGTAACTGCAGCAGATGTGCAAACACCCACGGCTTGTCCTGAATAAACACACATTATACAATGCACAATAAAATATTGCAAATAAACATACACCTGACAGCTTCAATTAAATCAATAATATAACAAACATTATATTTTGTAGAGAAGGTTAAATAAAACATACTTTTTCCTTTATCGCAACTACTATGAAGAGGAACTATTGTGATTGTAAAACAAATCGATATTTTGATGGATGTCGACGTTTTATGGCTCCCTGGAACTAAATAATTGTTTTAGCAATGGAATATGTCTGTATATCGGCCTAGATCTGAAACTATTTATTGTTAAGGTTAAAACATGGGATCTAGGGTTTTCATAAAGCTCCCCAAAAGTAGTTTTGAAAATATTGATTTAATCCTTAATCTCTAGTAGGTGGGAGTGGCATTTTTGGGATTTCTCAGCCTAACAGAAAATAATTCATCTTGTAACATGGATACGTTGTTTTATAAACATTTGTAGAAACCATGTCCAACGTAAAAAATTTATAGCTTTCATTGGCTGAAATTAACAATGCAGTAAATGAAGTCATCAACTACATTCAATGTGAATCTAATATTGATGTCAATAATCAAAGAGTTCAATCCTTACGGCCCTGCAAAGACCAAAATGGAATTGTGCGCTTGAAAATAAGAGCCATGCAACGACATGATAGCACAAATTTTCGTTGTCCAATTGTTTTACCAGTTCATCACCAAGCTGTAAAGCTCATGATTCACGAGAAACATAGATTTGTCATGTTTGTGTACAGGGATTATTAAATTATCTTTTATAAGATTTCTGGATCCTTGGAGGACGTAAGGTTGTTCCTTCTGCAATCTCCAAGTGTATTCACTCTAAAAGACAGGGAGGAAAACATTTATAGAATGTTTCTGCACTATTACTAGTGGATATAGTAACCATTTTTTAATTTGAAATCATTAAAGTTGACGTTGCTGGTCCTATATTCATCAATAGAGAACAAAAGGCTTCGATATGCTTATTTACCCATGATGTATTTCGGGAAGTTCATTTAGAGTTAGCAACTTCCCTGTAAACTAATGTTTTCATTCAATTTTTACGTCATTTTGTAGATATACCAGGAATACCAATTATTATGTAATGTGACAATGGATAGAACTTTATAGGTACTGAAAAATCATTAAGAAGCTTGTTTGGGAAAAAATATTACACAGTACAGATCAATGTATTGTGTGCTGGTTCAACCATTCTACATCCTAAGCTGTGAATTGGCAATATGAAAGTGAAATAATGATTTTGATTTGATTGATTTTCTCTCAATATATAAACTTAAAAGAATGTGCTCGTATTTATTTGAAACAATATTTTTTTTTTTAAATTAGGGATACTTAGACTTCTTGTTCATATGGAAAGAAAGTCAGATGAAGAGAAAGAAAGAGAAAACTGTTGAGGGTTACGGAAGGATTGATCTCGGAATAAATCTCGAATCCAGTAGAAATACGATTATTACCTGGATAGAGAAAGTAACAACTGAGTTAGGGTAACGAATGAAGAGATGATTATGAATAATAGTTGACCTCTGACCTGGAAGTTGTAAATAGCGTGCAGTGTGTTGATGCTGTGTACTCCTCCAAACTTAAAGCCGAGCAGTAGGTTTTTATTGTCTTCTCCAGCATCCCTCAGGTTTTGACGCACCAACAGGAAGTCTGGCCGAAAGGAACGCATGACCTTTGTGCCATTACGAAACACTGCCATACTGACAGTAGCGCCTCCTTCTGCACTTGCTATTAGAGACAGTTCCTTGAATTCTGCTTGCTCCACCCGGATGTCGTAGTCTCCATGCAGACGTTTCCCTCTGAAGTATTTGGACCTGTGGAAGTCAAATGGATGCATTTTACACTTTTAAAGCATTTATGACATTTTATTAAATGAATTATCATTATTCAAGGTTATTTACAACCAAACAATTTTTTTATTTTTTATTTTGGTCTTTATTTTAAATAGTCCAAGAGCTATGTCACTTTTATTTCCTAGAAATTTCAAAACGCACAATAAGTATTCCTAATTTACCATCATATAGTAAGCAAATTATAGCACTCTTAAAAACAATAGTGTTTCGGGTGTCACATATGACGTCATCAAAATTGTCGTACCCCCATACTACTTGTTAATGAATGTAAATATTTATAATCTCTCAATGCGAATTTAAAAGGAATGATTTATATTATAAATTGTAGATAGTAAACTAATAAATATTTTTGTTCATAAAGTTTTATTATAAATCTGTGTTTTTTTTAATTATTTCATGTCACACTCTAAGAACTAGGTTTTATATTTCTGTATCCATTTGTTTGGGTCTCAATAAATAACTAAAGAACCACTTTGTCAAAAATAAAACTTCAAATAAATTCCTTAGCAGACACTAGTAAGTTTCAATTGGTACATACCAATAGAATTATTATGTCTATGAAATGTACCGTCTGTTACAGATATATCTACTATGAGCTACATATATTTCATTGTAGAGATAGCCGCAAACTAGTAATACAAAATCTGGTTCTAATTGGGTATTTACAGCCCCCCTCAATCTCTTTTATTTTAGTGTTAAATTCTTTGAGTAGTAAAATTATTCTGAAGTATGTCTAAACCTGCCTGAAGACAAACACGGTCATCACAGAATATTATAACATTCAAATATAGAAATATTAGGAACTGTATAAAGCTAAATGAAATCCTTGATTTTAGCAGAGTTTTAGGTATGGATAGCCTCAACACCTTTAAGCCATTTGGTGGAGAGAAAACCTAGAAATGTTTAATCCTATAAACTTTTATTATTGGTACTCCCAAGGCGCCCTTTAACAAATTAAAATCTGTTGTAGAGTTGACAATATTGGCAACAACAGCAAAATCCATAAATCCAAAATGACAGCCCAAAATAGTGTACATTTAATTATCTTGGCTTGTGATGACCTATAAAGTATTTTTGTTTTAAATCTATTCAGTTTTTCATCAGGCATTTCATTTTACATCATTTTTGAAAAAAAGAGAACATAGTGCCATATCACAAGATGGCCACCACTAGGCTACGTGTAAATCATTGTTGTGTAAATATCACACTTTTCTGTATATGTTATACTATATATATAAAATCATGTCATTTGTTGGAGGCATTGGATACTCATGAAAGGTCCTGTTTGGATGTAAATGTTCCTCAGCATATGGGGGATTGATTGGAATCTTTAACGGCAAGTCCTGGGTAAAGGCAATGGTATCTTTCATGGCGTATCAGTGGCTATCTTGCAGCGTTTGTTGCCAACTGGATGGAAGAAATTTGAGAAATAAAACATTATCTGGAAAAAGCACGTCAACATCCCAATTGTCGACATGGGTTGATAGCTTTCTTCAAGCCAACGCTCTCTTTCACCAATTTGAGAGAGCAGAAAATCTAGGTGACTTCCATCTGAAACTACTGACTCTGGAGCGCATGCTCAAGTATTTCTTCCTTGCTGGTCACATGCAATCAGGGGGGATTTACGCATAGGCCTAGAAGGCACGTGCCTACGGTGGCATATTTTAGGGGGGGCGAAATTTTGAATGACGAAAGAAATACGTATTTTTTTCTGCCAGTTAAAATAATGTTATGGCTTCATCGTATGTGTGATTGCTGTGGTTTGCTGTATCTGCGTATCACATGACAGAGGATTGCCTTAATTCATTGACATTTGTCTAATTTTAGGCAATTATTTGATAAAATTCATTTGTCTGGCATCAATGAACAGTTCGCTCAGCAGAAATCAAAGCGAAATATATTATAGACTATTTTCTTGTTGTGTGCATGCTAATACTTTTATCTGTATAACATGTTCTACAATCTACTAATGAAGACTTTGTATTAATACATTATATAATATTTGATTTTGTGTGTTGTGAGTGTATTTATTTCAATTGTTTAAGTCATTGCTTAGATTCTTACTACTTTTAAAACCTCACTATAATAAATAATCAAATGGTGTAAGCACTTTGTATCTTCAATTCCACAGATAATACTTGGGTATTTGGTAAATGTATGTCAGTGAAGAAGGGTGTTAGGGGAAAACAGGGATTTAGAAAGTTAGAAATCAAGGTAGGAAAAGTGGGCGGCAAATTATCTAGTGCCTATGAGCGGCAGAGTCGTAAGTCCACCCCTGCGTGCAGTATGCACGTTATATCTCTAAGGGCGTAGAAAGCGTGGGGCTCCTGGGTATCCGGAACCCCTCCCCCCCCCCCCGGATTTGTTGGACCATCCTAAAAGGGAGTCCAAGCATACATACAAAAAATTTAATAAGATATAGCTTTTTACTTTTACTACAGTTTAATGTAAATGCCTTTAAACAAATACTAGTTTATTATTATTTTAAAATTCACCTTCTAGGTGCAACTTGTATAACTTCCGATTGTAAAATTAGCTCTACCAACACATTAAGTATTTTTTTGTGTGTCAAATTTCAAACATGTATTGGGAAACAAAGGACATTTCTTGGTATGAGTCGAATTTTGGGGTCCGAGAAAAGTAGGTGAACATTTTTTTTATCAATTATAAGATCTTATTTTATAAATCGGCAAGTGAAAGAGCAGCCTAAATAAAAGGACAAGTGTCAGAAATGAATTCAGAAGCTTATGTGGGCTGTATCTCTGAATTTCCCCCATCTTCTTTTTCAACACGTCTACTCACGCAAAGCAACATTTTGAAACCATTTACAAAATTTGAACAACACTGCATGACTAGTTAGTAGTGTTAATTGTATTGCAAGGTTGTGTGTTGTGTCTGTATGTGGTTTTGGAGAAAGGATTCACTATTATAATACTAGTGGCGTGTTGGTGGTTGCTAATGTAATAAATATTAGTGTTAGTTAATTAATTATATAAAAAGTCGAGCATTAAAAAAAGTAAAATACGCTTGACACCTGGATTGTAAAAGAACTACCAGCAGAGTCACCAAATGAGATAAGAATTGTTTTATTAGTTTTACTCCCCCAAATTTCACTATCACTATCAGTTGTATGAGTGTGATGGTTTTACGTGTGAGGGTTCGTGAATAGTGACGTCAGTATAGGCCAGGGATGGCAAATCTATGGCACGCGTACCACCAAGTGGCATGCAAACATGATTTGAGTGGTACGTCAACATGAAAAAAATTATACGTTGTATAAAACTTTTCCCAACGTGGTATAATTGTTTGAAGTCAATACAATTTCGACAGTCATGTCATGTCACACAGTACTTATTGAAGTCAACAGCTAGAGATCACCCTGGCTCGTAATTAAGTGCATCTTTTGTGCTGTAGAAGACAACACGGTTTGAAACGAACATATAATATATTACTATCAAAATGTAATATGTCAAAATATTACTAGACTGGCATGCTGATGACGAGGAGATCGGGGTTCAAATCCCGGATGGGTCTACAGGGGGTGGTTTATCCTAAAGGGCTTCCCCACTTTCCTTCCAAGCAAATGCGGGTAGATTATCTCTCAAATGTTTTCTTCCTCATCCCTATCCCATTAGAGCAATCATCAAATACACGTATAGCCTGAACAATGTAAGACGTGAATATTAAAAAAGTTTTTGTTTTTAAGACTCATTAAAAAAGTAAATAACATGTGACACAATAGACTAGTTCAAAATTTAGCAAGTCCCCTGGCTGGCACACTGGTCTGAAAAGCTTCGCCAATTCCTCGTCTAGTTATTATTATTATTATTATTATTATTATTATTATTATTATTATTATTATTATTATTATTATTATTATTATTATTATTATTATTATTATTGTTGTTATTATTATTATTATTATTATTATTATTATTATTATTATTATTATTATTATTATTATTATTATTATTATTATTATATATACTATAATAAAGGAAATTGAAATAAAGGAAATTGAAATTGAAATTGAAATTGAAATTATTATTACCATTATTATTATTATTATTATTATTATTATTATTATTATTATTATTATTATTATTATTATTATTATTATTATTAGCACCACGTCTTACTACCCATTCGGGCCTCGTCTAGGAATATAAAAATGAAATATGAGTGTTATTTTTGGACAGATGGGGAGAATTAACCCCCAAGGTAAGCACCCACCAATTGTATGGTTACAACTATATATTGAATTAACCTCTATTCATAGAGTTGGTTCAACCCACCATTTGATAAAATTAAGCGACTCAGCTCTATTGCATAAATGATTCGATTATAGGGTTAAAAAAATCTGTATTTGTTTATATAGTAGCATATGTCAAGAAAGCTAGGCCTATATATTTTACAAGTAGGTACAGGTAGATTAAATTTATGATAAAGTAAATGATATTTCTAAAACATTATTTACTACTTTTATATTCTTATTAGGCTCCTAATGTAGTATTTTACATTCAAACGCACACAGCTTTGATTAAAAATAGTATTTATTATTTTATAATCTAGCATACACCCCTGTATCCTTCTCACTCCCGACACAACCAGTATATCACCAATTCCGACGCCACTAACACTGCATTATGTTAGGGTCTATGTATTTATTTATACGGCGAAACACGAAATTTAACATGAGTGTTATTTGTAAATATCTAAGAGATACATGTTCGACAAAATTCGATATTCGTAACCTAAGGGGTGAAAACAGGGTTGGTTAGCTTTCTCAAAGGTTAGGCGTATTTCCGAAACTGGTTGAGTTATTTCCATCGATTTTGTAACAGAAGTTCTGTACATTATCAAAATGAGGTAGACACTACCTTGTGAGAATTAACTCCTGACATACTCCACTCCCTGATGACAATTCTCCCGGTTATTATGTTCATTAATAGGCATATAATTTAACTATACTTTTTTATCTTATCTTATCTTATCTTATTTGTAGCATTGAGTTACATTTGCACTCGCTAAACTTCATAATCAACTCGCCGAAGAATCTTACTACCCGCTCCAAATAATATTCAATAATATTCTAAACCATACAATAGTACTCTTCACTATTGTAGTTCCTGTAAATTGAAACGAAGTAATAGACAATTCAAATCAATAAAATCAATTCAATAGAACTATGGAATACTTTGGAATCTGTACTCACCAAATCTATCGTGTGTAGACTACGACGAGCTACACCGGGTAGTAACAGAGACTCCCTCACCGATGTCAACACCGACTAAATCAAATAGATATTGAAGCCACGCCAAGCAATACTATCCACGATCAACAGAATTCTACCCATCTGCACCCTGATGGATAGTTCCACATCTACAGAAATGACGTCCGCTTGAAGAATCGTTGTTCAAAATGAATAATGGGACAACAATATCAACAATCCACGTCATGTTCGATTCCTTCTAGAAAGAATTGTTCTACCTCCCCCCCCCCCCCCCCACCTTGTTACCGTGCTGTGAAAAACCCTATTTAAAGTCCTGTAAGCGCATCATTAATTTGATTACTCAACCAACACTGGACGGAGGAACATAGTCCTAGGACCAGGATTATGCCAGGATCATCCGTGATAAACTACAAACTTTAACAATGGCAACGTATACTTTGAACTTTATAATATTCAAAACTTTCACTTTGTTTAAACCGTATTTATTTTCTTCGCAAATTGAAAAAATTATAATGTCTGTCGCCACTTGGGCGCTCGAGACAGCTGTTTAGTTTTGATCTTTAATTTATAATAACTTTGATATATTTTAGTGATAAAGAAGTTTATTTCATTCTGAAATAATGTTGTAAATAAAATGTTTTGATATATTTTGTGATAATGAACACTTATAAAATTTAACTTCGAAACGTAAATTGTTTAACTGTTAAAATTAATTAGTGATTAATTTTATATTTGATCGTAGTTTAAATGTTTTCGCTAGACTTTGTTTATTGTAATTTATTAACTTTAATTTCACGAATAGATGAAAGTTTCTAAACTGTAAGTTTAGGTCAGGTAGTCCCGCGGGAGTTTGACTAAAGTCTGTAAGCCAAACTCTCGCGTATTTTAAAAATGTCTAATAAATATTCTTTATATATTTATTATTTAATTTGTTTGAAGTCTGCTTAAGCGATGCAGTGCAGACACGTTTGAAACAGTATAATAAGGCCCATAAGGCTCTTGTATAAATCATATATAAATCTTATATAAATCTAATAAATTTATTAACTGGTTTATTATTTGTTTACTTGTATACTTTTAAACACTGTGGGTCGTTAGTCTCATAAAGACTAGCCCATCTAATTGTTTGATTTGTCTAACAGTAGAGAAGTTCTGGCTAAGGAACTACACTAATAACTGTTTATTTCTAACATGATTTTCCACTAAACTCAGGACGATTATTAAGACTATGTAATTAATTGAATTCTTCTTTGCTAATTGTTTATTGCTTTGAATAAACCATTTATGATATTACTTTTTAAATCTTGCATTTCATGTTCTTTGTATAATATATGTAGATTTCACCCTCCCCCTTCCTTTAAGTTATCGAAGGTCGATAAACTTTACTTTTGAATAAGTTTTATCCCAATATTTTGACATTAGAAGTGTATTATTAGGCCTATTTATTATTTCAAATAACTGGGCATACGGTACTCCTGAGTGATGAGTAAACGTCTACGATATAGACAAAAAATAATATTTTTGACTCTTGACTCAAGCCCAACAGTTCTAACTTTGATTTCAACATTCTATTGCAACTCATCGATGAATGAGCATAATTCACATAATATTAGTTCAATAATTCGGGTAAGCTGCATTGTAGCCACTCGGTATGGTCTCCATGCAGACTTTTTACAGATAAAGAACCTTAATGAAAATTCTGAATTGTATCCACAAAATTATGCATTGTATCCACTCTGAATTGTTCCCACTCAAACATTTATCAAATAATCAACCATAGTGAAAATCCTAGATTGTATTTACTGATATATATCATCAGATAGCATTGGAGGCATAAATGTAACAATTCATTTGTAATTGATTAATATTGTTAGGAGCATAGGTAAGTTGTTTACTGGGGATAGTGTGCCCTCGAAAAATATCTTGCTAAAATAGGTGAATTATTTGACTTTTAAGCATAAGCTCTTTAGATGGATGTTTACCAAAAACAGCTAAATAGTATTCAAAATAGCTGATATCCTGGAGTCATTAATCTCCCCAATATGTGAGTTATTGAGTTATTAACATAGAAATCACAATTTAAAAACGATTATTTCATTTGTATCTTTCCTTACCGTAATTAACCTGGTTAACAACTCAATGAACCTGGAAATCGTTCTAGAGAACACTCAATAAATATCTTTATTCTGTAAACTTGGCTCTAATATATCTTTATATTTAGGTATGTAAAGTAGTTTTTTCTTTACTAATTGAAACTCACCAGTCAGTGTTTTGATCGTCAACGACTAGAAGAGTGAAGCAGCGGTCCTTATTGTAAGATGGCCGACCACCTGAGACTACACCAGCACCAGAAACCGCAGCACCTGCCGATCAAAGCTTGACTTGACTCACACTATAACATCTAACAGTGGCATACAACATGTTTCTTCATATATAATCCAAACAGTTATTTCAGTATAAAGGACACAATGTTTGTACAGGAATATAAAAAAACTTTTCACTTTGTTACTACAATTTTAGGAAATACCTTTCCTAATAAAATAATAAAAAATAACTAATCTTTGAGTATCTTAATGTTGGTCTTTCATTCATAGCATTCAAACTAATGAATATATATATATATATATATATATATATATAATATAATGTATCTTATACATAAATATATATAAATTGTATAATAGATTGAAAACTAGTAAGTGATGTAGTTTGAATTACACCTATGTTAAACAGCTTTGGTGTTAAGGAGGACCTAAATAAAACAAGTCAACATAATTTTTATCTCCAAATAATATGTTTTGGCTGTTTTTGGTCCATTTTTGTCTCTAGGTAAACAGCTTTGGTGTTAAGGAGGACTAAATAAACAAGTCAAAATATTTGTATCTCCAAATAATATGTTTTGGCCGTTTTTGGTCCATTTTTGTCTCTAGGTAAACAGCCTTTGTGTTAAGGAGGACCTAATAAAAACAGTCAACATAATTTGTATCTCCAAATAATATGTTTTGGCCGTTTTTGTTCCATTTTTGTCTCTAGGTAAACAGCTTTGGTGTTAAGGAAGAGCTAAATAAACAAGTCAACATAATTTGTATCTCCAAATAATATGTTTTGCCGTTTTGGTCATTTTGTCTCTAGGTAAACAGCTTTGGTGTTAAGGAGGACCTAAATAAAACAAGTCACATAATTTGTATCTCCAAATAATATGTTTTGGCCGTTTTTGGTCAATTTTTGTTTGTAGATCTCGGTATCCCAAGGTCAACACTTCGTACAAAAATTTCAACTTCCGGTTAAAATGTTCGAATTTTTATTTGGTGTTGCACATCTTCATCTCATCGCATTGCTATAAAATTCCTCATTTATAAATTTTGACCAATAAAAAATGTAAATATTGACTATTGAGTCCAAAATGGAGATAGATCATTGTTGTACAAACATTTCTCCTAAGAGGTTTAAGGAAAAAGTAACATAAACTTTTTGAGATACTTACTTATATTTAATTACTCTATGGCATTGGAGAATTATTGAGTTAAAACTTAAGTAGTATCTCTTTACAACTCAAGCTTACAAAATTGTATTAATATATTAGCCAATATCTCCGAAACTACTATATTCGTTTTATAAATATATATTTCAAATACAAGTTTTTTATTTATAATAGTACTACAATTTTGCAATGATAAGTTATTTAGTATATCTAATAGTTGCTGATATACGGACAGTTCAGCGTCTGTAAAGTACCCTAAAAGTCATTTTCATGGAAAATGAAAATAACCAGTTTATTTATAATCTTAATCAACGTCTAGATACGAATTTTAATCAAAATCGTTAAAGCCGATTTTGAGAAGATCGATTTTTTTCTCTTTTTGCCCTTTATTCAACTACTCTTAATTTCAAGTTTAGCTTTTTGCCCTTTATTAAACTACTCTTAATTTCAAGTTTAAATAGACACACAGACAGACATCATTGCAAATACCACTTTTTAGGGTTGGTGGGGTCATGAGACGTCGACATCCATCAAAATTTCAGGTTAGATTTTTTTTAAGGTCGTAATACTTTACCTTTAGTTTTAGAAAAGTTAAAAAATATATATATTTGCGTATACCTTAAAAGTTATTGGTTTTATAAATATATGTTTCGAATAAAATATTTGTATTGTAAGTAGATCTACATATTTGTAATGATAAGTAATTTTACCTCTCAAACAGTTTCGGAGATATGATAAGAAATGAGAATCTACGCATCTAACCGGAGCCCTTAAAGTCATTTTGCCAAAATATTGAGGGTAGCCATTTTGTTTGGAATACTTATAAATGTTTTGAAATGAAATTTAATCTAAATCGTTAGAGCCGATTTTGATAAAATCTACTTTTTCTCTTTTTGGCCTTCAGTAAACTACCCTTAATTTTAGGGTTAGATATCCAATACCTAAAACTCCTCGGGGCAGCCCTATGAAAATCTTAGATACCAAGTTTTAGTCCGATCGATAAAATGGTTTAGGTTTTAGCCTGAGATACAGACAGACAGACGGGAATTCAATAACAACTTTTTTTCGGATTCGAGGGTCCATGAAATGTCGAGAATCATCAAAATCTCGAGTTAGATTTTATTGACGATCACAATACTTTTTCTACCTGTAAAATAGCAAGAAAGTAAAAAGTAATATATCACCTCCTTCATATTATCTTCCGGCTGAGTTCATTGCATGAGATTCCATGATCCCGGGACAACTTGGGTTGGGGCGGGGGGGGGTCTAGGTTAGTTACAGCCTTGTATGGCATACCTGGCCATTTTGACAATCAGCCAACAATAATAATGCTCCACACCTAGTCATGGATATCAACAATACCTTACAAAAAACCCACAGAAAATAAATCTTCAACAATATAAATATGATGCCTTGAGAATAAACCATGTATGAGGGTAAAACATTTTAATAAAAAAGGGAAAAAAAACTTGAATCACTTGTTTGTCTTATATTTCTAGTATTCTTTAGAATTCCTTAAACTATTCCTGCTAAGCTTCACTAATACACGCTAGGATTAACATGAAATTATCCCAGTCTACAGAGAAAAAAATATTAGTGTTTCACTTGACCAGAATCAAATTATTTTGAATGAGAAAAAGTTAATTTATATTGTTGAAATTGGATTATAAAATCTGACCATTCTTTAATATAATAAAATAAATTATGTTATAATTAGACAATGATAGAGATAATTTGTTTCATGGAATACTATAACGTCCCCATTTTATTTGGGTATACGGTAGCCAACCCTAACTACAACACTACCGCGGCACTGTAGAGACTTACATGGTTGGGATGGACCCCAAGCGGTAGGGGTTGGAATGGATGGTTCGTGGGGAGTGAGACTCGGTTGTTAGTCCAATAATATATATTTATTAATCTATTCAGGTGACTAAACAACTACATAAGTAACCGGGTAGATCTCCCTTGAAGAGGGAGCAGGCGCAATAGTGGAACTAGCAAACCTTCCTCTAGACCCGCGATCGACCCTCCGATGGGGGAACCACCAGATCACTTTTTTTTCCCTCCGTTTTTAGTCAGTGGTTGCTAGATGATGCCTCTCATTCACTAAGGATGGCTTCTCTTCAACTGGGGTGATGCTCTGCCCCTACTTTTTAATCAACCAATCACTAAACAAGGTGTTAATACTATTACTTAAACCTGCTGATCCCGATGTGTCCAACAAGCCAGGAAGGTCCGGACATGCGGCAGTGGAACTAAAATTATAAGACCTAAAGTCACAAATCCTAAACTAAATTTCTTAACTTCATAACACCTAACTTTATAAGACCTAATTTCATAGCACCTAATTTTATAGCTCCTAGCTTTACTAGACCTAAAAGCACTGGACCTAAAATTCATTGTTCATAGATTACTTTAAAATATCTTTAACTCTTCAAACAGGCAGTGGACCTAAAGGCACAAGACTTAATGTTATAAGACCTAACTTCACAAGACCTTACTTCACAAGACCTAACTTCACTGGACCTAATTTTATAGGACCTAGACACACAAGACCTAGCCTCACAAGCCAACAAGCACAAGATCTAACGGCACAAGACCTAAAGTCCTAAAACAACATTCTTTTTAACACAATGATAGGAACACAGACAAAAGTGTGAGTCTTGTCTTGTGTAGTTTTCTGATGAATGGTAGGTCGTAGTTCAAATCTTGCTGGGTGTATCGCTCTCGTCATATAAAACATAACTTTAGAGATAAAGTGGTTTTAATAAACACGGCCAAAACGCTTGTAATGTGGAATAATGTCAAGCTCATCTAATCTAGTTTGCCACTGACAAGGAAGTTGGGATTAGAATCTCAGCCGAGCGTACCGAGGTATTTTTCCTAGAGGATTCCTCACTCTCTTTTCAAGCAAATGTGGGAACATTTCCCCTAAATTCTTCCTTTCTTTGTTACTTTAAAATAGTGAAATTAAATGTGGATATTTCGAACGAGAAGTAAGAGGAAAATCTCTGACAGGCAGGATTGCCTCAATGTTAATAATCTCGACTGACGTGGACAGCATTTATTTAGGAAGTTAATATTTGTCTATCCTTTTCAGGTATGATAGAAGTGTTCTTCCACCTATTTGTCTATTCATTCTCTCTTCACTTATTTCTCCGTATTTAAAATAAAAAGATATTAAAAATGTATTGTAGGGACATAATTATTATTAACTAAAATAAAATTTAACTGTGCAATAATCGTGGCCTAAATTTTTATGTCACCTGTATCACGTATTTACTAGCACGCTTGGGCTATCCACATATTTTCACAATGGTGTAAGAAAGAGAAATGTACAATTTAGAGGATATGTACTCTCATTTGCGTGGAGGAAAAATCCGAAACCCTTTATTAAAACTTGCCCTCACTTGACTGGGATTTGAACTTTGTCTCGCCATCATCAAAAATTCAGTCTATTCTCTGAATCATTCGATCACCGATGCGAGCTAAAGTGCAGTTATTGAGGGAACAAAGCAAATCTCATTATTGGATGCTTGTATTTTACCAGGTTAATCTCATGGCATATGACATTAGCAAACTTCACTTATTTGTTGAGTTAACTATTGAGTAATTCTTATTAAAATAAATATTATATACTATTATATTTTAACCATCGAAAGTCTTTAGAGCCGCAACAATCACATAAATAGGTAGCCTATATAAATACTATTTATAAAATGTGAGTTTTTTATTTTATTGAAAGCCAAAGTATGTTAATATTAGGACCTAATATAATATTTACCATAATTAATCTTTATGGAAAATCCAAAA
Organism: Timema podura; assembly: GCA_033556935.1. Taxonomy (NCBI): domain Eukaryota; kingdom Metazoa; phylum Arthropoda; class Insecta; order Phasmatodea; family Timematidae; genus Timema; species Timema podura. The sequence continues at coordinate 60,808,930 of JAVRXN010000004.1, forward strand.
TTGCCTCTAAAATACCTTACAACGTTATGTGTAAATCAGAGATAGGCGCCACCAAAATCAAAGATGGCCACTCCTATACCTTATAAGCAAATATGAAGCCCATTGATCTCTATAATATAACTGGATGTATATCTGCGAGTAAAATTTTCGAGCTGTCATTTGTACAACATTGTCTAAGAGAGAAGGGAAACATTCGGGTATCTCTTTCTCTTTTAAACACATACAAGGCAATGTGGCACTTCAAAATCATTCGCTAATTTTAATGAGTATATGAGATATATCAATGTATGATTCTATTCTGAAAATTGAAAAATGACACCTAGAGACAGGAATCGAACCCGGGACCTTTGGCTTAGTAGGCCAATGCTCTAACCACTAAGCTATCCAGGATTCGTTCTGTGCCCAGGGTCATTCTTCATTCATATTTTAAGGCAGAGGCTATGAGTGAAGAATTACTCTGGGCACGGGACGAATCCTGGATAGCTCAGTGGTTATAACATTGGCGTACTAAGCCAAAGGTACCGGGTTCGATTCCCGTGTCCAGGTGTCAATTTTCAGAATATGATATCTAGTTGGAGTAATCCTCACTAAAAGCATAAATAATAGTTTTGGCTATTTAATTCTCAATGTATAATTAGTTAAACGAAATAAGGGGGTTAATAAAAGGTTAGAAGGGCATAACTAATTTCAACACTCATGACTCGTTTCTTTAAATAAGTTGATTTAGGTTAAAATAGTAATACCTCCTACAAGCCTATAAGCTAAATGATCGTTTAAACGTAAGACTTCTACACAAAGTTTTTCATTTGAACAAAAGTAACCAGGTATTTAGCTACCTTATTTCATTATAGTTATCTAACATTAAATATAATATGGTTTCTGAAAGCAATATACAAGCCAAGAGCCAACTTTAAATATATAAATTATTATCTATGATTGTAATATCGTCTACAAGACCTATAACCTAAATGATAGTTTGAATGTATCACTACTACACAAAATTTGTCATTCAAACACATGTAATTAAGTTTTAAGCTACATTTTTATCATTTTAGATATCGAACTCCAAACATAATATTGTTTTTTAAACCATTATATTAGCTAATAGCCAATTTAAAGCATATTGTAATCTTGGCAGAATGTAAACAACATGGGCTTTAGCTACTTATTTTAATATATCAAAGATTTTATTCTTATTTGTACAATATTACCTTTAAAACTGAATAATTGTATATTCTCTCATGTAAATCTGTCTTCAGTCAAGTGGGGTATAAAAAAACTTTTATTCACGAGAGACACGTATTTGCTCAAGAACATTGAAAGAAACCGTCCAATTTGTCCCCTCGCTAGCAAGCAGACGACAAACTTGGCGTTACGATTTGGTCCGTTGCAAGGGTGTGTTAGAGAGAAATACGACTGTAGAGAGAAATACTCCATGGATTATTATTATTATTATTATTATATTATTATTATTATTATTATTATTATTATTATTTTATTTTTATTTTTATTATTATTATTATTATTATTATATTATTATTATTATTATTATTATTATATTATTATTATTATTATTATTATATTACTATTATTAGCCATCTGAATTTTGTTTTACATGTCTTTATTTACAATTTTATAAAGGAGATACAACTTAGCTTTGTTCGAGAATATTCAGTTCATCTTGACGAATATGAAGCATAAAGTTTTTTAAGCACAGCAGGATTGTTTACGATAAATGCGTTATTAATAAGTTCACAATATATCAATTACAATGTGGGTGATAAACATATTTATAAAAAATAATGCTGCGTCATACTACCCAGCCAAAATATTGACACTTTTGCATCACTAAGGTAGGAATGAAGAAGGTATAATGTATAGTAACTATCACTGTATTTGCATGGAGGTGGAGTGGGAAACCATAAAGGAAAATACACCTCAGTACACATAGGTCATATGCCAGAACGAGCTGGGTTTTGAAAAGTAAGCACTCAACTCAAAAGAAATGACTTGTGGACTAAAGATAGAGTGAAAACCTCACTTCCGAGAAATGAATATTGTGAAGCCACGCTTATACGAGGCCAGTTGATGTCAGGTTAGACTCGCGTCAGTTTTCGAATCTGCCTGACAAATGGCCTCGTATATACGTGGCTTAAGTAAAGAATGAGTAAGGAAAATTTTGCTCGGGACTGCACTTCTGTTTAATTTGTCCTATCTAACCTTTTCTTGATAATAAGTATTCACCCACACTTATCACGTACTCATTTTCGTTCTTGTATACCGCCTATAGCCAGGAATATCTCCTCAGCCTCTGACACTGTAAAACCAATCGAGACTGAAACATTTTTCTGAGGATGGGAAGGAGGAGGAGGAAAACTCGCTAAGGAGTAAGTATCATCTGGCTTACCAGTGACGAGGATTAGATTCGAGTCCCGGCTGGAATCACCCACTTTACTAGAAAGGATTTTTTATCGTTTTTCCAGACATATGCTTGTATACTTCCTGTTGAATTACCTCCTGATACTTAAGTAGGAGATTCAGATACTTCTGGGGAATTTTTTTTATTAAAATGGTGGACATCGACGCCACCTCCTCCCCTGGTGTTGCGACGCCCCCACCACCGACGCCACCACCGCACCTCTTCGTCCCTTATTAATTGTATTAATTAACTAACTAACCTAATTAATCACTTTGAAAAATTCAAAATGGCTACCAAAATACCTTAAAACGTTACGTGGAAATCCAATATGGTCGCCAAAAATCCTTACAACTTTATATCAAAATCCAAAAGGACAGCCCTATACCTTACAACGTGATGTGGAAATTCGAGATTGGCCACCACAAAATTCAAAGAGCGCCACTCCTATAACTTATAAGCAGAGGTGGAGCCAGAACCCTAAGGCCCATCAACGCGACCTCATGATGACAAATTCCGTACGCCCAGCAACGAATTTACATTCTCTCTCCAGACGAATGCTGATGCACTTGACATATTCTGAATACCTTCTCTACACCACATCCTCAACACCCTAACACCATGACGGTAAATTACCCACGTTTACTCGTAAGGTTATGACGTTTCTTACCTTTGACTTACCTTTCTCTCCTGACACACCTATTTTTGCTGCAAAATTCCCTTTTTAATACTATCAACATTATTTTTGATAGGTTTTGCCCCCTGAGCCCTAGAACCCACAACGGTGAGCTAACCTTGACTCTCTGACACCCCCTCCAAAACGACGTCCCGACGCCCCGAACACCCAGACCCCATAACGGTAGTTTACCCTCAACGTCTGGACGCCCAACGATCATGACACCCCGGCACTTCCAACAACTCGAACTCATAGCTGTTAATCCCTGGTGCCTTGTTGCTCCTAGAAACTCGATCCTATATCAATAACTTCACATCCTAACCCCCTCTCTCCCAACCAGAGCAGGTATCGACAGGCTTTCCACCCCCTTTCCTCTAACCTCTGGCTCCATACCTTCCATCCTCTAACCCACACGATAATTTAGAGATGGCGGGATGGGATTAAAAATAGAACTACAATCTTATTAAAATATAATTAAAGTTATATTTAACCTTAAAGTGTGATGTGGAAAATCAAAATGGCTCCCTACCCGACCCCCTTCCTGGTACTCAGCCTATGCAGGTCCCGTTATGCACCCTCAAACCCAGATTCTATAGCCCAATACAGGCAAGGTAATTGGTTATAAAATCTAGGAGGTGATGGATTATTTTAATGTTGTTTATTTGATAATCATGATGGGACTGGATATTTGTGATGAGATGGAATTTATAATTTATTACACCTAGCCTTATAAGACCTAACGGCACAAGACCTAAATGCTATTAAAACTAAACCCCATGAGACCTAACTTTATAAGACCTACCATCAAAGCAGATAATTTTATAGCTCCTAACTTTACTAGACCTAAAAGCACTGGACCTGATTTTATAAGACCTAAAGTCATAGCTCCTAAACTTTAGGTCTTGTGAAATTAGATCCACTGCATGTCATCTGAAGGTCCATCGGTCGCACCGTGCTCGCTGGTCAACAGGATGCAAGCTATGAGATATATGCTACTCTCAGCAGGATGGCAACCCAACACTCTTGACTTCCAAGGAACTGTACAGGCGTGAGTTAACCCCTTGCCAGAATAAACCTTAACCTTTAACTAGTGAGGTGAAGTTTACAATCACAAGTGGTGAGGTGGGGTCTAGGGGACCCCAGACTTAATTCCTTTGTTATATACGCCCAAATTTTTTTATAGGTCATTAACCTTTTAATACGTGTTCTTGCAACCCAATACCATAAGAAACTGGTTAAATTTAAAATAATATAAAATTAATAATAAATAATTGACACTAATAAATTTACTTTATATTTAATCTTTCTTCTACAATTTATTTAGTAACAATTGCCAAAACATGAATTATAAAATAATAAATGAATTTTGTGTCAGCTTACTATACCCATGAAAAAGGAAATTATGAATAAAATAGATTAGATTAATATTTTATGAAATATGCTCAATGACATCCAAGCAATAAATTTTTACGAAAGGCAAATTGAGGTTCCTCACAATTTTCTTTTTTTTAATATATACTGGTGTAAAAATGACAAAAATTGAATTAAAAAGAGAAAGCCTACAATATAGAAGAAATAGACATGTAAAGAAAGACAAATGATAAATACAACATATAAATACAATATAAAGAAAGAGAGGGAGAGAGAGAAAAAAAAGCACTCGATGCCTACACACAGTTTTTGCATATGGCATGCGAACATTCTCCACAAATATTTTGGTTGCACTTAACACAAAAATTTGCTGTCTTCCTGTCTTTGTTTCTGGGACAAGTGTAGCATCTCTTCTTCTTCGGTGGGCCCCCGTGTTGAACAGGATCTTCCGGTTTTATTCCTGATATTGCTTGGATTTTTTGACGAAGCTCACGGGGAAGTCTGAGATTTACTGCTCTTCTCTCCAAATGTTCCTTTATCAAAAAACAGCCGAGTTTTTTAATAAAACAAAAACGATTCATTTGACTCCGTTCCCGACTGTCAGAGTACAAAACATAGGCATTATTTGCGCTAATATCTAATAAAGCAAAGAATAATGCCAAAGTCCACCGCCGTGTTCTTCTATTGCAAGAATATATTGCACATTTTTTATCGAGGTTATCAACTCCTCCTTTGAAGGAATTGTAATCAATTATCATTTCCGGTTTACCTGAAACTTCGTCACACTTATCATCGTGATGGCACGAGCTTAGAAGAATCACAGCCTTATTTTTCTTGGGGACGTAGGACACTAAAGTGGCTGCGTTAGTGAATCCGAATAAGCTGCTTCCAGGTGCTCTCCCCCGATTGGGTAAAAATTCTTTCGGAATTTCGGGTTTATTTTTCCTTAGAGTTCCAAGAACTGTTAGGCCTCTATTTTTTAGTTCATTTAGGAGTTCCATAGACATAAACCAATTGTCACATGTAACATTTCTGTTCGATTTTTCTATGGGTTTTACAAGACGGACAACTGACTGTGTGGGGATAGATAATTTTTTTTCTTCATGTGTTAGGCCAATGCTATCTGAATTTTTTCCTCCATATAAATACGCATTGAAAAGATATGAGTTCCGAGCATCTGTAAGGCATAAAACTTTCAAGCCATACTTTGCCGGCTTATTAGGCATGTACACGCGAAATTTGCATCGTCCGCGAAAGGGGACGAGCATTTCATCGACGCAGGCATTTTGGCTTATGCAATACATCCGCTGGGAATTGAGAAGAAATTCAGCCCACACTTCATTTACAGCTGCAGTTGGATCCTCTTGTTTCCGTGCTTCTCGAGTATTTTTATCATCGAATCTAATACACACCGTCAATATAAAAAATCTTTTCATTGACATGGTGCATCTAAAAATGTCCCTTCCGTGCCCGTCGTCCGAAAAAAGGGAACTCATGCTTTCTCTTCCGGATTTAGATATACTAGAAAGCAAAAGTAGACCTAGATAAGCCCGCATCTCAACCAGGTCTACATTGCGTAAGTCAGTACGGTTCGGGTCTTGGAAATTACTTCTATATGCTTCTAATTGAGTATTTGTGAAATTCACAATTTTTTCTAACATAGTATTGGGCATTAGAAGTTCCCACATCACTAGAGGATTTATATCTCCTGGAGATAGTGCTCTGGCTTCGTTCCGCAATCCTGGTAAATGACTCACTATATTATGGGCAGGTGCCCTACCTCTGTGTCTTGGTTTTTGTTTTCCCCAAACATACGGAATTCTGTTTTTACCTTTCCCTCTGTAAACATCACGAGGCACACTCTCACCATCCTCATCGGTAGATTCACTATCACTCACCTCACTCTGTTCCGAATCAGATTGATGATCACTCAGAACAAAATCTGCATCTCCACCATCATTGTCACTGTCTTCCAAATCAGAAATAGGCAACTCATCACCCAGTGGTCTGTTGAGCTCCTCCAAAATTAATCTAGCAAACTGTGGATCATCACTTCGAAAGATTACCCGTTCGCGCGACATTTATACCAGAATATTAGAAAAAACTATATTTGAAAAAATCCGAACACTAGCAGTGAGGTGGGGTCTGTGGGACCCCAAGACGTCTTTCCTGACCAAACACACGAAGGAAACTGACTGGAAAAGTGAGTTACAGTGAGAGCATGTTGAGACAGGAAATGTCAGGTGGGGACAAGATGTTAGCATGAGGGGAAGGGGATTCACAGAAATTTAAAGGGCTGCTGGGGTCTCCTAGACCCCACCTCACCATTTAAAGGTTAAAATAATTATGCTCTTACATTACACAATTAAAGTTTTATAAAAAAAATATAGTCCAGATATGTTTCTATGAAGGAGAAAATGCTAGAAAATTGGGATGATGAAAAATTTAAATTTTATAATTAATTATTTTGCAGCATAATCTCCTTAATTGACGAATTGATCGAGCTAAATATATTCTTGCGGCTTGTATTTAATCTATGTTGGCTCACCGATGGTTATAGATGCTGGTATATGTAATTTGGATTAAATTTTATGCTACTCACAAAAATGAAAAAATTAACTGGAAAAGTTCTGGTGAGATTTTGCTTGGAGTAATTTGGATAAAATAATATTTGCATTCCCACCTTCAATTCTGTATGTTCCTCGCCCATCAGAATATTATTTAAAACTATTTCTTGATATGAAGCACAGTCCTCACTCGTAATATATTGAATTTCTAATTCCACGGACGAGAGTACAACATAATTACTCAAGATGGTTGATTTGGAAGCCTCGAATTTTTGTTTAGATATATTAAGTAATTCAAAGAAAAAATATCTATATAATTAATTAAAATAAAATTGTGAAATTTTATTCTTCAAACATAATTGAAACATATAAGTGGTTAAGTATTGTTGAAGAAAATAATAATTATGAAATTATTTGAATAATTATAACTTTGCAGTTGTAATGAAATATATTTCTCATTTCACAATAATTTAATCAAAAGTTCCCAACCTTAATATATTTCAAATTAATTAATAGTCCCAGAATATAAAAACCAAATGCATCCACATTGTAAGGAAATCTTTACACACACATGGGTGATCAATTAATAAATGTTTTGTTGTTTACAACGACTCTATGTCGTCAGCTTATATTATCCATTGTTAAATGTCCCCACTATTATTGCGAATACTTGTGAAACATAACTTTGAAAACACTCTCTTTCTCTCTCCCTCCCTTCTGGAACAAATAGAACATGGTGCAACTTAAATTAAGAAAGACTTAAAGAATATTCTAGAATTATTTCTTTTGAAACATACCCCAGAAAAGAAGTCTCCTCTCTTCATTCGGTCCACAACTTAACTATGAAACTGTCCGCGAAATATTGAGATCTGTAATTTTCAGTCAGTCCACAACATTAATGTAGTAACGTTCCGCGATAAGTTACTATCCAATTTTAAAACTCGACTTCCACCCTTACAATAAAGCGATCCACGAAGCGCCAAGCTATCTAGTTTAAGCTGCAGCATTTATTATTCAAACATAATAATAATTCTAGGTCAATTATTTTAATATTTAAATAAAAATTAATTTCTTAAAAAGTAACCGCATTATATAAAAAAAAAAAGAGCTAAAACCTGACCTACAACATCATCACACCGGATCCCAGCTCGACTTCACAACGAGAGGCTTGATATCGACACGTTCTAGGATAAATAATATTTGACTTATTTTATATATTGCTTGAGTGTTTTAAATGGTTTATAGATGTCTATTGTAATGATCCGGCTTTATTGCATAGCTTTTGGTGTAATTAAATTCAGTTTGTGTCAAATGTATTAGTCGCACTGTACTGTTGTTGATTCATTTCCGTACACGTGCAGAGGCTACGGGTTAGGAACATTCAGTTGGCTTGCTTCTAGCCCTGGTAATTATTAAAGAAAAAAACCTCGCAGTGTGAGTGCGAGAAAGAGAGCAATATTTTTCATTTGCAAACTGTATTTATTTTGATTTATTTTTAAAAGGTAGTTTTGCTTGTGCTCGCAAGAGTTCAGCAGCTCTCAGTATAAAAATTAATGTTATAGCCATGAAACTGGTGGGGGTATGAATAATTTGCGGCACTTGTTAACGAGGTGTTCTAAGAGAAAGACACGATGAAGAAACGCGAGTGCTATTGTGGCAATTTCTTGAATGTAGCATCTTAATATGTGCAAATAAAACTTGTAAAATGTGTTAATATATACATTATTTAATTAACTATATCACATAAGAGGTTCGCGTGAAAGAGAATCGCGACCCTACACCTATATAATCCAAACGCAGAAAAGAAAAAACCCAAATCCTAAATAGCAATGTTCCATTTCCCTTCCTTCTAGCAAAATTTTAAGAAAAGGTTATAATTTGGACAATGAATTGTGGACCTTAGGGAGAAAATCACAGGTCTAAGAATTGCCACTAAAACATATGAAAAAAAATGGGCGAATCAATAGAATAATGGAAGCAAAAATTTGAATGATAAAATATCAGAAAATGAATGAGGGAGTGAAACCTTTATATCAAGTTTTCTATCACAGATTCGAACTCGTGTCATTCGGAAACTAAACACCTTGCTTTCCCTCTCATTTATTATCGGGCGATCTTCGGGTGAATTCGGCTCCTGTCAGCTGACTAGTTCCCGAACCAGAATGCAGTGGCTTGGAGTGCGCCACAGTTGCTCCTCGAGGTTAAATTTTCCTAACAGAGATAGCAATATTTTCTTCACGACTTGAATAGATCAAAATAGTGCGAAAAAGTTAAGGGACCCGAGCTATGTATTCTGACTTTAGCTATTACAGTATTCACCTGACGTGAAATTAGATCCAGTCCAAAAATATAAGGAAAATTAAAGAAAATATTAATATTACGAACCTAGTTTGGCTCCTGCACTGGTTGCCAAAAAAATATATTTACGTAGCTCAAAAACTATGATTATATAAATTATATTTAATGATAGTTAGGAACTAAATTGAAGTGAAGTGAAGTTAGGAGCACATCAGCCTAATGACTATATATTTATAGAGGTGGATGGCAAGAATATAATAATTTTTTCTAATGCTTTTTTGGCAAACAATTGTGGTTAACTGTTAGTGAAGAAAAGCAGAGCTTATTTTGTTTTTATGGTTTTTTAATTGATGATGAGGGGTTGTGGACAATGGTTGGGTGTATTAATATTAAATATTTAAGTATAATAATTCTAAAAAAACACGAGGAATATGTACGTAATTCATTTGGAAAATGAAATTAAGTTTAAAACATTCGGAACAGTAAATATTGCATCACAGATCGATTCCATGGTCAAAATTTAAGTTCGAAAACACAATGAACAGCTGGTCTCAAAAAATAGGCATGTATTAGGCAGATGGAATGCTTAAAATACTGTGATACTTATGAACTTGTATTTAGAGACAGACAAGCCCGACCTTTGTACATTAGTAATATTATTATTTGGTAAGTTAATTCAAAACCTGCATTCTTTCTTTCTGTTTGTAAATATGTTTAGTGATTTTGTAATTCTAGTGCTTTTAAAAAATTAGGAAAACTTAAAATAAATTTAGTTTAATATGTTAACACATGATGAGAATAAATCATTACCGATAATCTTAGATCACGCTGTGCCAATGTATATGAATAATGTTTAGACCCAAACATAATACCTACATGTCATCGCGCTGCCCTATACGTCCACACCGTTTGCACCTCTAAGGGCGGCTCTGACATTTTAAGTGTTTAATGCCACAGTAAAGAGCCAATCAAATATCTAGAAACTTTAAACATAATATAATATAATCTCGAAGGTTTTAAAATCAAACATTAGGCGTGAAAGGATCTACCTACAAAATGTATATTAATAAATCCTTAGTGGTGTGTATATTTACTAACAGGGTGGGGGTATGGGTTGTTGTCACTTTATAATACTTTACTAGTAAATTGCTCCCTACCCCTTGTTATCAAACCTGTCCTTGAGCTAATTAACAAACTCTCGCCTATTACATTATAATCTAGATGATTGGTCTAATAGATTTTGAGGGGTAGAGTTAAGTCTACGAAGACAGTCCTTACAAGCGATGTCAAATCTTGGAACAAATAAAGAAACACATATCTTATAAGATAGCTGGTTTATACATGTAAGAATTATATTATTTGCAACATAAATCATATTTCAGAGTTATGCGTATCATACTATTATAGTACGATTAGCCTGTGAGAGAGAAGTCAGAGTTATTCTCCCAGCCTAGACCATTGAGGATGTTTAGTCCTAAATTGTTTCCTACCTTTCTTCCAAGTAAATGTGGGGTGTAGCCCGGAAACGAGCTAGGATGATGTTGATAATGTTTGATGTTGCGTTGGTAATAATGTATACAAAGAATATTGATTGTCAATTGTCGTGCGTTATATTGATGCCATATTGTTGTGCTAGTGAATACATTTACATGAAATTTAGTATATATATTTTTAATAAGAAAATGGAGTGTCAAATGAAAAAACGTAAACATTGATCACATATCCTTTTGTTTAAGTCTAATTGGGGAGCAAAAACATCGGAAGCTGCTAGAAACATTTGTGCTGTTTCCGGGGAGAATGTCATCAGTGAGAGAACCGCAAGAAAATTATTCTCTCGTTTCAAAGAGGGCTATTTCGACCTAAATGGTTCTCCACGTTCAGGAACACTTTGATGAAGACCGTACAAACGCTTCAATCCATGACAATCCACATAAACTAACTCGAGAATGTGCAGTTGAGATGAATCGTGACCAATCAACCATCATACGAAATTTGCATTCATTGGGCAAAATTCAAACACTGGGACTATTCAAGCGGAAACAACAAAAATCAGCGTATGACCACTCGAGATTCTTTGACTGCGTGTCATCGTTTAGCTCAACAGCAACATCGATCTTATATAAGATTGCTACCGTTGACGAAAAATTGTGTCTTTATGTCAACATCAAGAAGAGAAAGTAATGGATGATCCCAGTGGCGTACTAGGGGGGGGGGGGGTAGTCCACCCCAGGAGGCAGCCAAGAGGGTGGTGCCATCAGGAGAGTTGAAATATTAGTACCAGTTAGTAGTTACCAAACTAAAATAAAAATTCGCTAAATTTAGAAAATAATATCCCGGATGAAAACTTCTAGTTGTGCTGTGAGTACGGATATCAGGAGAAAGTGTACTTTAGGGTGTCATCTGCCATAAAATTTCAGGTAGTTTTGTAAGGTGAATCCGGTCCATACGCATGCGCGGAGAGCTTTCTTCTCACTGCCCACCCACGTGAGAGAAAGAATTGCGTAAGAAAGCGTAGGTACATCAAAAGGAGAACATCGCAACATCAATTTGTCAACACTTAACAAGTCTGTAGCTTTATTGCTCTGTGATTGTGTTAAGATGTTGTGAATTGTGATGTGTTCAACTTTAACAATAAGGGTGACCGATTTATTTTTTTAGCGTACTTCCACATTTGGTTTTGTTGTTTTGGTAAGTAATATCTAGTATATTACTTTTACGGTCAATGAATGTTATTCATGCTTAATAAGATCACCTTTCTTAAATATAACTCTTTAGCGTGTTATTCTATCTGATTGAGTGTGATTGTCTTGACCCAGTCTTGACCACAAACGTTATCATAACATAAAAGTCCATCTTTTCTCCATAAATGTTATATTTACTTTTTGCCTTGATTGAATATTATGTTTTCATCCTTTGACAAATTGTAACGGGCTAACCAATTCAACCCTGTACTGCCCAAAATTGCTGCACTTAATCATTGGTCAAGAGTATATATATTGTACCCCAATATAAATACAGGTCTATTAATGTATAAATCTCCATGTGTTACATACCACGTCTCGGATACTTCATGGAACAAGACCGGCGCCATCAGAAGGACTATTCCCCTCGCCAACACTGCACTTGACTGGACGGATCAACAATAACAACTGAATGCAGCGAGCGGCTGGCTCGTCGTTTGGAGCCTCGTACTTGGGCCTACGTGACAGATCCCATGTAGAGGGATCTCTCCCCCCTTCTTTCCTTCCCATGAGTCTTTGCGTTCAACCACTATGAAGCTCCATGGGTCGCTAGGAATCATCACAATAACATTTATTCATCACCATTAGGATAGTTGACAATCTCCAATGTCTTTACTTCAAATCAACTGCACGCATCCAATGGTCATGACGATGACGCCGAGGGACCGACCGGACTAACAAAAGTAATATGACGTCAGGCTGATCTTTCAAATCCGTGAAGAGTAGGCAGTTCTATGGCTGGGTTCTAGTATTAGGTTTTTTTATATAAATTGTCGAGAGTATTAATTACTCTCATTATAAATATTATATATTGTTTTAGGCTAGCCTGTTATGATTTAGTTTACTTGACGTGAAGTCATTTAGTATTTCACATTTTTCTGCTTGGTCCTTAAGACCAGCAGTTTAAATAGGGAGGATTCCCACACCTTAGCCCGTATGACCATGTTGTAGTCAGCGAGGCAGTTAGTCGGGAAACGGCCAGTTCAGGTTGTTCGGGGCCAAATGAAGATACCTAGTTAGGTTTGTTAACGTGTGTTGTTCGCCAGTTTCGGCGCTCAACTTGTGGGTCAATTCTGCCCATCTGGCATGGCTCGTGTTTTGTACATTATTTAGCTTTTGTTGTTCGCCAGTTTCGGCGCTCAACTTGTGGGTCAGTTCTGCCCATCTGGCATGGCTCGTGTTTTGTACATTATTTAGCTTGTGTTGTTCGCCTGTTTTGGTGATCAACTTGTGGGTCATTTCTGCCCATCTGGCATGGCTCGCATTACTCTCACTTAGACGATTTTTGCCCTATTGGGAGCTGGGTGTCTCCCACCTTGTTGTTTACATAATCAGGTCATGCGTTTAACATTTCTGGCATGTACCAATTGGTTGAGCACCTGTCCATGACAAAACAAGGCCTAGAACGCCGAATTGGAACCTACCCTGTACTATTAAATAATTGTATATTTTTGGCCAGTCCGCCTGTGTCTGAAGCCGACAACCAACAGATTGGAACTTTTATAACTCTACTTGTCTTTCAAATTAGTGGGCGCTTCACGCTAAACTCTCGCATAGAGTGTTTCTGTTATTTAACAATCTGTGTGGCTAATTAACTTGGACGAGTCTAAGGACTGTTTCAGTACGTGATGATTTGTGTTCTGAAGATGCTCTTTGTACTTTCTCTGCCTTTTGTTACATTAAACTAATTTGTTAAAATGCATTTATATCTTTTGCTTTCAAATGTCTCTTTTCAATGTTTATTAACCTTGTTATAGTAATCACTGTCTCTGGTGTTAACTAGAGCAGAGGGTTCAAAATTTCTAACTTAAAATGTGAAAAAAACAATGAGATCATAACATTTTGTAGCTTGAAAGGATTGAAAATTTGGTACCTATCCTGACCACTCACATGTGCAACTAGCGGTAGTTTGAAGTATATGATTCTCTTATGCTTTCAATTTCTTTCTCACCCATCTCATCCTACGTTATTGATTGTACCAGTTTTGGTTCGGGCTTACCCCCCTAGCCCTCCTCAAGAGATCATTTAAACTATCAACCACCATGGACCCACCGTGACCCGAGAAGGGTCACATCTTCAAAAAATCTGATTTTCTTAGGGAACCCCATCGTCAGAAATTATTTGCTTGACTTTGGCCGGTGTCCCCAAGATCGTGTTCCCCTAGGCCAAGTCTGATGGGATTATTTACATAGTTTGCTTCAGTAATTTTTCTATAAGGAGATTCCTGCGTTATTGAACTGTCAGATTTCTGGATTTCGAAATAAACTGCGCTTTATTTTTGACGGCCTTGATCTTATATTTTGGAACTTTTGGAAATTTGGAGAGAGTCTATACCTTCTTTTCAGCCTCACCTCGTAGATGGGAAATTTTGCGGGAGAATGTAGCACGACCGTTAAAAAATATTTTCTCAGACAAGATGGCGTGCTCATTATGACTCTGGGAAACCAGTGAAGGCAAATTTTGAAAAGCTGACCTCAACCCTTGAAGTATGATGTGATCCCAAATAAAATGTGGAAAAGAGAGGATCATCCCAGTTTTTGCTGTCTGCTGCTTGTGATTCCTCTTTTTTAAGCTACCTTTCGTTCTGGTGTGAAGTTCTAGAAGAAATTAATCCTATACAAAAGTATTTCCAAACGGTTGGAATCAGTATGGATGTGTGCACTGTGCAAATCCAAACTTTAAAAAAAATTCTTAAAAATTATCGAAATTAAATTGGGGAAAGGGCCATTCATCATGCAACTAAAAAGTGTGAATATTATAAGTTTCAATGGAGAGAAGAGGGGAATTAAAGCTACAAAAAAGGATGCCAGGAGAGATAGCAAAGGATGTTTATCTCATATTGCCAGAGGAATTTAAAAGGGCGATGCTTGAATGTCTTGATCAACCTTAGTCAAGAATTGGAGATTCGTTCTAGTACAATGGATAAATTTCTATCCATATTCGCTGTTATTCAGCCAAACACTTTGGTTGTTATAACAGAAGAAGTACTTCAGTATAGTATTCCAAATTTGACTCAGATTTTAGATGAACTCTCTGATATTGGTGTGGAAACTGGACGACTATGGAGTCATTAGAAGATTGCTAAAATCAACGTTGAAGAGGTAAATAAATTGACAGCATTGTAGTTTCTCGAGTTTATTGTGAAAGGAGATTTTTGTGAATTTCTGCCAAGCTTTTTATTGTGTTCAAGATTCCTTCAGACTACAAATGTGTCTATTTCTTCAGGTGAAAAAGTTTTTCCAAATTTAAATTGATAAAGAATTACCTACTCTCCACTATGAGCCAGACAAAATTGACAAGTCTGGCCTTACTTTTAATTGGACATAAATTGAGAGAAAGGTGAATTCAGATGAGGTCATCAATTGTTTTGCAGAAATTAAGGCTCTAAAATAGAGAATAGGAATCTTTCAATAATAGGAAAAGCGTTGAGAGTGGATTTCATGATTTTTATTTTAAATGAAATAGGATTCAGTATTATTTTTTCATTGGATTTACAATTAACTGCATTTTTCAACTTTTTTTATGAAAGTACTGTACTGTTTAAAAATCTAATTGAAAAATTGACTTTTATTTGAGCGTGTTAAAATTTAAAAGTTACGGTATCTATGGGGGTGACAGAGAAAGGACCCGTCTTGGGTGTTAAATACCCTAGGTACGCCACTGGATGAACCCTAACAAAAAAGCAGCTCCCCGTGCAAAAGCTGGTCACTATTCACAGAAGATAATAATGTGCATATGGTGGGGCAAAGAAGATATCGTGTACTATGAATTGCTACCTAGAAATGTAACCATCACTGCTGAGATTTATTGCCAACAACTTAGACGCCTTGAGGCAGCAATAAAAAAATGACCGGGAAGAATCCAAATGATTTTGTATCATGATAATGCCCAGCCGCATTCTGTCAACCTTACAAAAATGGTTATCCAAAAGCTCGGTTGGGATGTTATTCCACATTCACCCCCATCCTCTAGATCTAGCAGCATCAGACTTTCACCTTTTCCATTCTCTATCAAACGATCTTGGAGTAAATTCATTTCATGACGAAGCTGCTTTTCAAGATTGGCTTGACAACTTCTTCAACGGACCTTTTCAGGCGTGGAATCGAAAAACTACCAGTAAGTTGGGAGACAGTAATAAACAATGCAGGGAAATATATTATTGATTAGTCTGTATTTTGTTCATGAACATGAGTTTGAAATAAAATGAAATTTATGCATGGAAAACACTACGTCAACCTAATATAATAATAAAAAATATTAACTATAAAATATATGTAATATATAATAGATCTATATAAAAATATTGAATTCATAATATAAATAATATATATTTATATTATGTGTATTTTATTATATATATTATATAGATAATTATTGTATATATGCTTTATATAATTTATCATATGTTTACTACTATATTTTATTTTGATGATATATAGTATATACAATAAATATTATTTATTATATATAATAGATTATATAATAATATATAATTATATTACTATGTAAGCCTAATATAATATTAACTAATATATTATATATAATATAACAATAATGATATAATATATATAATAACTAATAAATTATTTATACAATATAATAATAGGCTATATAATATTTATACAATATATGGGGATAAATAATGTATGCAATATATAATATATATTTAATTATAATATTTATGTAATGTATATGTTATTTATAATTTTTAATATGTAGTATATATTAACAATATATATAATTCATTACTAAATTGTTCAGCTAAAAAATGTTTACAAGCAAGTGTGGAATTCTATGCTAATCATCACAAGTAGCCAAAACCGTGATCAAAGTTGTAAGTAACATGTATACCAAATTTCAATTCATTAGCTTTATTTTTAGGCATTTAAATTTGTAATCTAGTATTTTTCGTTTTTGTAAAGCCATTGTTAGAATATCGCTTTGTCTAAATTTATGACACTTACTTTTCCCTCGAACCCATCGGACTTGTTTTAATTTGTTTTAACCTGGAAACTGGGTTCTTATTTCAAGTTGCACGTGTGGCTTCATAGAGTAAAGAGTAGGTTTGGCATGGAACCATCCGCCAATCAGCGCTTAGCATTTGGCTTCGTTTTTTGTTAACTGAAGGGGTGATCTTTGGGCGCAGGAATTTACTCTCAAGTCTCAACACTACTCCAGTAACACGCGAGTGGACTTGACGTACAATTATTTCCGAGTCTTTGTTACAAGCATTTGATTCGATAAGGAGGTTACGAATGAAAAAAGACCCATCCGAGTATTTTATTAACAAATTCTATGTCCCGGCGAGATCTTCATTGCTATACTGAAACTTCTTACTGCCGTGGACCAACGACTATTATAGAAATTGTATAGTGAAGAGAAGAGAGAGGTGGTGAAGAAATGACTAGTTACACTAGCCTATGTCACCACCATTAGGAGGTAAGGCGGTGCACCGACACACCAGTACACTATATATATACATGTTACGTATATAATTATATAATATAAATTATGATTGTGTCTTGGTGTGTCAGCGCATCCCCTTACCTCCTAGCGAAAGTGACACGGGCAGCAGAATAGTAGCTGGCAAGGCCGTCTATGTAGTAGTGGTATTTAGGAACAGGGTAAGACTGAGCAACGGTTGTACTTGTGGTATACTGGCCAGTTTCTATAGTAGAGCTACTGGTTTGTAGGAACATTATAAGACTGAGCAACAGTTGTACTTGTGATATACTGGCCAGTTTCTATAGTAGAGCTACTGGTTTGTAGGAACCTTGTAAGACTGAGCAACGGTTGTACTTGTGGTATACTGGCCAGTTTCTATAGTAGAGCTACTGGTTTGTAGGAACAGTGTAAGACTGAGCAACAGTTGTACTTGTGATATACTGGCCAGTTTCTATAGTAGAGCTACTGGTTTGTAGGAACAGTATAAGACTGAGCAACAGTTGTACTTGTGATATACTGGCCAGTTTCTATAGTAGAGCTACTGGTTTGTAGGAACAGTGTAGGACTGAGCAACAGTTGTACTTGTGGTATACTGGCCAGTCTCTATAGTAGAGCTACTGGTTTGTAGGAACAGTGTAGGACTGAGCAACAGTTGTACTTGTGGTATACTGGCCAGTCTCTATAGTAGAGCTACTGGTTTATAGGAACAGTGTAAGACTGAGCAACAGTTGTACTTGTGGTATACTGGCCAGTCTCTATAGTAGAGCTACTGGTTTGTAGGAACAGTGTAAGACTGAGCAACAGTTGTACTTGTGGTATACTGGCCAGTTTCTATAGTAGAGCTACTGGTTTGTAGGAACAGTGTAGGACTGAGCAACAGTTGTACTTGTGGTATACTGGCCAGTCTCTATAGTAGAGCTACTGGTTTGTAGGAACAGTGTAAGACTGAGCAACAGTTGTACTTGTGGTATACTGGCCAGTTTCTATAGTAGAGCTACTGGTTTGTAGGAACCTTGTAAGACTGAGCAACAGTTGTACTTGTGGTATACTGGCCAGTCTCTATAGTAGAGCTACTGGTTTGTAGGAACAGTGTAAGACTGAGCAACAGTTGTACTTGTGGTATACTGGCCAGTCTCTATAGTAGAGCTACTGGTTTGTAGGAACAGTGTAAGACTGAGCAATAGTTGTACTTGTGGTATACTGGCCAGTTTCTATAGTAGAGCTACTGGTTTGTAGGAACCTTGTAAGACTGAGCAACAGTTGTACTTGTGGTATACTGGCCAGTCTCTATAGTAGAGCTACTGGTTTGTAGGAACAGTGTAAGACTGGGCAACAGTTGTACTTGTGGTATACTGGACAGTTTCTATAGTAGAGCTACTGGTTTGTAGGAACCTTGTAAGACTGAGCAACAGTTGTACTTGTGGTATACTGGCCAGTCTCTATAGTAGAGCTACTGGTTTGTAGGAACAGTGTAAGACTGAGCAACAGTTGTACTTGTGGTATACTGGCCAGTCTCTATAGTAGAGCTACTGGTTTGTAGGAACAGTGTAAGACTGAGCAACAGTTGTACTTGTGGTATACTGGCCAGTCTCTATAGTAGAGCTACTGGTTTGTAGGAACAGTGTAAGACTGAGCAACAGTTGTACTTGTGATATACTGGCCAGTTTCTATAGTAGAGCTACTGGTTTGTAGGAACTTGTAAGACTGAGCAACAGTTGTACTTGTGGTATACTGGCTAAAATGTGCCAACACCGATCGGTATATCCCCCTTACAGTAAGCAGCGAATACTACCATGAGTTCGGGTACAATCAAGGCTATTAACCGCATCTACTCTATTTAAAATTATTACAAGAAACTGTGAAAGAATAGCTTCGGATGACCAAAGCTATGATGGGCAGCTGGGGTTAAAACTGAAGGTCCCATTGGTTGATAAACTGGCGAGAACATGGGACTATTGGAACATGGAATGTGAGAGGAGTATGTGGAAAAGAAAATGAACTGTTAGACTGTTAGAGAAAATGATTGGAAGGAAAATTGATATTCTGAATGTATGTAAAACCAAGCGTGAAGGGAAAGATGGTTTGATGATAGGTGATGGTACAATGGCACTGTGGTCAGATGTGGCTGAATGGGTAAGAGAAAGTTAGGGAATAGGTTTGACAACCAAAACTAACAAAACATTTAAAATTGATATTTAATCTTATAACTACCCGTAGAAAAAATAAATATACAAATTATAAAATCGAAAGATAATTTGGGTACCGGTATAAAATAACTTTAGTCCGAAACATTTAATTTTATTTTACATTGTAGAACAACTAATAGCTATCAAATTAACTTCTTCACTCTTCAATGTCCCGCCAAGAGTGTTTATTTTACCACTCCCGGGACATTATATATAGGCCTAATCTCAGCCCCAGCAGGAAACTAAGGAGAGGACCATCAAGGTTGGTCACTTGGAAGGGAACATATGACGATCTAACATCTGATTGTTCCACGTGGCAGGAAGTGACGTACCTTTTCTTCTTTGCACGTATGCTCTCAATGAAGAAAGTTTGTTTCACCCGATTAAAACAATCCAGTCAGCCAGAGATCGGTTCTGACTTAGAGCGACCGAGACGCAACCTTTCTATTTGGATCTACTTTCTTGTAGAGGAAGGTGTATTAGTAAATAGTTGGCATGTGTATTGTTTGTGAGCGGAGAGCAGGCGTGAATGGGACTGTTGGGGAGAGTTGGTGAGTTGAACATTTTTAATTTGAGTATATGACATTTGCACAGAGTGACATTGGCCCGAAGGTGGAATTTAATGACGCTTACACGGAACAGAAATTAACGGGGAGTGACCTTGGAAGTCTGAAACTAGGATTATTGTAAACCGTGACACTTGCGTGGAGGCTATAGATGGTAAGGAGGGGGTTGAGAGGTATTAGGAAGAATTCTGCTTGTTATTATTGTCAGCTCACCAGTTAGCTGCCGCATGTTAGTCAAGGTTGAGAGATTTCTCTATTTAGGTTCACTTGGTCTCAGTTTTTATGTAGGTCACCGAAACCAGCAAGGGTAAGCCATTGTTGATTTCCAACGGATATCAATATGTACTGGACTACACGAACAAGGAGAATGTCACTTACAGGTGCTCTGTATATAAGAAGAAGAAAAGTGTAAAGGGAGTCTTTCAAATAAAAACAATGTAGTTTTAGGAGAGCAATGTCATAGTTGTGTCCCAGACGAAGCAGCAAATTAATTTAGAAAAGCAAATGGCCAGTGTCAGAAAACGATGAGGGAAGCAGATGAATCAATCTCAAAAATCTACGCAGAAGAATTTGGCCAGATATTTAATCGTGATTACGACTATGTGACGGTGAAGCTAGCGCAGTTAAGTGCCAAACAATTATTGCATCGTATTTGGAGGACATAATTGGGTCCAATAAAAGATCCGGCTCATGCAAGAGATGTCATATTATCTCTACAACTGTTAAATATGAACTACGAAGGAAATTTCCTTCGTCAGGATGACAATCGTGGGCCTCAGGACAGGATATAAACTTTTGCCAGTACTGAAAGAAAACCTATCATATTTTTTTTAATGACGGAACATTCAAAAGTTTCAAAAAGCAATTTAGGCAGATATTCACTATCCACACTGATTTGGGAAGTTCTTGGGAAGAAAAGAATGCCTTCTCTGTCTTATAAGCACTCCTGCTGAACAAGATGCCTGAAGCCTAGGACAATTATTTATAGGTGTGAAAAACTGCGTGCCTCACTGATCCAGAATCTGTTGTTACTGATTTTGAGACGGTCATTATTCAGTCAATAGAATTTTAGTTCCCATCAGTAAATATTTACAGTTGCAACTAAACTTCAACCAGTGTCTGTGGAGGAAAGAGCAAGAAAATGGTCTAGTTAATGAGTTTAACGCAAACTAAGAAGTTCGGCTTCACATTCGAATGTGTGGTGCACTGGAACACGTACCACTAAATAAGAGTGACGATGTTTGGTTATTCATACAAGAAGACGACAGGATTTCAACGATTATTTCGTTGAGCAATGGCTCGAAAACGATAATATTCCAAAATATCTATGGAACTGTTCCGGCAGACAGAACCGAACAAAAAGTTTTCTGAAGGTTGGAAGCGAAGGCTAAACAGTTTGGTTTCAAGGGCTCATCCAAATGTCTACTTGGTGGTCATCACCCTCCAAGAAGATGCTGAGTACCACTGACACACTTACGACAGAAAAGCTCTTAGCCTAGAGGTCAATAAAAGAAAAATCAGCAATACAGACTAATAACGCCATTAGTGAAGCCTTGAAAAAACTTGAAGAAAATGGAAATCTTAAAAATGTCCTTAAATTGATGGCCTAGATTCAGAAATTAAAGTGAAACAGATACTCTAGGCTTAACCATGAACAACACCGAACAAAAAATTTTTTTTAGAAAAAATCAAATAATAAATTACATAAAGAAAAATATTTTATGAGCTTCCTTAAAGCGAAAAATTATAAGGCAAATGAAAATAGACTATCTTTACCTGGTGTTCCCTGGAAATGATATCCTATCAGTTAAGAGTCTCTTAAAATAAAAGAATATAAAGGAATTTTAAAAATGAAAAATAGGTCATTCCGGGCAAGTCTCACAACCAGATCTGGAGTCACAGCCATGTTCGCTGGGTATGGGGTGGCTCCACGCAAGTGTCACTCCATGCTAATGTCATTCAAAACGAGTGTTCCGAACCCTTTAACTTAGCTAATTTTGTTGTAAGTCCATATAATTGTTTCTTGTAAAATATTACATGCTACAAATAGATACTATTTAATTGTAAAATGTATTTAATGTCTATATTTTTAACTGCTTGTTTATAAAACCCACAGCTTAAATTAGCTAATACAAGGTTCCACGATGATCTGAGTAAATGTTACAGGTTGTTTATATTTTAAGCATAGTTATTGTATAACCCAAGTGTGCAAATTACTAACTAACCTAAAATAGATGCTCCCTGGTCTCGAGCCACCCCCGTAAGAGATTGCACACGTTGTAGCAAGGACTCCCTCGTTTTGGCAGGAGATGAGGGGGCGCTAGTAGTCCTAGATCCAGGCCGCAGGTTCAACGACAAGTCTCCACTTCCCTGGGTCTGCACCGGGTGCGACTGAGGGGCAGGGGCGGCTGATGAAGATGAAGGGGCGTAAGTCGAAGCAGACTTCTGGGATTCGTGGGTGCTGCTCGTGGTGGAGCTATCGTCCGGAACATCGTCAAACTCTGAGGACAGGTCCCCGGAGGAAAATCTGTAAATGTGAAGGATAACACTGTATGTACACTCCGCTTGAACGTAAAGGTAGAAGTGTTACCTAGAAGGACTACACTGTTGAACTTTTTTATAAGCTATATCAGAGTGAAATCAAGAACGGTAGCCGTGTTGCTTTGACAGACTACTCTATGACCCTATATTATAGTGGAACTAAGAAAGATAGCAGTCTAACCCGAACGGACTATATTATGAACCTATTTTATAAGTTATACCAAAGTAGAACCTATAAAGATAGGAGTTTTGCCTTGACGGACTACACTATGACCCTATTTTATAAGTTATACCAAAGTGGGACCAAGAAATATCGCAGTCTTATCATGGTGGAATACATTTTTACCTTATTTTACACGATAAACCATAGTGGAAATAATAAAGGTAGCAAACAGTCTTAACTTAATGAACTACGTTATGATCCTATTTGATGATTTATATCATAGAGGAACCAAGAAATATAGCAGCCTTATTTTGATTGACCCTATATTATAAACTACGCATAATGAACCTTTCAGGGTAAATGAAGGGAAAGTTTATAGTAAAACAAGGTTGTCCAAGTCCCTGTACCCGCCATCAGCCTCCAAAAGACTCATCTTGTGACCGTACGGCCGTTTAGCGAAAATATTTCAGTTCTAGAAGGCTGACTCTAGGACATTCTTAAATGTTTCAAATAATAATAATGTCACCTTACCTTTCAAATGTGGGCCTATGATTGTCAGGATGTGTTACAGCCGAGGATGGGGGGGTGGGGAGTAAATACATTATTGTGTGGGTTCGTGATTGACGTTTGACTTGGTTTTTATGGTTTTTATTAGTACTACTTTGTCTATTAAAAATGTGATATTGATAGTGATATTGCAAACATAATATAACTTGAAAGATTACTTGGAAGCTTGTGACAAAACAAAGTATTGCATGGAATACCCTATGGCCTGTCTGACCTTTAGGTGATCATACACGGTCTCCGAACCACGGCACCCTGGGCTCAAGTAGTATCCCTCAAATACAAGTACTGATGTGCCAGCGTTCTAGCACACTTATACCCCAAAAGGGGCAGAGTGATCCCCTAGACTCTATGGTGAATAGTCAGCCTCAATAGCTGGACACACCACTCTTTATTCTGCTGCCTGGCCTGGTTACCCCCTTTGGAATGGTGACACCGTTTATGGTGGTCAGTGCTAATCATAAAACATGTATTACTCGTTTTGTCGTTCGCAATCCAAAACACTAAAATATTATAAAAACACGCCTCCCAATTTAGGCCATGTGGCTACAAATACTGTGTTAGATAAATTCAATTAAAACAAGAATGAACTATTAGATTAGTAGTTGGTCATGTTATTACTAATATAATTAATTTGGTAAGAACAACTATTTTATTTTGGATTTACTTGTTTCATATTTTCAAGAAATATTTCAATGTATACTAGGGTAACTAGTTAAGTGTGTAGAATATATATGTATATATATATACTTATTTTTATATATATATATATATTAAATGCATTTTTATTAAATATTTCTCTGTGCCAACTTTAAAAATCACTATATATAGTGGTTTTTTAAAGTTGGCACAGAGAAATATTTTAAAAAATGCATTTAATAAAAACAGTTTCAGAAAAGTTGCTTGGTTTTGAGACGTTGACAAAATAACATAATCTATTTTTACTTTCTCTCTATCTTACAGGTAGAGAAAGTATGGTGATCGTCAAAAAAATCGAAGTCGAGATTTTGATGAATTTTGACGTTTCATGACTTCCTGAATCCGAAAAAGTGGTTTTTGAATTTCCGTCTGTCTGTCTGTCTGTCTGTACCTCCAACTAGAGCCTAAACTATTTTACCGATTGAGCTGAAACTTGATATCTAGGGTTTTCATAGGGTTGCCCCGAGGAGTTTTTGGAATTGGATATCTACCCCTAAAATTAAGGGTAGTTTACTGAAGGAAAAAAACAGAAAAAGTCGATTTTCTCAAAATCGGCTCTAACGATTTTAATTAATATTTCATTTATGAACATTAATAAATATTGCAAACAAAATGGCTACTCTCAATGTTTCGGCAAAATGGCTTTAAGGGCTCCGGTCTGATGCGTAAATTAACATTTTTTATAATAGCTCCGAAACTATTTGAGATATGAAATTACTTAGCATTACAAATATGTATATATATTTATAATACAAATATTTTATTCGAAACATA
The DNA here is from genome assembly GCA_033556935.1 of Timema podura. NCBI lineage: Eukaryota > Metazoa > Arthropoda > Insecta > Phasmatodea > Timematidae > Timema > Timema podura. The sequence continues at coordinate 60,833,937 of JAVRXN010000004.1, forward strand.
TTTTTATAAAATCAATAATTTTCAATATATACGCAATTATATATATATTTTTAGCTTTTTGGACATTAAAGCTTAAGTATTGCGATCGTAAAAAAATAACTAACCTGAAATGTTGATGGATTTCGACGTCTCATGACCCCCCCAACCCTAAAAATGTATTTGCAATGATCGTCTGTCTGTGTGTCTATTAAAACTTAAAATTAAGGGTAGTTTACTGAAGAGGCAAAAAGAGAAAAAGTCGATTTTCTCAAAATCGGCTCTACCGATTTTATTAAATTTCATTTATAAACATTAATAAATATTACAAACAAAATGGCTACCCTCAATATTTCGGCAAAATGGCTTTAAGGGCTCCGGTCTGATGCGACAATTAACATTTTTTATAATAGCTTCAAAACTATTTGAGATATGAAATATATAATATATATACTTATGTATATATATATATAAATTACAGATATTTTATCCGAAACATATTTTTATAAAATCAATAACTTTCAATCAATACGCAATTATATGAATTTTTTAACTTTTTGGACATTAAAGTTTAAGTATTGCGACCGTAAAAAAACTAACTTGAAATGTTGTTGGATGTTGACGTCTCATGACCCCCCAAACCCTAAAAAATAGTATTTGCAATGCCGTCTGTCTGTGTGTCTATAAAAACTTAAAATTAAGGGTAGTTTACTGAAGGGCGAAAAGAGAAAAATTTGTTTTCTCAAAATCTGCTCAAACGATTTTGATTAAAATTCGTATCTAGGCGTTGATTATGATTATAAATAAACTGGCTATTTTCATTTTCCTATGAAAATGATTTTTAGGGTACTTTACAGAAGCGTTAATTACCGTATCTCCACAACTATTTGAGAAACTAAACAACTTATCATTGCAAAATTGTAGGACTATTAGAAATAAAAATATTTTATTTGACATATATTTTTATAAAAGTAACAGTTTCTGAGATATTTGCAAATATATTAATAACATTTTGTGAGCTTTAGTTGTAAACATATACTACTTAAGTCTTAACCAATAATTCTCCAATGCCATAGAGTAATTGAATATAAGTAAGTATCTAAAAAAGTATGTTATTTTTCCTTAAAGCTCTTAGGAGAAATGTTTGCATAGCAATGATATATATCCATTTTAGACTCAATAGTCAATATTTACATTTTTTTATTGGTCAAAATGTATAAATAAATAATTAAATATCAATTCGATGACTTGAAGATCTGCAACACCTTATAAAATGTTAAAATTTTAACCAGAAATCGAAATTTTAATACGAAGTGTTGACCCTTTCGGAAGACATTAAACTGTTTGAAATGTTCTTAGGTGGACAAAGATGCGCCTCTTTTTTCATTGATTCTATATCATTGTATATTATTTTATGCGTGTTCTTATGTGGAGTGGTGATGATACAATGTACATTATTCCGTTCAGAAATCTTACGAGTTTATAGAAAGAGAGAGAAAGTCTGTGCGGTGTGCCGTACCATTTATTTATTTAGTGGACGTCTTAAAGAGCAGCTCAAGGTTAACTATTATTTTTCAAATGGGGCCATGAATTTTTTTATTGCAGAATCATACACAACGAAAAAAACAAGCCCTCTTTGTCTGAAACACTTTTTTTTTACTCAAGGTCTATTTTTGATGATATTATTTAATGAATTAAAGAATAAATTATGGTGTTTTTGGAACAGTTTTTATTTCAATTCATTGCCTAATAGAATCGGTAGAGTATGAAAAAATTAGCAAAATGCTCCCACAAACAAAAAATAAACATGTGTTCATAAGGATGGAAGAGTGAAATTGGTCTACCTAATATGTTTACATAATGTCTATACCAAATTAACATTTCGATCCTTATGAATAAACGTTAACAATAAACAGAATACAAGGTTCTTCATAACGTGAAGAATTTTCTCTTATTGTAAATCTACGTGTTGTGAGCTATGGAATATTATTCTGTTGGTGAAAAAATTGAAATGATTTTAATTTATGGTGAGTGTAGAAGAAAAGCCTAATGATGCTATTCTATTCCACGATGATCGTTTTCCTGAGAGAAATGCACCGTCATATAGATATTTTTATCGTCTAGTTAAAGAATTGGTGAAAATTGCAAGTATCCAACTAAGAAAAGGAGCCGCTGAGCAACTGTCACCGGTGAAATAATGAGATAATCTAGCATAGTAAATATATTGAGTTAGATATCCGAGAGTAGTGTTCTCAAAATATTGAAGCATCATTAATTTCATCCTTACCACTTGTTGTTGCATCAAGAGCTTTATGGAGAAAATTTTCTCAATTGAGTGGCATTCGGCCAATGGGCACTTAAACAAGTTAGAATGAATAGGAACTTTTTTCTTAAAATATTATTCTCTGGTGAATCGAGCTTTACGAAACCAAAGGGAAGTCAACCGACATAATATGCATTATTGGAGTGCAGAAAATCCACGGTGGTTGCACCTAGCTGAAAGACAGCGCCGTTGGACTGTAATTGTTTGGCGTGGACTCGTCGGAGAAAATTTACTGGCCCATTTTCTATTGACGGTACTTTGAATGGAGACAAAATATACAGAACATTTCTAGATCAAGGATTATCAATGCTGCTAGAAAAATTAAACCTACAAGCATGGCAGATCATGTGGTTCCAGCATGATGGTGCTCCTGCCCATTATTACAGAATGTACAAGTATTGGGTCGGAATTACAATGGCCGCTGGATTAGTACAAGTGGTCCAATTAGTTGGCCTGCTGGATCACCAGATTTAACATCACCAGATTTTTATTACGGGTCTACCTGAAAAAATGTACGGTATATCATGGTGTACCGACAGCTCCAGAAAATATTTTGTAACGCATTATAATAATTGCTTGCAGATATAGTGATCGAGAAACTTTATTAAATGCTCACAATTCCTTTATAAATTTAATTGGAAAGTGCATCAGATTATAAAGTCATTATTACGAACAAATGTTGTAATTTAACATTTCAACTATTATGAACAAAGTTTGTTTTTTTTTGTAATACCATTTTTCTCGTAATTGCTTACAACATACAGATTCTGGTAGGCAATAAACCAAAATAAATACAGTACCAAAAACATCATACGTATTACTTTACTTCGTTTTAATATTATAAGAAATAGACTTTGGATAAAAAAGTTTCAGACAGAAAATATTTGTTTTTTCCGATTAAATACAATTCTGCAATAAAAAAAATACAAGATCCTATTTGAAAAACAGTAGCTGATCTTGATATGACCTTTAAGACGTCCACTAAATAGAAAATAAATTACGTCATTTTGTCAGAGTTTCAAAACCAATCAACTTTTGTATGAAATATTTTTTCTTAAATGCGTTTTTGTTAGATATCTCACTGTGCCAACTTAAAAAAACCACACTGTATGAGCTTTTTATTTTAAATAAACTACCTTTAAGAAGTAACGAAATGATGACCAAAATTGTATTGTCCCTGTGTATATTCAAAGCCACCAAAAACTAAGTGAACACAAATGTTAACCAATTAGTTGTCATTCCCGCCCGCCCGCCCTCAAAATCTGAAAGTTCAACTAAATTGAATGGTAAGAAGAATTTGGATTCATATTCAGAATTTGAAACATTTTAACCAGGATGATTATGAAAAAACTTAGTTCTGAACGCCTTGACTTTGTTGGAAAATAAAGGTAAAAACCAACGGCGGTTTTTTTTTTCCATTTCACAGTGACTTGTTGACTGATACGAAGCAAATTAAACTAAAGCCAGCTTTTGACCACAGATTTGCTCACGTTAATGTCAGTTTTACTAACAAAAATTGTTCTAGTCCAGTTGCTTTTAATTCACTTCACAGATAATCATCAGCGTCTCGTGACCAAAATTCTTAGGCAAGCTTGGAAAGGGTGCCCCCAAGCTAAAAGGGGAGGTCCCAGATTTTTTTTAATGTTTATGCTTCAAGAAGCTATTTGGAGTTTTTTTTGTGATAGCTGTGGCTTCGGGCTTCCTTCTGTTCTGTGATTTACATTATAATGTTATTACTTATTATAGACATAGCCTATACTTTTAAACCTTAGTTTGTTAGCTTTCACTGATACACAATCAAAACAAAAGCACCTGCTACAATAAACTGCACAAAGCTCTAAAGCCTGGTACACACGACACAACTTCTTGTACAAAAAGTTGTGAAAGAAACTGTACAATATCATGGTCACATGGATTGCATACAAATTTTAGCCAGTGACTGTTCACATGGCATTTGTGATTGCATACAATAATTGAAGAAAAAAAACATAGCGTTTTTGCCCTTTTAATGGAAAAATAATGATTGAATGTTTTTTAAAATATTTGTATTTAATGTAAATATTTTCTTTATCATTCCTAAATATTATGAAAATAAAATAGATTTTTTTTTCAATTTTTCAATTTTTTTCAAACAGTTGAAAACCTTTAAATTTGGGTTTAACCTCCTTCAATTATAATTATTTGTTTGTTTTCAAGCAATTAGCTGTTAATCTTACAATCACTCTTTTTTTTAAAAAAAAGTAACAGTCTAGCAGACGAAGTTTTAGTGTTTACAACTCAAAAGTTGTACAAGAAAAATGGCTTAAGTATGACGCATTCTATTTTGTGAAATTGTATACAATAAGTTGTGTAAAGCAGATCTTGTACAAGTTTTGGTGTTCACACGACGCCATCTTCAGGCTGCAACTTCTTGTACAACTTTAGTACAAGAAGTTGTGTCGTGTGTACCGGGCTTAAAGATGTGTAGGCACGGGATCAGTACTTTGACAATATTAATTTCCCCTTCCATGCATACCCTCCCTCTATATTTTGAAAGGGGAAGAGAGGGGTAGCGACTTCGGTTCTAGTCATCAGCTTTCGTGGCAAGAGAAATCGTAGCTTGGCTTCTTACATTTTTACCTGACATCCTCAGCTCTTCCCCTTCTCTCCCCTCCAAAATCTATGACGTCACAAATAAGAACTACACTAGCTAGAGCAATTAATTATAGTCGGACAAATACCCACTTTCAACCACCATTAGATGGACTAGTGCACGTCTTCCATGCATGTTACGGCCACTGCCATGTATGGGATTTTTTTTTCAAACCCACTGATGCTTGAATCACATTTAAATTATTACCAGGAGAATATTTTTGCAAACATAAAATAATTACATATCTTCAATCAAAGGCAAGCAGTGCTTGCCTTGCTTGCCCTGACCAACGCCACTGCAAATAATAACTCACACAACCAGTTGCTTTGAATTCACTTCAGAGATAATAGATCACACAACGTTTCAGGTAGAGATTAATTTGAATATAAATTTTGAGTTGATAAAAGAGCATCTGCAGATTTAAAAAAAAAACGCAGTGTAGCATAATTGTTTCGGATTTAAAATTACCTACACAGAATATCTGTAATATTGGAAGGAAAAAAAGGAACTCAATTTGACACAAAACATCTTTGTAAACGGTTTTAGTGGTTTTAACTTCAAGACCAAGCAGGCACAAGTTGCTGCTATAGCTAACATAGAAGATCACCACATATGGGAAATGGGAAAAACACTCGCCATAGAGATTAACGCCTGCCAACTTCAGGGTTTGTCCTTGCGCTTTGTTAATTTCATTGCAAGGTAATCCTTGCTAGTAAATCTTAGGGGCTTAAACTGCAATGTCAGGTTAAATGGAATCACTCGGATTCTTGGTATCATCACCGTTTCTAACGTAGTGCAACCTGTCATGAGAGTTGCCTCTATAGTAAAGTTTTTCCTACTGTTAGGCTAACTCGTAAGGGGGTTCCATTAAACAGTATAGGTGAGTTCAAATTACAAATATATAAGTTTAAGTGTGAGTATGAGTTGACATATTGATTTAGGGAATTCAAAAATTCAACAGATTGGTGTGCTAATTTTTCTTATTCACTACCGTGTCTATCGATATGTGAGAAAGGGACGGTGCTTTGAATTGGTCTGAAATTAAATCTTTAATTTTATTAGCTGATTCATCTTTGTAGCTATAATTTAATACTCCTGGACCACGAAAGAGGTTTATTTTGCAGTCGATGAATATCAGTATAAATAAAATGGACAAATTCCTGGCTATCTTAGACCACAACGCATAATTGAGAGGTATCTAAAAATACCTTGACTTCGTGGTCTGCAAGGAATTCATTACCGAGTTTCTGTAATATATTGGTAAATAAGCTTTAAATATTGTGCTTCTACAGGTGGGTGAGCATTTTGGCCAACAGGGAAAGTTTTTCAGTGTTATAGGATATGTAGGGTGCTTTCAGGCAGACATTGATTTAATCAGCTCTAGCGAATCTCGGAATCATCTGTATAATTGGACAAAAATTTCCAGAGAACACTACAGTAATGCCTCCCACTAACCCACGGCTGCTTCTGAAGTCTCAGAATCTTATTTAGAGCTTCGATAATGAGTGACATCGTACTTTTGTACCTTACAATAAGATATTCATTCTTCAGCAATTTTGATGTGGGAATTTAATTAGATATGTTGCACATGGTGTTCTGGTTGTTAGAAAATTAAAGGGTAATTTAGACGCACTCTTTTAGTCAACTTTCTATATTGAATCCAAAAGCAAATTAAAGAAATTTAAACTAAAACATACTAAAATCTAACTATGTACTATACAAAACCAAGCAATAGTCAATTAAAACCTAATTACTTTATTAGCCAATAAAAAATAAAGTAAAATATGTTCACGATTACCTAACAAATATTATTATTATTATTATTATTATTATTATTATTATTATTATTATTATTATTATTATTATTATTATTAGCGCCTCGTCTTACTACCCGTTCGGACTATATGCACTTACGCCAATGTGTAATGATTGGGTGATTGTACAATGAGATGGAGGCCTACAGTTTAACGTGGAATCCGAACCACGGTGGAGGCCTGTCATTCCACACATTCACAAGTTGTGATTAATACACTTTTTGTCTGAGGTGAAGGAAGGGTTTGGCAGTCAGATAAATATGTTCCGGGACCAAGGATTGAACCCCGGACCCCCAGCACAGAAGTCCGATACCTTACCCCTAGACCGCCAGGTCACCAATGTTCTAAATAAAATTATAAAAATAAAAAATATAATAAATGACCCAGAAGAATACCTGCCTAAATTTATACTGTAGTAAAATAATTTGCTAGAGAAACACAATCATTGTGAAAAGAGAACATAGCATTTTACCAATAAGCATACATGAAATAATACACATTGTTACATAAATATATTATTTGTTCTTTGCATTTTTATTTTAACTTCCCATTTTATTAAGCTCTATTTAAGAAATAAATAGGCCTAAAACTAAACGATTAATGATTTTATAATATATTATTTCAATTAAAGGATGTGTATATCTTGAAATGTGCCACAACTTTGAAATGGTAAGTTAATTTGTAAGTAGTTTCCATGATGCGTTAGCATTCTTTGTTCTTTGTCCCAATGATTTACATTGAGGGAACTATGGTCATTGAACTTGACCTAGCAACTGCGACAAAACAAACAAAAGTTATCAAAGAAGATTTATTTCCCTAAACCAAATAATATTATTAAATAAATGTTTGACACTGGCTACTATCACAGCCATATTGTATTCAAAGATAAATATTTAAAGAAGAAGGAAATGATACCATAGTAAGGCTAGATTGAGATATATTTATCCTCATATCAGGTTAGCCATCTCATTAAATAAAGAGACCCTGAGTATCGGAAATAAACCATGGAATGAAGGATTGAGCAACCTTAGAAGGAATACGAGAGCAGCAAGCAGGAGGTATCATAGATGTAATCAATATGTTTAAGAAGAGCATAGGAACAATGTATGGGGCATACCCTTTAAAATAGCGACAGGGAATAAAAGGCCCCCATCTGTGATCTAGACACTGAGGAAGCCGGGTGGAGACATGACCTTGTGCTGGGAAGAGTCTGTGAGCTTACTCTTGGATACCTTGCTTCCGGATGACAATATGGACCCAAGCGATGATGACGAGGACAGGTAATGGCTATACAGGACATGATGAAGGAATACGATAGTAGAAAGGTGACTGATCCAGTGGCCCAGGTTTGGATTATTAAGGTAATAGCTGAAATGAAAACTAAGAAGGCTCCTAGACCTGATAGGATCAAGGTTGAGGTCCTTCAGAAAAACAATGAGCAGATAGCACCCTTCCTAGCGTGGTTGATGAATCAATGCATGGCCTAAGGTCGTGTACCAAACGTATGGAAGCGGGTGAGGTGGTGATTCTTAGTAAAGGCGAGGATAAGGATCCGCAACTCCCTAAGTCGTACAGACCAATTTGTCTCTTTGATGTATGTGGGAAACTACAAGAGAAGATCCGTTGTAGTATACAAAAAATGCATCGAGAGGCTGTGGGTATGCATCAGCAGCAGTACGGCTTCAGGATAGTTATATCCACTAGGACGCTATCTGTGAAGCTATGAATCTTGTAGATAGGGCTAATGGAAAGTACGTATTAGGGATATTCGTGGACATATCGGGAGCTTTTGACAACTTTTGGTGGCCTGCGTTTTTCAAGCGGCTAAGGGAAATTAACTTCCCGGGGAATCTCTACAGGAGTCTTATGGACTACTGTAGGGATATATATGCTAACCTGAGATGTCCAGGAATATCAATATTCAAAAATCTTACGAAAGGTTGTCCCCAGGGATCGGTCTATGGGCCGATTTTTTTGGGATATAGGATTCGAACCTAAATTAATCGAAATTGAGTCTTTCCCTGATACGGCGGAACTGATTGCCTTTGCGGATGATTTACTTTTAGTGGTTGAAGCTAAATCAAGACGGGAACTAGAGGCCAAGATCAATACAGTATTCGCTGGTTTGGAATCTTGGTGCAGGAAAGTTGAGATAAGTCTAGCACACGCAAATATGATATACGTGTTGTTTAGGGGAGCACTCAAGAGAGAGACCCGATGATAAAGATTAATAGACAGATTATTAGACGTAGTAGATACACCAGATATCTTGGCTTTATGTTAGACGAGAAGCGTGGCTTTAGGACACACGTGGAGAACATAAGCGGAAGAGCTTTGAGGATCATGAACAAAATCATAAGTATAGGACAGTCGAGGTTTTGGCTGTCTATGTTTGCGATAAGGTTATACCACCAGGCGAAGCTGGTCTACATAGTGGGTTACGGGGTCAGCTCATGGGCTCAACAGCACAGGAACATAAGAGTCAAAAGGAAGATCAGGAGCCTTCAGAAGAGTGTACTTCTGAGGTTATCTGGTGCTTATAAGACTGTAGCAACGTTTGCGCTGTGCGTAAGCCTTGGTATCTGGTCGCTTGACTTAGAAGTCAAGTCAGGAAGAGAGCGGCAATGCATTCATTGAGGAAGGGGGATCTGGGAAAGGTGGCGGAGCTAGCCCGGGTGGGTGTGATGAATGGATTACAGGTGAAAAAGTATCGATAGATGAGTGGCAAACGGATTGGGAAAACAGCTTAACTAGTAAGAGGACCTACCAGTTATTTCTAAGTGTTGTAGAACGGTTTAAAATGGATTTTATGCAGCCCTCTGCAGAAGTGGTTCATTACATTAATGGTCACGGATTATACAGGGCTGCTCTCTTTGAAAGAAAACTAACGGACACGGGACTAAGTGCTTGCGGAAGGGAGGCGACGCTGGAGCACGTGGTGTTAGAGTGCATATTTTCAGCTGCCGACAGGGAGATGATGCAATTCCCATTGCAAGCGAGTGCTATTTACAACATATTGCATGACGTGGATTGCAATTCCGGACGACGTTTCGAAAAGGGAGAGGAACATATAGGAAAAATCATGTTGCCAAATACATGTAGATAAATTATTCTAAAATGCAAAGGTATTGCACCGCATTTATTTAAGAAAGGTTGATTGTAATTCTTGTTACAAGTACTAGCGTTTATTTTTTTACAAATATATGTATTAATTTAATATAGTTTTACTTTAATTATGTTAGGCTATAATAATTAATCATTATAATAATTTATAACAAGATTTATTATTCAACATTTGGCACAAGGGCCGCCTTGCATGCTGTTCGAGAACAGCAGGCCTTTGGTGGTAAAACCCTCGGTTCATTGGCTTATGTTTGGGGTTTAGGGAAAGGGGGATGGTTGTCACATAGACATTGAACAAGGTCATCAGGACCTCTCTTTCTTGAAGTGAAAGCTATATAACGTTTCTCAAACAGAAGGCATTTTGAGTTTACTGGTAAGTAAGAGCACTTGGAAGAAGAATGATTCAAAACACAATATATTGGAAAATTAACAAATATTGATTTTCTAAGTATACATATTTTGCAAATAATTATGAGTATGTGGTGTAGGACTAGCATACCTAGAGAATACGCCACTGCTACATAGTTAAATATTGGATATCGTTTTACTGTGTCAGTGTATTTTTCGTTTCAATATAAATCAATAATAATTTATTGCCATTTTCAATTAATTAAACTAGAATAGTGAGCTGCAATGTGATACTCATTTTAATGAAAATGAATTAAATTGTCATGGCTTATCATGCAACTTATTGAATTGTGTATAGACAATGCACTAGGTTCTACCAATGTAATAGTTTCATGCTGTAAAATAGATTAAGGAAATATTGGTTGTTAGTTGTTATCGTTCCGGTTGTTAAAACTTCCCAATTCGAGAACTGCCCTTAAGTAAACCACCTTTAATTCTAGGGTTTGGTATATAATTCCAAAAACCACCCTTTGGAACCTTATTAAAACTCTAGATACAGAGTTTTAGCCCGAATGACAAAATGTTTTCGGTTATAGTCCCAGTAATAGACAGACGGACGTACACAATGCATTGCGAAAACAACTCTTTGGGGAGAAACGTCGACATCCATCAAAATTTTGACACAATACTTTATCTCTCCTAGAGGTCTAGAGGAAGTAAAAAAATAGAAAAGTATAAATGTCTCCAACGTAAATTTATAGTACAGTGTAAACATTTTGGTTGATTATAATTCTGAAAAATTAGATTATTTTAATATAAAACGTAGGTGGTGTATAGTCCGAACGGATAGTAGGATGCCGTGTAAATAAAAAAGGTAATCTTACCAACTTTATGATAAAGGTGACAGGACAATAGTAAATAAAGATAACATGTGAAATGTTTCCTTATTTATGAGTGTGATCAATATTAAGATGTAGCATGTCTTTAATTAGTTGTGTTCCTCATTCCTAATCGTGTTATAATACAGGTATTGTTATTTAAAAGATATATTTTGACTAACTTTTCTAATAATAATAATAAATAATTCTAAATTTTAATTGTAACCCTAACCTATTAATATCAGTTAGAACTGAATTTCATCTTACCTGAATGCATTTTATCTTAATATTTCATTGTTTTGAAGAAGCGTAAAATCCAAACAAACTCATATTATTATCTCTATATAATGTGGATAGCCGATCGAAGCCGCGTGGTGAAGCCAAGCCTCCACCATGTTGCCCTCAGACCCACTCGCAGCGCGAGATCATTGATATCTATAATATAACTGGATGGACATACACATACACATTGCCAAGGACAACAGCGTGACGCTCAAGTTTATCGTCTGCTACACTGTGTGGGGGAGGGAGGGGGGGAACGGATTTAACGGTTTCTTTCAATGCTATTATGTGAAAACGTGTCTCTGATGAATAAAAGTGTTATTGTCTGAAAATAGGGAAGTATTATACCACACTTTCCTGAAGAAACATTTACATTAAAGGATATACAATTCAGTTATACAGGTAATAATGTACAAATACAAATACAATCTTTACCATATTTAAATATGTAGCTATCATCAATATTGTTTACAGTCTGCCACGACTAGGCTAATATTTAAAGTAGGTTATTAGCTTGTATATTAGTTTCAGAAACCATATTATAGTGAAAGTTCTATAAATATAATGAATAAGGTATCTTAAAACTTGATTAAATTTGTTTGAATGACAAACTTTGTATAGTTGCCATACATTCAAACTATCACTTAGGTTATGGGCTTGTGGAAAGTATTATTATAGTACCCTTTTTTTTAAGTTGGCTCATATATTTCAGAAACCATATTATGTTGAAAGTTCGATAAATATAATGAAACAAGCTAGCTAAAAACTGTATTACATTTTTTGAATGGCATTCTTTGTGTAGAAATCTTATGTTCAAATGATAATTTAGTTTATAGGCTTGTAGGAAGTACAGTATCTACTGAACCCTGATTTTAGTAATAGTCCTAATATGTAAGGCTTTATTTCGTACCAGAATGATATCATATATATAATATTTTGGTAGGATAAATGGCCATTTAGAACGGAAGTAGAAATTTCCTTCTGGAAGGTCTTTTATCCAACTAAACACAATTATAGGGTAGGATTCAGGTACGAGATAAAGCCTTACAAGCGAGCTTCCTTCAAAAATCATCGTATATATTAGGCTACATCAACTTATTTAAAGAAAAAACTAACCAGTTTCGAACTTTGATATGCTCTTCAAAGATTTTACTTACATATTTATTTAATTTAACTACTCACACATTGTTGTATCTCATATATTCAATCAAATTAATGAACAGTGTCAAAATGCAACTTTGCCTTATATGGGTGTAAGAAGAAAGAGATACCCTAAAGTTTCCTTCTCTCTTACACAATGGTATGCAGACGACAGCTCGAAAATTTCAGCCACATATGTCCATCCAGTTATATTATGGAGATCAATGCGTGAGATAGACTTAGCTGAAGCCAAGCGTCCTCCATGTTGCCCTCGGACCCATTCGCAGCGGGAAATTCAAGAAATACTTAACGTATATAGGTTTTTATAGCAATAATATGACACAAAATATTGTGAATTACTAATTAGTTAGTGTTAAATGAGACATCCTATAAAGGACCAATACTAGAATTGACAAATCAGGATTCTCTTTATAAATGCATATTATTTCATTCGTATTTATTTATATGTTCAGTGAGAACACCACCATTCAGTTTATTTAACATCTTTAACAAAACTAATACAATGTGCTCTTTGAGTTGATGTAGGTATTTGACTGTCTTTTCTATTTTCCACCGCAGCTCAATAGCCATTCGAGCTATGCGTATATACCTAAATATATATATATACATATTTAATATATACCCATATATCAAATATAATACATCTTATATATAATATATAGTATAAAACCTGTATTTATATATATAATATATAGTATACATCATATATATGATGTATAATATATAGTATACATCATATTATACATCATATATATGATGTATAATATATAGTATACATCATATATATGATGTATACTCTATATTATATATAAGATGTATACTATATATGATATATAATACATCTTATATATAACGTATATAATATATATTATGCATATTTTATATAGAACATATATTATACATCTTATGCATATATATATATATATAATGTATATTATATATTAATGTATATTATACCACAAAGTATTTAGATATTTAAATCAGCCGTATTGATGATTGCGGTGACTAAAGCGTTACTATCGCCAAATATTGGAAAGCCTGTGACGTGGTGATATTACGGTTCAAGGAGTAAATAAACGGGGCTCAAATCTTTGTCAAGTGTACTAAGAGCAGTTATCTATTGATGGTTTACCACTCTATATTCCACGCAAATGTGGGTTCATTAAATTCCTCAACTCAACCAAATTAGCGTATATAACAGCACCTAACCAGCGCACAAGAAATAAATGGTTGTAAGCATTTCACTTTGGGTTCATGGTGTATACTAGTTTTGCTTGTAAGTAGAGTAGGAAATACTTTAGAAAAACAAACAAATTTTAGATAGCCGGTATTTGAACTTTTTCTCCCAGCAAGTCTCCCACCGTTGCTATTGCTAGCCATGACGTGCATGATTAATAGACATTGTTGTTACTTCACGCTATTTTGTGCGGTTATAAAATCCATTGGGTGTAAAGATACTTTTGTTTATATAAAGACTCCTAAACATGATTCCGGTTCACCGGTTGTAGAATTAATGAGTCAAGTTGTCGAACGGGAGAACCAGACTATCTTGTCGTGCGATAGTGACGCGTCCCATGAGCCTCAACCTGACCAAGTCCATCGACATATTGTAAAAAACTGTCTTTCTCTGTGGCTGTGAAGAGAAAGTATTATCACAATGTCAAATTTGAGGGCGATTTTCCCTCCTAGGCAACAATTAACTATCATGTAAACATGTGTATAATGTAGTAACGAAGATCCTAGTTGTCAGCGTTGTTTATCAGCACGGACGGATTTGTAGACCAGCTTATTCCCCTCTTGAGGCCTATCCGTCTCCGGTGCGGTAAAGTTAGAACTTTTAGAAAACGCAAATGTATTTGTTTGCTCTCAACATTGATGACATTTGTATATATTATTTAACGATTTCACGACCTCCACTGGGTATAGAGGTTAGAGTCCCTGACTATAGATCCAGAGGTCCTGTGTTCAATCCCCCACGATTCCAACTACTCTGTGAAGCAGTGGGTCTGGAATGGCGTTAAACTTAGTCTAGTGAGGACAAAAATGGGGAGCTACTTGATTAAAAAGTACCGATTCTACTCTAGAAAGTGGTCGTGAGATCGGGGATTTTATCCGGGTCGGGCGTGTTTAGGGAATTTCTTTTCTAATAGGCTATCTATTCTCACTCCTCGCAAATGTGGATACGCTTCCTTTAATTTTGCCTTCCTCGCCCCTAGTATATTAGCGTGATTAGTTCTTGTGCATCCAACCCGAACGTCTAATTAGACGCGGTGAGCCTATTCTCAGCTTACAATGAATAAACTAGGGAGATAGGACGAATACTCCCGTGAAAATGCTGGTACACATCCTCACCTACATTAATCGCTTGGTCAAATGACATCAAACAGGGTAGACGTGCTGATGTGCTCTCAGGAATCCATGCTGATACCTGTCCGTTCACGGCAAAGGTAGAGAGCTATCATACAAAATAAATATTTTTGGGCTTTTGTCGTGAGAGTGGCCCCTAACTGTGGACTATAAATCACTGTGAGGCTTTATATTTGAATAGAGGCCCCTGATTGTGTATAATCAGAGCTGCGTCAATGCTCCAGAGGGCTGACCGATTCATGTATATGTCAATGTCATGTCAATGGCATGTCAATAGCAGACGAGTTAGAACACGATTGCCTCACAATACTATACCTATACGACAGATCTGTTTTGAAACGCCAATGCTAGGTTCAAATACCTCACTACACACGCATCACAATAGTATATCTATATGACCTACGAGCGTGGACGTATTCCCCCAGGTGGATAAGGTCACAATATGAAGCCCCGTTATCCGATCATTTCGGGACTGTTTTCACTATAAGCAAGACGTGCTGAGGTACTCTCAGGATTCCATCTGTTGTGGATGTGGTTATAGGATCTTCCCACACGGGTGGGCTAGCTCATCGTCAGCGTAGTCGATGAGGTGTTAGCCACTTGAGCTGAGGGTACTTGGTTCCATTCCTGGTCTGTCAGAATTGGAGCTGGTCCTTTCACAGAGATGAATTAATGAGCCACAGACGGGATTTGTGTTTGTTCTAGAATTAAATTAGTTTGAATATCGCATTCTAATATATAATCATTTGGGTCAAAGACTGCACGTTAAATACCCTGAGTAGACAATATTTTAGGAGGCCTACACTTCAAACCGGTCCGAATTACACTGTTTTTTGATTGTTTTTATAGCCTCACTATCAAGGGAAAATTCACACTTACTTTCCTGTGTTTTTAGAAAAGATTATTTAAGTATCGGATTGATCTAAAAGCCAGTAGGAAGCCATGAACTAAAATGGAACAGTTTCATCTGAAAGTATATGATAATATTGATGTGCGATTGGTAAACCACCACCAATGGGCCTCTGACAGCCGTTTGAGAACCACCCTATCTAATCAATAATGATTATTTCAAAAGCCATGGGTTGTGGACGTGAGACAGGACGGGCAGTAATACTTCACAACTTATTCTCTACTACCATGTCAATTCGAGTACATTTCCCTCTTCCACTTACCCACTCTACAGCCCTCCGAAACGTCGATGCTGGTTCAATTACCTCAGGACACGTGCATCACAATAATATACCTATATGACCGACGGGTGTGGACGTCAATGCCTGGGCAGGATTGTGCACGCTCAAAAGTACCACAATTAGGAGAAGGGCTCAATAACCAGACGAGTTTTAACACACTTGCCTCACAATACCCTACCTATATGATAAACCTTTTCCGATTTTTTTTTAAATGGCACCTGGACACGGGAATCAAACCCGGGTCCTTTTTCAATTCAGGTGTCATTTTTCAATTTTTAGAATATGAAATCTAGATGGAGTAAATCCTCACTAAAAGCATAATTATATAAAAGCTTTGGCTATATAATTATTTCGAAACCAATTCCGTTAGTGTAAAACAGCATAGATTTACAGTTATTTGCCAGCGGTGCCTTCTCTTCCGTGGGTGTGGATGTGTTCCTGCCTTGGTATATAGGGGCACAATATGAAGGCCCGTTGTCCGTTCATTTTGGGTCTGTTATCCGTCTAGGGTAGAAGAACTGATGT
The DNA here is from genome assembly GCA_033556935.1 of Timema podura. Taxonomy (NCBI): domain Eukaryota; kingdom Metazoa; phylum Arthropoda; class Insecta; order Phasmatodea; family Timematidae; genus Timema; species Timema podura. The sequence goes on from JAVRXN010000004.1 coordinate 60,850,556, forward strand.
ACTCTCAAGAATCCGTCTATTGGGGACGTTCCTGTAGAGTTTTCCTATTTCACTCTCACGCATTTTATATTTAAATATAGTCTACCCAGATTATCTAGCTCATCATCAACGTAGTCAGTAATACGTTTACCTACCAAACGAAAGTCCTTGGTTCAATTCTGTGGAGTTGCTTATAGCACTCTCCTTGTAGGGATTTCCAATTTCACTCACGCGCAAATGCTAGTACACATCTTCAACTAGTTTGATCACACAGTCAAATGATGATATTAAAGAATTAAGGTGAACTGTTGTTAGGTTTTCCTTTCTTCCTCCAGGTAAATGCTGGAAAATTTCCTTTATATTCTACCTTAACTCTCCCTACCACATTTTCTTCGGTAATGCATTTGCCTATTTAACTGAGGGTCCTTTGTTTGATTCTGTGGATGTGCTTATATCACTCTCCTTGAACTCCTACGCAAATTTTGGTACACATCCTCACTTCATGCTTATAGAACTCTCCTATTAGGAATGTCTTAAGTCACTCTCGCACAAATTCTGGCACACATCCCACCTGGTCACACATTAGCGTAAATACGCGTGCAGGAAACAAATGCGTGAATGGAGAGTGGGAAGATCGATATATGAATGTTCTAACAGACATTAGCGGCGCTAAGAAAAAACCACCTTCGGCTCTCGGGTTTGGCAAGGACATGGCATGAAGTACCCGGAAAAAGATATCGGGGTTCAATTCCAGCTCGGTACGACTGATTAATGTCCGTACACAGCAAAGTGGATATCTAGCAAATACATTTTCATAGGCTTCTCTTTGAAAAGTGGCCACTAAGTGAGCATTATGAAACACGTCTGGAGGGTGGACGTGCCCTACCCGATGGGTCAATACTCCAGAGGACTTTCCGAAGAGTAATTGTACTAAAAATGGACACAATTAAGTCACACTCTTTGAGGAATGGTTAATGGCTCTTCAATAAGGTCATTTATATCCGGTTATGACATTAAAATTTCCAATCCAGGATTGTGGAGATTACGACATTTGAACACCCCGGGTTATATGACACACAGAGCTCACTAGTGGCAGAAGAGTGGAGGGGAAGAGGCAAAAAGTTAAAGGTCTCTCCCCAGTGGCCGAGCGAGGTAGATCTGAGACTTCGTTTATAATGTGTCTGACCAATGGCAGAGAAGGATGCGCATCGCGATCGTTGCCCAACGCCATGGAACCTGTGTCTGACACCAGGGACTCCACGCTCCCACCAATAAAAAATACTCCCACATCAGCCCCGATCCTGCCCCAGACATTCGATCCAATGGAACAAACATAAAAAACGAGGCGCACACATACAATCAAATGGGTCACACCTACAATCAAATGGGGCACACCTACAATCAAATGAGCACACATAAAAAATCAAATAGGATACCCATAATAAGTCAAATAGGACAAAATGGGTAGGATTTAACAAATTTGGACCAGAATAGACCCCTGAAAACCAGGCCAATCACCCCCACCATTGTGGGGCCACACCAATAAATAACACCGCAGGATAGAAAATTATAAAAAAACAAACAAACAATCACGCTTTCATAACAACACACTCTTTCTACAAGCGGTGACGTCATTGTTTTAAGAAGCCCTATCTACTACTCTTCTCTCTTCAGGGGGCCAATAGAAAGTAAATGTGTATAATCTATATATATAATTTCTGAAAATTGAAAAATGACACCTGGACACGGGAATCGAACCCGGGACCTCTGGCTTAGTACGCCAATGCTCTAACCACTGAGCTATCCAGGATTCGTTCCGTGCCCTGGGTCATTCTTCACTCATATTTTAAGGCAAAGTCTATGATGGACTTAGCGGAAATCGTCGGCTACAAATATGTGATTATATTAATATCACGAGCCATCGGATAACGCAGCCATCTGCAACTCGGTAGTTGGCTTTTTGCTGCCATTTGCACAATTATTAAATTATACGGGATCGCACAGGTGTCATTTTTCAATTTTCAGAATATGATATCGAGGTGGAGTAATCCCCACTAATAAGCATAAATAATAGCTCTGGCTATTAATTATTTATATATATAAAGATCAAAGCCCTTAAAAAACAAAGAAATGTGTGTTCAACGTTTTTTTTAAAAAAAAACGTGTCAAGTGGAAAGGGGGTGCGTTTTTCGAAAAATCGCTATATCTTTGAGGTCGCTTAGTCTAGAAACGTGAAACTCAGGAAATATTCTCTTCTTGAAAATAAATAAATAAATAAATAAATATTCAACGGTTTCTCTAAAAAAAGCTACCTGAACGTGTAAATGGGGAGGGGGTGGAGTTCTCGAGTTGAGCTATATTTCTTTAGCCTGTAAAGGTAGAGATGTGAGATTTAGCAAGAATATTCACAACTATTTTCCAATGTGATAGAAAACTGATAGCTAAAAAGAGTGTGTTGGGAAAAGGTGGTTGAGGGTTTTCAACATTTACCAAACTAATACAAACACTGTAACTACCTTTACTTGTACGGAAGCGTGGGAAATAACAGTCAAGGAGATATAAGAGAATAACAGTAAATATTTTATTTGTTATAATAGAAATGGATGATATACAATAAAATATATAAATGCAGTAATATAGCTTGAATCGAGTTGAGTTTGCGAGTTTGTTGTTAAACATAATATTTCAAAAGATACCAAAATGACTAGAAAGTTCTAAGTAAGATACTTTAATTTAAACATAATGTTCCGTTAATATGAAAACAGACTAGAGTTTAAAGTGAGATACTTTAATATAAACATATTGAGAGACTTTAATATAAACATATTATTCCATTAATATGAAAATAAACTAGAATTTAAAGTGGAAGACTTTAATACAAGCAAATTACTTCACTAATATGAAAATATATTAGAATATAAAGTGAAAGACTCTAATATAGAATAAGGCGTCCCCATAAATATACACTAGTTCAATATATATTTCTCAGAGCACTCTAAGGTAAAGATAATAATATCAATCAAGCCCGCCTATAATAGCGTAAATACCCCGAGCACAGTAACGTCAAGGATCCCCAGATCATGTAATAAATTCATAATAAAATACGCCCACCTCCTGTGCTAATGCTCTGTCTAACGACGTAATTGAGCAGCGTGAAATAAAGTTCAATAACAAGAAAAAGCCTTAATACCACTAATAATTTAGCACGCATTATACATTAAATAGAGTCAGATTCGAAATAAGTACCCGTCTAGCAATGTATCTCATAGAGATAGACTCATACAAAGCCCGCACAAACTTACGACGCCCATCTTCCCTTTGCACCGCTTAAGGCAGCCAAAGAAACCATAGTTACATACAACAAGTGAGTGCTCCTCACATAATACCAAAAGATTTTTAAAAAAAGCAATTAAAGTCAACATCCCTGCTAATGATGCAAACGATTAAACTGCAAGGTGTTAAGAGCGAAACTCAAAGTTAGAATAGAAAGAAGTTTCATTCATGAACAAATATTTGGTTCACCAAACAATTAAATAGAAATAAATCTTGGTTACAAATTAACCACGTTGGAACCCCAAAGAAACCCATCCCAATGATAACAATTAAAGTTTATAAGCCTGAACTAATAATTTTGACGAGATTTCCCCATTTTAAGTCAAAAAGGAATTTTGATGAATGTAATTAAGTCCAAGCTTAATTCGGCGCTCTCACCTTAGTAAGCCAGTGATACAATGAGAGATGATACAAGCAAACAGCCACAATATATAGCAAGCACGTAACCATGACATGCCCACAGAGAGAGGCGAAAAGAAGGGGGAAATGGGGTTCAAGGGAGGAGACAGAACAGCAATAGGAAGGATCGCGGACACTCTAGAAAATAGTAGAAGGCGCTAGAACAGTCTAGGCGGCGGAAACTAAGACTAGAAGCACGGATTCACCATCACATGTTCTTCCTGGGCGTGGCTTCCTTCATGAGCAGACAGTTGAATCATATTTGCATTTAGTCAGTGGGATTGTGTGTTAGGGAGATGAGGTCGTGGCACATGTGCTGCGGTGTTAGTTTTCAACAGCGCAGAGGGTAGGAACTCTCCCATGTGATCGAACTTGTTACTTGTAAATCGTTACAACACTTTATATAAGCGGACATCTCAATTAATTATCTGTGTAATCTATAACTGCGATTTGGCATTCAGGCAGTAAACATATGAAAGTCTGAGCATTTTAAATTTTTAGTTGGAACTCCGGGATATATTGTGGGGAGGAAGGGGAATATAAGTAGAAAATAATATTCATAAATTATGATATATCTTTTTTTTTTAATTTACTTAAGAGGACTCTTTACATATACGAATATCTTTAATGTTGATTGTATATTTACGCTACTCTTCAAGAGAAATAACTTATTTAATAAAGTTGTGGGACTATTCAAAATAAGGAACCATTATTTGAAATATATTTGAAAGATCCCTACTTCACAAATCTCTATTATTTTCAATAAACTTTTCAATTACCAATAAATGTTTGTTAGTGAAAGAACCCTCCTAAGGTGGTGGACATGGATGCACCTCGATTATTAGCTCACTTTATCGGTAGGGACACGGATTACCCTCTCTCTAGAGGACCTTTGAGTTAGGCTCGAGAGGCTAAACACTTGACGTATCAATAAATCAACCACATGTAGTTTAGTTTCAAAATTTACCAAAGGGAAAATTAACATTTATTTTAACTTACAACCTGGCATTCAAGACATTTCCAAAAATAGATTATTATGGTGATGACTATGGTGATGACACATACATTATGACACAACATTAACATATGGTAAATTATCAGAAAACACAAATAAATATTATCAAATTAGAAACTAACTATTTTTAAATTGTTCTGGAAGGTCGCGCACACTACCGTAATACCTTGTGACAGATACAATAAAAGTAAACACTCTTAAATAAAACCTTATAATAACAAAATCCATTGTCCCAATGTTTTAACCTTTTGCTATACCCTTGACCTATTTCATTTCCAGGGTTTTCATTTGTTAGCATGAAAAGTTGGCACTACTGTTTAATTTACAATGCAACCCAGTATTATTTGCTGTATACTAATGTGATATATTGTCCACCGGAATAATAATTTCCATAGTCCATGACGGTAAATAAGCAGGGCTTAGCCCCTGATGGACTCTCAATGCTGGTCAAATTCACTCAGATCTGCTTCGGTAAAACCAGCTACTTCAGTCCGGGAACAGATTCAACCAAATTATGCCCGTGGATTAAAGTTCTTGAGGAAAGTACTCCACTACTACCGGAGAAGGAAATACAAAATAGTCTTGCTCTACTCGTACCTTGTAGGTTTACTTAACCTGAGATGACATACACAAGTTCCCACGTGGCAGAAACTCTCAGGAATTCCTTCAAATGAACCAGGAATCGGATATTTAGGCGATCTTCGGAAATGCTCCACGAGTCTTCTTTATGCACACAATGGGACAATGATATTCCTTGATATCCGAGCACTTTCCCTAACCCAAACTTGGGCTTTACCGCGTGGCTTGTCCGTTTTGTCAACAGCACGCCGCTGGCAACCCGTCTCTCTCTTGTAAAACAAAAGTTCCTTCCACTTCGAATTCCATGTGTACCAACACTCAAAACACAAAATGTCCGTCTTAGGCCTTAATCATAATTAAATTTTATTACATGAAACATACACTTAGTTAATTATTAGCTAGGAAGGCTATTTTTCTACAGAAGATTGAGCCTAAACAGTTTTCTTGACTTTAAAAGCACAATCCTGTGGTATGAAAAGCAGGAAATACACTAACAAAACAAAATACACACAAACCAAACACAAGCAAAGTTACATTTAATATAAATTTGAAATTTTCTCCCTATGTCTTAGTATTAAACTAAAATAATAATTAAAGTTATTATTTTACAAAATATGAACATTCTCATAAATAAAACCACTTTAGTCAAAAGGTAGTTTCTTGCTGGGTTTGGTGACAAAAGTATTTGGGGGGAAGATCCTTCCACCAAGAAGTTCCCTCTTCTTCCAAAAGATGGTAACTCCCAAAACTGACTGGTCCATGTATCATTGTGTTTATATGGATAGCGTAGTCGGTGAGTCACTTATATATTTTATAAAACCAACCATTTTACTAGCTATATCTATGAGCAAATATTTATTTTTAAATAGAAATCATAGAAATGGAGTTGATTGCTATGCTCTTTGGGGAGTGGTGGTGTTTATTTTTCTCAATATGTACATTATTAATTACATTAATGTTCTTTGGGGAATATGATGTGCTTTTAATCTTTGAAGTTTCTTCAATAATGTTTATTGTTCAGTTTAAATCTATATAAATTTGTGCATTAATTTTTGTGCTACAATGTAAAGTTATTTTTATATTGAATTGATTTTTGGTTTGTGTATCGAAGTTTCGTACATGGTCAGCAAGAAAGTTTTTGTGGTGCGATACGATTTCAGATTTGGATTTAAGTGTATTTAACAGTTTGTTATAATTTTGTGTAATGAAGATATAAAATATCTTTATAGATGGTATGAAGGTGCCTCAACGTGCTGTGCGTATGAACGGTGATGGAGTATGTCTTTTTTACGCGTTATCATACGCGTGTTTGGCACTGACATTCTAGGCCATGAGCTGCGTTACCAGATAGTAGACTATATATCTGAGAATTGGGACAGATTTTAGGTCCTTACCATGGACAATGAGGGGAACAACTTTATCAGCAAAAAGACGTACTGTGTTGAAATGTCGGCGCTTCGCACCTGTGGTACCACCTGTGAGTGGAGATGTCAGGACAGTTGTACCCCTGTAGGTTTGAGGTGTACTGGAATGGACAATTATTAGTAGGTTTTGGAGAGACTAGTGAGGGTTTAAGGAGGCTCATGTTTACTTGTGATCTGTCTGGGAGTCACTTTGATGTGTACCAGGCAATTGAAGATCTACCATATTTCGCCCAGTTAATTCCACATCAACCCGATTCTCCTTCATTGCAATGTGCCGATAAGATTCCAAAGAAACAAGGTGGAATAAAGCGCCGTGGCAAGGTTACGGATTCAATAATAGACAAACAAATATCTGAAGCTGCTGCTACAAAGAAGTTATTCGTGCTACTGTTGCATCATATTCACTGAAGCATCAGGAGGTTCATCGAGCTGCTGTTGATGAATATCACTGAAGCATCCGGAGGTTAATCGAGCTACTGTGCTGTATATTCACCGAAGTATCTGGAGGTTCATCGAGCTGCAGTGGCGAGAAATAATCCTTCTCATAAAAAGAAGGCTCTCGGTTACAACCCTGACATCAGTTATAAGGCCGTTGAGTTAAATGCATTGGATACCATTTGTCAGTGGCGTAAAGCGAATAATTGGAAGTACGAGACCCTGAACATGTGCTGCAGCAGTGGCATGGTGCAGTGCCCTTCCTTCTATAAACTACCTGAGCCCCTCCACAGTCTGTTAACGGGCAACTTCAAGAACTTTCTGAATATCATCAGAAAATATAATAGTTGCTTCCAAATGACTTATTTTGGGGCAAAGTAAGTGCCAGAAGGCAACTTCATGTCTGCGCTTAAGATCCAAGGCCAGGTGTATCACAGGATGGGCAGCTTACTTCCACCATCACAGCAGGACCCGAAGTTTCTGCAAATTTACATTGTGGGGGATGATGAGAAGGAAACAACTCTCAGGTGTGGCAACTTCACTGATGTGAAACCTGGTTTGTTGCCCAGCTGCAGAAGATGTTGCATGATAACAACAAATATGTGAGGAAATTCAAATTAGCCATGATACTATTTCGACATATAGCATGGTCACAGAGGTCAATTCAATACACCCACCACAAGTGAGGTAGCTATCATGATTGTGGGTCAGGTATTCGAGAGAAGAGACATCGTGTTACACAATTGCAACAACACGCTAACTAGAATCAGTGAGACCCACAGAGTCTATGACACTCTGCAGTACCCTCTCATGTATTGTTATGGTGAAGATGGTTATTCAATCGTGTTGCCTCAAGTTGAACCCACAACCAAACTCCCCCTTAAGAAGACAGTTTCTGCAGCCATCTTATACTCATACTGAATTATGGTAAGAGAAGAACAGAATCACCTGCATCTTTCCCGCAGTCTCCTCAATCATTTCCTGGTAGACATGTACGGAAAATTGAAGGAGAGAGATTGAACTTCATCAGAAACAATCAGAAGAAATTAAGGGTGGAGAACTACATTTACCTGCAAGATGTTGTGAAGAATAGTGATGCCAACGAGACTGAGTTGGGTCAAATGTTTATCCTGCCTTCTTTCTTTACCGATCGACCACGCTACTTGAATGAGCGAACGCAGGATGCCATGACGTATGTGCGCGACTACGGTTGGTCTGATATAACATTTACCTGCAATCCGAAATGGAAGGAGACAGCAGAGGCCTCACTACCAAGATCAAAAGGCTCAGGATCACCATGACATATTAAGTCGGGTTTTAAATCTCAAGGTGAAGATGATCATGAATCTATAAACAAAAGGAAGCATTTTTGGGAGTACGAGGTGCTTTATGTACTCGGTGGAATGGTAGAGGAGAGGTCTCCCACACATTCACATCCTGCTGTGGTTGGAAACAAGGAGCTCCCCACAGCTCATCGATCAAGTCATAACCGCTGGGATACCAGACCCTGAGGTAGATTCTGCCCTGTACGAAATAGTGAAGAAAAACATAATCCATGAACCATGTGGCAGGTTCAACAAAAGTTATCCATGCATGTCAGGTGGTTAGTGCACCAAGTGGTACCCTTGACCCTTCATCAGTGAGACCCAGACAGGGGATGATGGATATCCACAATACATCTCCGAATGATGAAGGCTTCACTGTCGAAGTCAATGGAATTGAGCTGGACAACTGCTGGGTGGTGCCATTCAATCCTATGTTATCTCGTACCCTCCAGGCTCACATCAATGTTGAGTACTGCAACTCAGTCAAGTCGATAAAATATATATACAAGTACGTCAATAAGGGCAGTGATCAGGAAGAATTAGCACTAGAGAACGAGAAAGATGAAGTTACGCTCTACCAAACAGGATATTACATCAGCAGTTTGGAAGCTGTTCGGCCGATCCTCGGATTCCTTATTCATGAGAGATATCTCTTCGTGGTCCATCTTGCAGTGCACCTTGAGAATGGCCAAAGAGTATACTTCACACAAAACAATGAGATGAACAAAGTCAATAACCCTCCCAAAACGACATTCATGAGCTACTTCGAACTGTGCAAGATTGATGACTTTACCAAACAACTCCTGTATCACGTAATACCTTCTTACTATGTGTGGAAATACAACATGTTCAGCAGAAGGAGGCAAGGCAATGACGTCCAAGGTCACCCTGGAGTGAAGAAGTATCATGTTTTAGGCAGAGTATACACTGTTCCCCGTAATAGCTTGGAGTGTTATTATCTGCGCCTCATAATCCAGGAGGTACCAAGACCAACATCATTCTCATACCTCCAAATAGTAAATATTCACATCCTTCCCACATTACAGTCATTTTGCAAAGCATTGGGTTTGTTGGGATACGATGGTCACTGGAACAAAGCTTTGGAAGAAGTGTTCTTATTTGACTCTTCTTTCAAACTGAGATAACTTTTTGGAATTATGTTGGTTTCTGCCAGATTTCAGATCCGATCCTGCTGTGCGAGAAGTACAAGGACAGTTTTGTTGAGAACATGAAACGGCAGAGGGAAATGGATTGTCCATAGAATTATGTCCAGTAGGTTCTGGACATGATACACAACAAGTGTCTGAGGTTGTTGGAATATGTGGGGGTATCAATGGCAGGACATACTCTCAAGCATTACGGCTTGCCTGAAACAATGCGTGATGCAGATGGTGTCATGGGCAAATGAGACTACCTCAGGGAATTGAGCTACAACGTTGATGCTCTATCGAAACAGTGGATGACAACAAGTCAAGGCTAACGGGCGATTAGATGACGGTTTACAAGAATTTTATTAAAAGCGTAGACGGTGGAGATGGCAATGTTATATTCTTGGATGCCTTAGCAGGTAGAGGAAAAACATTCTTGATAAACCTGCTACTAGCCTAACAGGGGAATTGCTTTGGCTGTTGCTTCATCAGGCATTGCTGCAACGCTTTTGGAGGAGGGTAAAACTGCCCATTCTGCCTTCAAACCCCGCTTTAATCTTAATCATACAGAAAACTCCATATGTAACATTTAAAAAAACCAGCAATATAGCCCAGTTGCTTCAAGATTACAAACTTATCGTATGGGTCGAATGTACAGCGACACATAAGAGGGGGATAGAGGCTCTAAACCATAGGCTGCAGGACATTTGCAGCTATGACAAGCTCATGGGTGGTGTTACTGTCTTGCTGGTGGGGGGCTTATAGGCAGACCCTGCCATTATTATCCCGGGGGACCCAAGCCGATGAAGTCAAGGCCTGCTTTAAATCATCATACCTATGGCCGAAAATTCAAAAACTGTCATTAAATAAATATACGAGAGTTCATCTGAAAAGTTATAGCACGGCTGAGGAGTTTGCATACATTCTGCTAGAATTGGGAGACGGCATGGTGAAGGAGTTAAATGGAAATATAAACCTTCCTTCTAGCATGTGTTAATTAGTTAAGGTTATGAACAGTATGACTACAATCATTTATTTGGACCCAAAGAACATAAGATGGAAACCTATGTCATGGTTAAGGGAGAGGGCAATACTAACTCCTAGAAATTATAAGACAAAGGAGATCAACAACCTCCTGCTCAGCATGTTTGTCTTGGAGGAGATGACCTATAAGTCAGTCAACTCAGTAGTGGAGATGAAGGATGCTGTCCACTACCAGGTAGAGTTTTTGCATACCCTCAATCCCCCTGGGCTCCCTCCTCACACTCTTATCTTGAAGGTCGACGCACCCATCATGTTGTTGCGAAATTTGAGGCCTCCAAAGCTGTTCAATGAAGGCAGACTGCAAGTGAAGGACCTCCATTACAACGTCATCGAGGCAACTATCTTCACAAGGTGTGGCTATGGGGAAACAGTATGTATACCACGCATTCCCCACATTCCTTCGGATTACCCCTTTGAGTTTAAGAGAGTCCAATTCCTGCTTAAAGTCTGCTTTGTAATGACCATCATCAAGGCTCAGGATCAGACATTGCAGGGAGTGGAGGGTTGATTTAAGAGAAGACTGTTTCTTCCACGGCCAGCTCTGAATAACATTCTCCAGGGTGAGCACACCGAGGAGCCTGGTTGTTCTGGCGCATGAGAGAAGGATGGCTAGCATCGTATACCAGGAAGTCCTTTCAAAGTAGGCAGCCACATAGGGAATATGTATGACACGGCATTAAGCAAGGGGGCTTGCCAATCAAGATTCCCCGACCCGAACATGAGAGGGAGACGATGTATGATCACCTCGTGGTGTCTCTCAGGTAACGCTAAGAACCATAACAGCTATCACATGTCTACCATTATCACACTACTATATATATTTTTTTTAAATCAATGACTCAATAAGCAACCAAAAATACGAAACCCGTGCGAAGTACGGGCTATTGGCTAGTAATATATATTTTTATAGTCTGAAAATCTTATTTTACCTTCAGGAATACTATTAAAATAATTAATATAAATGATCAATGCTTGATAATTCGTTAATTTTATAAATGTTAAAATATATAGTAATGCTAAGCTTACCTGCGCTTCAAGTAACCGACATTGCTGGCGAAGGACTGTTTGAAGCTTGAGAAACTAATTTTGACGGTTACGAAAACTCACAAAAGAGAATATACCCAACACGAAATATCTCAACCCACAAATTTTCTAGTGGAACTTTATCTACAAATTATCCAATGGTCACTTTATGGGTAGTATGATATAAACTAATTCTCTTTACTTTTTTTAGGAACAGAATTATAATAGTTAAATGTAAAGTAAATGCTTTTGCTAACGATCTAAATGTTATTGTTTGAAAGAGAAAAATAAGATTTAATTGGAAAAACAAGAGTCTTCTTCGAGCTATTTGCCGTCTATCGGTGTTGTTTGGCCAGTTTCTTCTATTAAGCGTTTGATAAATAGCAGCGTCTGGAAATAAAAGAAAATATAGATTATTATCACTTAAATACTGCTCACTCTGTGTTTGTTAAATATTCTAAAATATCTTAATATTCATAGTTGGTACAATTTAAAAAAATATACACATTACTTATTTTTAAAATACGCATGACTTGACTGCTGACGTCATGTCCTTTCATGTGTATAGTGTTGCATAAAATGTGGGTTTCCCCGGTGAAGTAAACTCTTTCCTTGTGGTACCAGCTTGGTGGGGTGACATCATTTAATGCAACTATTTATAGACGGAGAAAAATGCACAAGTAATCATTCTTGAAACCTATCTTTACTTAGAACTGTTGAGCTGGAAAAAAGATTTTCGCCAAATTTCCAAGCAGTACAGGTGTCCTAAGAGAGTTTTTTAAATGTGCTAAATTAGTTCTGTGGCTTGGTGCTAAAAGGGCCAATGTCAACTTTTTTCTATTTTCATTTTATTTGATCATAATACATTAAAAACTCTATATTTTCATATGCTAGAAAGGCCAATGTATATGGTATCATTTTTTGTACTAATTTGAATCAGATAGACCAATGTCATATTGAATTTATTTGATTTTAGTTGATCAATGAATTGTTAGAACGGCCAATGTAGACATTGGCCAAGTGGAAATACATATACCTAAGCCTAGAAAGGCTAATGCCAAGTTTGGCCTTTCTTACAGTTAAAATCTGGGGAAATTAATAGGACATTGGTTGTCAGTATTTGTTTTAAAAACGGCTGATTAACAGTTTGCCTCGTTTTTAGAATATTATTTTATTTAATGAAATTGTGACAACTATATAAAGTACTGTGTTAAAATATGGAGCAGAGGAAAGTTTCTGGTGGGTTTGTGTTATAAAGAAAATAAGAAAGAAGGAAGTAAGTAGCTATATACACATGCACAGGAAATATTACTAAAATAAAATATAATTTTAGGTTATACATGTGGTGGGTTTATCAATTAATATTTCTTATAGCTAATACCATAAAATATAATTATTATTGTTAAATATCAGTAGGTACAGCTGTTTATAAAATAAGTTTCTAGAACATAATAAATGACTAACATAGACAGTTAAATCGTATATGAGATCACCCTGAATTATTCTCCACTCACAATAACCTAAACGTTTTCCACCAACTTATGGGGAAAAAATTACACCAAATAAATTAAAAGCTATAACTTTATCAACAGATGGCGGTGATATTCAGAAAATATCAAAATAATGCTTGAAATTTTTGGTAAGCATAATTATTATTATTATTAATGTTTTTAATTAATTTCAGATGAGTTGGTGGGCACTACCGAAAGTTCAGTTAACTTAGATTCAGCTTTTATTAATAAAGAATATCATCAACACGTCGATGATCAAGCTGAAACATCTCACAAACAATATACACAACAAATGGCTAATTGTGTGGAATATAACGTTAATGATTGTTCACAAGAGAATGCACAAGAAGCTCCACAATACATGCAGCTGAGAAATAAGATTTCAATGATAAGTGGTGATCTAGGAAAAAGTTCTGAAGATTCTAACTGCGGTTTGTCAGAATCATCAGAGGATTTTGTGCCACCATCAATAGTTGAAAGTTCTTCAAGCACTGACGATGAGTCCCAAGAACATGGAAACCCATCACGCAGACGATATTTCAGCATGAAGAAAATTAAAGCTTTACCAAATCAACCAATTAAACATAGATTAGAAAATGCTAATCCAAACACGTCTCAAAATGAAGAGGTGAACGCAATGTCAAAAAAGGTGAAAAGAGGAAGAAAGAAAAGAGAGGAAAAGGAATCTTCGAGGAAACGCAAAAGGAACCCTAACTTGTGGTCTCGGAATATTCGAAAAAGTCTAAAAACAAGTGGCCAAAAATATAAGTCTACTACTGGTATAATAAAACCACCCAAACAATTGAAACCCCCGTGTACATATAGGCGTTTATGTTCTCAAAAAATTACAAATGATGAGCAAGAGAACATTTTCATAACCTTTTATAAGCTTAGTGCTGAGAGTCAAAATCAGTTTATAGCAAGCTCAGTTCAAGAATCTGTGAAAAAGAGCCAATGCCTCAGGACTACTAATGAAGAGAGTAGGCGTAAATTTTCTAGAAGTTATCTTTTTGACACAAAATCGGGAAAGACAGAAGTGTGTCATACCATGTACCTAAATACTTTGTCGCTAACCCTGAAGAAAGTTAGGACGATTGTAGAGAAGAAGCGAACTTCAGGTAATGGAATGTGTCCAAATGACAAAAGGGGCCGTCATGGTAACCATCCATGTGTTTCAGATGAAGAAAAACATAATGTTATTGATCACATCTCAATGTTTCCAGCTTACAAGAGCCATTACTCCCGCTCTCACACTGATAAACTCTATTTTAATAGTGATTTATCAATATCTAAAATGTATCGACTCTACAAAGTCAATTGTCAAGAGAAAAACATAAAGCAAGTATCTGAGCCTACATACAGAAAGATATTTGTTGAAAATTTTAATATATCTTTTCACAAGCCCAAAAATGACACTTGTGGAAAATGTGACATGCTGGAAATGAGAATTGTATCATCAATGGACGAGACAGAAAAGATGAAAGCTAGAGAGGAAAAGAACCAGCATTTGGTGTTAGCTGAAGCATCATATGATCAAAAGAGATTAGACAAAACAATAAGCACAAATAATGAAAGTATTGTGACAATATCTTTTGATTTGCAGAAGTGCCTTCCCACACCATTTCTTGAAAGTGGTATAGCCTTTTACAAGAGGCAGCTATGGACACTGAATCTAACTATTTTTGAGACAAGAGGAAAGAAAGAAACACCAATTTGTTATATCTGGGACGAAACTGTGGCTGGTTGAGGTGGACAGGAAATAGCATCGTGCCTTAGTCACTATCTCAAGTCACTTCCTCCAAATATTGAGAAAGTCAATATGTACAGTGATTGTTGCCCTGGATAAAATCGCAACATTTACGTTTCAGTAATGCTGCTAAATTTACTGTGTGATTTGAGAAAGGAAGGAAGAAATAATATCATTGAAATCAACCATAAATTTCTTGAACCCGGCCATACTCACATGGAGGCTGATACTATCCATGCATCAATAGAAAAGGTAAAAAAGAGAACGACAGCCAAGATTGATTTGCCGAAAGACTGGGCAAATTTAATTAGACTTGTGCCTATAAAACCCCCTATTTTGGTTGTTGAATTACAACAGGATCAATTCTTCAACTTTCAAAACCTCTTGACTAATCGTTATGTGCATAGAAAAACTAATGAGGAAGGAGAGTCGGTTAGATGGCAAACCATCAAATGGATGCAGTATCGCAGCGATAGCCCTGGTAAAATATTTTACAAACAATCATTTCAATCCGATGAAGCATTTAATACTTTGGATCTATTTCGAAAGAAGATAAAAACCAGATAAAGATATTCATCCGACGATGATCCAAAAACATTATTGATTCCTCTTCACGAAACACCTATAGCGTTACCAGAAAAGAAGGTTAAGGATTTGATTTCACTGCTCAAGTTCATACATCCCACAAGTAGGCCCTTCTATGAGTCATTTATTGGAATGGCTAACAAAGAAGATTATTTACCAGATGAAGAAGATGAATGGAATGAAGATTTAGGAATGGTTGAAAATGTTGAGTGAGAAAAATTTTAATTAGAATTTGGTGTTAGATTTTCTACATCAAACCACAAGAATAGCTAATGAGGATTATTATTAAATTTATATTTCTCAGGTTCTAACATAAAAGTAATATTTAAATAATTAAATTTAAAAATTATTATTTACTAATGAAGAAGTTAAAGGTAGCAAAAATATGTTTTTTTGAAAATATAAATTAAGATCTTTAGATAGTTGAATTTGATAACTAATTTGTTTAATATTATTTTAAATAAATGATCAATTATTTTCTTCTTTATGTTTTAAATATTATTTTAATACAAGGCTCAAATTAATCATAGTCCTAGTTTAAATATTTTTTCCTTTAAAATTAATGAAAATATGAAATAATAAAGTAGTAATTTACTCGGCCAATGTCATGTTTTATTAATATTATTAATGTATTGATTTCTATTTATTTATGCAACAAGGGCCAATGTCATGTTTAACTCTAATTCCTTAATGACCTTGAAACTAAAATGAATATTTTTGAAATGAGTGCTTGATGGATGTTAAGCCACCAAAGTTTTAATTTCATTGAGACATAATTCTAGAAGATATTATCACTAGAAGAAATAGCAAAATCTTTGAAAGCCTTTCCTGAAAAATTACGTTTTTTGACATTGGCCCTTTTAGCACCAAGCCACAGAGTTATTTATGTGTTAAATTCTGAAATATAAATTTTGGTTCTCATGCTCAATTAGAAATTATTATATTGTCTCATTCACTAAAATGTAAATGTTAATTTTTTATATCAATTTGTAAATTGCTAGCCTATATTTTGTTTCTTAAGCTATATTGTACATATTATTTTCTTGTTTAATTTTTTCAGGTAATATCCTGGTTGTTTTTGGATCCCGACGTCGCAGAAACGTAGGACTATGTCCAGCCGTCAGGGGCTGTAGAGTTATCCCAAGATATCAAAGTACTTTTAACGTTGTAGGATGAAAATGGGATCTGAACAATTTCGGAGGAAACGGAAGTTGGACTGATGACTATTATAAGGTTATTTCATTTGAACACATTGAAGGTTAGAAAATATAGTGCATTTATATACTGACACTATAACTTTGTTGATAATTGAAACATGTATTAATTAAATATGGTCTGGCACCCTTGCTCAGACGGTACCATTCCAGCATACTGATCTAGGTGTCCCGGGTTTGAATTCCGGAAAGACTAGCTACCTAAAGGTATTACTATGATAATGAGGTTTCAATTTGTTGGAAGATATTTCGCGGGTAATATACTTGTTCAATAGCCGCATTTATAATAAAAAATATACTATAATACAAAAATACGCTTATTTCATACGTCCAGAAACGTCACAGATGTCACCTGTTACTGAGACACCGAAAGTCGGACCAGTGATGAAACCCCACTATCAGGCAAATTATAGTATTACCACCTCCATGTGGTGATATTATATTTTATTACTATAAAGCGATAAAATATTTTAAAGTGAAAAACCTTAAAATAAAATATTATGACTTAAATAATTCAAGGACAATCGGAAGAGTGTTTAGTAAAGATGAGTTCACTTTTCAAATTGTACCACTCAAAAAGTTTAATCAAACTGTTAATAATCTAGAAATTACTGGAAATAATAATTATATTTATAAAACTGGGTAGTTGGAGTGACAGATGGATACATTTGAGTATCAGCTATTGAGAGTGCCCAATTATTTCATCACGGTAGTAAGCAGATTCCCCGATAATAAATATAAATAGAGTTGCTATTTTGTTTTCAGGCAATGTTTTGGTAATTTATGATGATTTGTTTTATTTTAGATAATAAACTAACTGAATTTTTTTTAAATATTTTATACTATTATTTTTACAGATATGATGGATGCTGCTGCAGCAATACTTGGTGCATCTCAACAACCGATTTGACGACATGTTGGGATAATCCCTGGAGACGCCGGCTTATTATGGGGATGCAACAGAGCCACTTGAGAGATGCCCTGGTGGTTTCTGGCTGGCCTCATAAAATTACCCTAACATTCTTACCTTGGGAGTAGTGGTAGAGACCCGCTTCAGTGGACGTATGGTCTACGATTATATCCTCACAAAACACTAGACCGCCGATGGCAGGGAGATAGAGGTTCGAATTTGGTTCGGTGTACTGAAGGTGGTTTTGCAAAATGGCTTTCAACTCTCCCTACGCGCAAATGTGGGTACAATTCCTCTAAATATAGCCTTACTTATCCCTAAAAAACACCATCAGCGTAATTAGTATATAAGCGTAAAACCTAAACAGGTAGTAAGACGTGGTGCTAAAAAATTATTGATAGAGCAGGTAGGTGGAGGTCTACCTGGACAGCTCTCTCTTCGTATCTTTGAGTGTAAAATACAACAATTGAGGTTGTTTTATTACGTGAACCGAGGGTTGGTCATACAATTAGGGAGGCCTGAGAGCGACCATAACGCTCAGAACTGGCTGAAGGAACAAATCAATTCATTGCTCGGTGGTTCTCAAGATCATCGTGTCAGTGCCGAGGATCTCATACTAAACGGCAACGACAAGGGCTGTATTTCAGTTATTTAGATATACAGATCAGTTTGACATGATGGCTGTGTTTAATAATGTGGAATGATTGCTGAAATAAAATGCTTCGTTTCATATATTATCTCCGTTGTATGAAAAGTTGCAACAATTTTGAGAGTTCTGGGAGAATGGTACCCTTAAATGTGACAAACTATCCCCTGCTACCAAATGCAATCGATGAAAACAAGAAACCATTATGATTAGAATTTGTGACTTCACTCTGGTGGTCGACAAAGCTGTATGGGATTTTAAAAGACAACATAGATCCATGTATATTAACAAACTGAACAGATTAAAATTAACTGCCGTATTAAAAAAATTAAGCAGAGATACTATGCCGTGATGTTTGTGTGAATATTTTGAAAGGCGGTGGAATTGGTGAAATTAAACCAGATCAAACGCATCTCTCCAACTAAAGATCATGGTATTCCAGGATCATCGGGGTAAGCAGGTCCTCTATGAGATCACTTAAGTTAGCCCTTTAAATTTAGAATTTAGATGTAATACCAACTTTACACAGTTTTTTACCCAAGTATCTTGGTTTGCACACCAACCCCAGAGATTGTACGGCCGTTTTTATTTTGGGTGCCAAGCTAAGTGTAACCCACTAAATTAAAATATTAGTTTTATTTAGTGCCAATTTAAAATCTAGTTTTGTACCGTTTCGCAACCAAATATTGCGTTTTGCACTTCAATATTTCGGAAAAAAAATTAATATGGTAAGTGGACCAAGTTGAGCGAGTATCCCGAATCGATAACTTGGTGTTTTATATGCCAAATAAATTATTTATTTTGGATAATTTTGCACCCAGGTACAAATAGATTTTTACACCTTAATAGATTTGCAAGGCAAAACCTTAACATTAAGCAAGTAGAGGAGCCCAAGTTAGGCATAACTCCCACCCTACCCAATATTTCTTTTTTTTACTTTTACAATATGAATGTATTATTTTGCACTACCCTGCACCGTTTTGAACTCAAATATGGCGTTAAGCAACTTAAGAAAAAAATATTTAGTAATATTTTAGTTCGAAATTAAACGTGATATTATTTTTATGTCAATATAAATGTTATATTTTGTGTGGTCTTGCAGTCAAATTTGGTGGTTTGAATTATATTAAATTAGTTGGAAAAAAAATAACAACATTTGATGATGCCAGGGATATGCATGAACTTAAAAAGTAAAAAATTAAATCGTCTGTTTGCAAAACCAGATACATCACTTTTTTACCATTAAACCCGCTACTAGCCTGTATGAAAATTTAGTTTCAATACGACATACATCCTGTAGTTTTGGGCTAGTAAAGTATAGAGTTGGTTTCAAAAGCAGATAGATCACAATATCACTTTCATAACTATATAGATCTGCTCCCCACCCCCATTTGTAATTTCTATCTTATGATAAAGCATTTTGGTGAAGACTGGATGTCTATGGAGAACTTATAATTTTACAAAAACATTGAATATTATAATTTATTTTGCTTAAAGCCAACTGGTGGTTTGGATTTAAATGAAAAAGAAAGAAGAATTTGTGAATATACCTGTGAAATTGACAAATTTAACTCTTTAAATCTGCATAAAGGCTATTTTTGATATTATTTTGAATTTTACTATAAGCAATATATTTTTGTCTTTTAGTTTATGCTTTTATAGTTTTTCTGATTTTGGATAATATTCTTCACTACTAATCAAAATAAGGACAATCATTGTTAGATACATCCACTAATTTGGCTTCAAGACAAGATACATCAAACATAAAAAAATATATATATAAATTAATGTTTCTTTGTTTGTCTCGTATGCGTTCCTATACCATTCATCCGATTGCGATGAAACTTTGGTGAGCTGTTGGGCGCACGCCCGCGAAGATTTTTGAATTAGTACAACCATTTTACAATAGGTAGCACATGAGTCGTTTCAACAAATGTGTATATTTCATATCGTTTAGTGGCAGTTCATGTATTTTCTGTGCGCACGCATGACAGAATTGAATTGAATCAAATACAAACAGCGACATTTCAGTTCGTGTGTGGCATAACAAGTGATGTTGATTGTGAAATTCACATTGCCGGTCGACATTATATTATAGTTATCACACGCGTTCTATTTGTTTTTTCCAAGTGAATTTGTAATAGTCGTCACAAAGCATTACTTTCGCTGTCAAATTAATTATGCCACCCAAACGACAAGCGATTGGTCGATCTACACCTCAAGCACAAAATAAAAATGCATCACGAGCTTCAAAAACAGACGAGCAACGGGAAGCAAGACTGGATACCGTTCGAGTAGGCAATGCTCAAGCCTTTTCGTCTGAAACAGACGAGCAACGATAATCAAGACTGGGAACCGTTTGAGTACGCAATGCTCAAGCCTGTTCGTCTGAAACAGACGAGCAGCGGGAAGCAAGACTGGATACCGTTCAAGTACGCACTGCTCGATCCAGACAAACACTGTACGCTGATTTACATCTTGGTGCATTCCATTACGATGTTAATTATGATTACAGTCTTCATACAAGTGTGGTTATTAGAAAAATGGATAAATTATGCGTGTATTGTAGTGCCCTCAAATTTAAGAATAAAACAACAGGAATGTGCTGCGTGGGTGGAAAAGTGAAATTGCCAGAATTACATTTATTCCCCCCCACACACACACTCCCCCGAACCATTATCGACTTTGGTATCAGGTGACACAAGAAAATCGAAACATTTCTTAGCAAACATACGCAAGTACAATTCATGTTTCCAAATGACATCGTTCGGTGCAACAAATATCGTGTGCGAGAATTACATGCCAACATTCAAAGTGCAAGGGCAAAGTTATCATCGTGCAGGATCACTACTACCACTGCCGAACGCAGATTACAAATGTCTTCAAATTTATTTCATGGGAAACACTGATGAAAAAATTGATCAACGTAGTCGATTCAATACGGGCACTAAACGAGAAATTGTCGCTGCATTACAAACTTTATTCGATAAACACAACGAATTAATTATATTGTTCAGAACTGCCCTTGAACAAATGCCAGCTGATGAATACAAAGATGTAGTTAGAGCAGACAAAACACCTGTTGGCCAATATGAAAGACAGTACAATGCACCAACAATTGATGAAGTGATGATCGTTATAGTTGGCGAAGAATTTTCACGTGATATAATTCTTCATCGCAGAAATGGTGATGTTCAGCGAGTCTCAGAAATTCGTCGCTCATATGACGGATTGCAATATACGGTTTTATTTTGGCAAGGAGAAGATGGATATCATTT
The DNA here is from genome assembly GCA_033556935.1 of Timema podura. NCBI lineage: Eukaryota > Metazoa > Arthropoda > Insecta > Phasmatodea > Timematidae > Timema > Timema podura. The sequence continues at coordinate 60,872,151 of JAVRXN010000004.1, forward strand.
CAACATCAAATTGATAAATCCATAAACAGATGAGGAAAGGAGTAAGAAAGTCAGTGCCATGAATTACTATTCATATCGATTGATGATTCGTGAAAACGCTGAAAATGATATCTTGAAACGTTGACCATTTTTTTCATCATTACATTGTCGATATGTATGCGAAAATCGAAACCGAACGACTCCTCTACATTCGAATAAATCAAACCAAGTTGCGTTCCGAAGAGTACATTCATTTACGTGATGCATTTGTTAGTGATGGTAGTGTAAATCCCAATAAATTGGGAAAAATGGTCATACTACCGGCCACATTTACAAGGAGTACACGACACATTCATGAATACGCATATGATGCAATGAAATATGTTCGCACATATGGCTGCCTAGATTTTTTTATTACATTCACATGCAATCCTACGTGGGACGAAATAAAATAACTTTTGCTAACTGGACAATCATCATCGGATCGTCATGATATTTCCGTCAAGCATAATGTTTTTGGAGAGACACGCTGTTGTATGTATTCCATTGAATGGCAAAAAAGAAGATTTCCACATGCACACATTTTGATTTGATTGATCGAAAAAGTCACAACAGATCAAAGTGATCAAGTCATCTCAGCAGAAATAGCAGATATCGACATTGATCCAGACTTATTTGAAGTCGTCACCAAAAACATGATTCGTGGTCTATGTGGCTTAGTCAACAACAATTCACCATGAATGTGTAATGGGAAATGCACGAAACGATACCCAAGAGACATACTTGTCGAGACTATCACTGGCAATGACGGATATCCACTCTATCGTCAACGATCAACTGAAGATGGTGGCAAATCCATCACTTTAAAAATACGAAACAATGATGTTGAAGTCAATAATCGTTGGGTTGAACCGTATTCACCATTACTCTCGAAAACGTACAAAGCATATATTAATGTCAAGTATTGCAATTCGGTGAAATCGATCAAGTACATCTGCAAATATGTCAATAAAGGAAGCGATATGGCAGTTTTTGGAGTGGGAAATGCTACTGCATCTATCAATGAAATCGACCAATATCAACTGGGACGCTACATTAGTAGCAATGAAGCAGTATGGCGCAGTTTATCATTTCCAATTCATGAACGATATCCAACAGATGTTTATTTGGCAGTGCACCTTGGAAATGGACAGCGCGTGTACTTCACAACAGAAAATATATGGGCAAGAGCTTTGTCACCACCGTCAACAATGTTAACTACATTTTTCTAATTGTGCGGGGATTATATGTTTGCTAAGACGCTACTTTACTCTGAAGTGCCAACATACTACATATGGAATGCATCAGCGAACATGTTTCAACGTCACAAACAAGGTAAAGCAGTTGCAGGAAATCTCAATTTATATTCGACTGACGCGTTAGGCCATCTGTACACTATTCACCCAAACAATGCAGAATGCTTTTACTTGTGATTAATGTTAATCAACGTACGTGGACCGACATCTTTCCAAGAATTGAGAACAGTAAACGGTTAAGTATGTGCCACTTATCGTGAAGCTTGCTAAGAATTAAATCTTCTTGAAAAGATGCACATTGGGACACTTCACTCGCTGATGCATCGAATACTGATCAACCAGAGCAAATACGCACGTTATTTCCAATCATATTGACAACGTGCTTCCTATCCAATCCAAAAGATCTTTGGGAAAAAATACAAAGACTACATGAGTGAAGACATCCTACATCGTTTTCTTGCAATGAATCAAAATCCGGACATTCAATACACACCAAACATGTATAATGAGGCATTGGTTTCGATTAATGACATATGTTTGGCAATCGCTAACAAAGCATTGGTACAATTGGGAATGGCTGCGCCAAATAGATCTACAAACGACCTTTTCGATCGTACTTTGCAAAGAGAAACACACTTTGGTGTCGACAAATTGGGTACATTTGTTCAAACTAATCTTTCGAAATTGGTTCCAAAACAACGCATAGAGTATGAGAAAATTATCCATGCAATTACAAGCCAAAGCTGCGGATTGTATTTACTAGATGCTCCCGGAGGTACAGGAAAAACTTTTCTCATTTCACTTATTTTGGCAACCATACGATCCCGAAAAAATATTTCACTGGCAATCACATCATCTGGAATTGTGGCAGCTCTTTTGGATGGTGGCCAAAGAGCGCATTAAACACTGTAATTGCCGTTGAGTTTGCAAATCACTGAGACACTAACATTCAATGTCAACAATATTTTGGAATGGATAAAGTACTCCAATCATGTCAACTCATTATATGGGACGAATGTACTATGGCGCACAAAAAAGCATTGGAAGTGCTTAATCGTACACTAAAAGATTTGAGAGGAAATGAACAGCTCTTCGGTGGCGCACTCATTTTATTTTCTGGTGATTTTTGACATCTACCAGTTGTAACAAGTTACAAGTTAGGATGTAACGAGTCACGAATTATGGCCATGACAAATGGGGCAACACTCACCGATCCCCCCTTGATGAACTCCAACACAAGAGCTCGAGCGCCAAACTCCGCTCTCCAACACACTACATGATAGACTAAACGGCGCTTTCAACCGACTCACTGCGCGAGAATCGAACCCATGACTGGCCGGAAACAAAGAGAGATGTCCCACGCGGCTGGATCTAGTTACATATTCCGCTGCAGATCCATCTGGAAAGGTCTACCTGTTGCTCGGACCTTCTTTTGTTCTTTGTTCTTTGTTCCCACCTTGTTTCCCCCTCTTCCTTTTCCCTCCTCTCTCTGTAGATTCTACGATTGGTATATATTGGGACGCAGATAGTGGATAGGCACTCATTATACCATCGACTGACCAAGGTGAGAACGGCGGCCTAAGGGGCGAGATCTTTTAGATAACATTCAAAATTCCCTTTCGGCCTAATGGGGGGATATTATGTCAAAATTGTTGTTTAATATTTTTATTCTTTAACTTTGGAACTCCATGCGCTTCTCGCAGTTCATTGAAAATGTTGTCGCCTTTCTGCCTTCTCATACAGGCTCTAACTAGATTTAACTAGGCCGTTTGGCTTTAATTAAATATTATTGATAATTATGGGCATGCCGTGGTATACTTTGCGTCTCGGGCCTACCACCCGCCTCTTGTTATAGTTGTAAGATTATGTCTCAGTTAAGGGGTTGTCTTGTTATTTAGTCTAATGTGGGGCACGGGGCACCTGTATGTTAATTTGGGGACTTGGTCCACTGATAGGTTCTAGGTATTGTCACATTGTTGTACATGATGTTGATCTACATAGGTTAGAGAGGGCATCTAAAGTTAACTTCTTGTTATGATCAGTAACGTTAACACATTAGTTGGGAGTTTTATATATATATTTATATTATGTTATGTTTGGTGACTATGTTGGTTGCGTTCGCTTTTAAGTCGCAACTTAGGGTAACTTCTCATGTTAACGCTAAAGGTAAAATGTGGAAACATTTGTCAGGAGCAATTATGGAATAGGTGCAATCATGGTTGGGGCATGAGACATAGAATCTAGAGCCAGAGACCTCCTTGGCGACTATTCACCTTTTAATACTTGAGATTTATAATTGTACCCATCATACTTGTATGTTGGTTACATTTATTGCACTTAGCATTGTTGTAGGCTTTCAAGCATACTAACGTTCATGTATTCCATACCTTAATGGAACTATTTCTTTACATGCAAGAGGTTCGCGCTTCACGCTATATTATTGTATCTGTGTACTTATTATGTACCCTTTTTATTGTTCATAATAAACTTATCTTACATTGTTACAATCAGGTAATATTCTCGCCTGATTTTCCAGGCATGCCACCGCACGTTTTAGCATTGAATATTGGCGTGCCTATAATTCTTCTCTGAAACATAAATCCACCACTACTTTGCAACGGTACCAGGCTCTCAGTGAAAAAGATGATGAACAATAGCATCAAAGCTACAATTTTAAATGGAAAATTTAAAGGAAAAGATGTACTGTTGCCAAGCATACCAATGATTTCGACAGATATTCCATTCGTATTCAAACGTTTGCAGTTTCCGGTGCGACTCGTATTTGCAATGACCATCAACAAAGCACAGGGACAATCGCTACAAGTGTGTGGACTAAATTTGGAAAATTCATGATTCTCATGGACAACTGTATGTGGCCTGCTCACGCGTCGGAAAACCTTCTGATTTTTTCTTGTACGCACCAGATGGAAAACTAAAAATATTGTATAACCAAAAGTACTTCAATAAACATAATTAAAACACAAACACTTTCTTTCTTTGAGTGGCATTGCAACACATACCGGGTACTCGCTAGTCCTTAATATTTCAGTAAATACAAATTGGAAAATGTTCATATTACACATGCATATGAGGTTATCCCATATCTAAACACTACCAGAATGTTAATATTGTACTTCTTCATACCAAGTTAGGATGTTTTTGTGTTTCCTGAAAATTTTGCTTATTTGATGTAATGTATCTAGTTTGTTAATAGACTAATCAAATATGTAAATTTTTAATGTTTTATTTTGAACTGTTTTCCACTCTAATATACCATTTTAAGAATTTTGCCAGAAAAAAATTATATTAGAAAAGGGATAGGACCAAAGGCTGACTGTATATGAGGTATTTCCCCTATGATAATTTGAAAGCAAAAATATTTAATTTGAGATGGGGTATAGGTGCCAAAATATACGTAGTTCCCCTTACTGCCACCCCAAAAAATGGGTTTACTGTGCCTGAGGCTAAAGTTAAAAATAAATACTTTGGTTAAAACTAATAAGGTTAAAAATGGTACGAACTAATACACTTATTTTGTATCTAAAAAAGCATTGACTTTACTTTTTTCTACTTTAATATTGTTGCAATAAAGCTATTTTAAATAAGGGATAGGATCTAAATAAAGCAAAAAAAACAACATATTTTTTATATTACGGACGCACATATATGTATATAAGTACATAGCCAAATCTGCGTGTATTGCCAACACGGATGGGCGATAAATTACTGTTTATTCTGTTCTAGAAATGTGGGTAAGAGAAACACCATGGCAAATGTGGCACAAACACAAGACATTTATTTGCCTGACATTCATCTAGGTAGTTGACGAGATCTGAAAATATTTCAACAAAGGCCACAGCTTTGAGAATATTATGTGACAGTCAAACACGTTTTGGTGACTTTTTTCAAGGTTTCAGCGATACTCTTTTAATTAATAAAGAACCCAGTAATTTGTACCACCAGAAATGGTGTACTCAAGAGGAGAAGTAAGTTTGTACTCAAAATCATAAAAAAGGAAAGGGCTAAAAATTGATTTCAGCTTTTTCTGTAAAAAAAACCTAGGTTCTCATAACTGTATAAGCTCTTTTTTAATCTATCATGAGAAAGGTTTTTGAAAATACCCGATCAACCAAGCATGGACATTTTCAATGGCTATCAGACCATCCACCAGAATCTGTCTGATCTATTAATCACGTGAACAATGTCATAGACTTTAAATAGATGGTTATGCCCTCAATTACAAAGATGCACGTGATGCGATGTGACCTATTTTTTAACACGAGTGTGTCGGTGGAATGCTATGTGACTGATATGGCACCTATACAGCATCGTTCAGAAATTGAAATGAAGAAGTGTGGTACCATGATACTAATACCCCAGCCATAGGAGTCCACCTTCAGTGGTCTTTTTGTGTGTCCTCTCATACGACATTCAGAGATTAAGTTCCGTGAAGCGACATAAGCGTCTTTATATCTGGTGGTCCTGAGAATTACGCTTACCTAATTTGCGGTGGTAGAGAGTTAGCAAAAATATAAATAAGTGCAAGGTTCCCAGGATTAGCCTACCATAAATATTTCAACCTGAATGAAGTTAATTTTAACTTTTTTTTTTTTTTTTTGCGATTTTCATCAATGAAGCCGTAAATAACATGTACGTATACCGCATAAAGCTGGAAGAAAAATTCTAGCGACAGTATGTGTAATTTCTCAGTCTTATGTCCAGCACCTGGTGTACACCAAACAGAGCACCCGATTATTGCATTACCTTTACGTTTGGGCATCAGAGTCAAAGCACTCCCCACGGCTAAAAGATGACCATTAGAAGAGCTGAATGATCAATTTTTTATTTATTTCACTCAAGACAATTCCTCTAACATAACGGTCATCCAAGAATTTTTTATTATTTTTTTGTTTGTTTTATATATATATATATATATATATAAATTATATATATATATAATATTATATGCTAGCGCAAAATCCCTACTACCGTACTGTATTATATTATCTAATAGTTTTAAAAACTGAATATTGAGTTAGTATGTATTAAAACAAGTTTGTTTGAATTTGTATCAGTTAAATATATTTCTATTTTATAGTATCAAGGTGACAGTCCCATCTATGCTGTCAATAATTATACCTGAAGAAACTTTAAATACTGTAGAGTGAGTAAACGAATGTAAAGTTTTTGCCAAGTGAACATAGTCATTTTTAAATAGATCTATATATTTTGTATATGTTTTAACGTCTACATCGAGTAACATCTATAAACTTAGTAATCTATCATACAGACAGACAGACAGACAGACAGTTTGAAACATCAATTTTCGACTATTATGAGTGGCCTCTCTTGCTGTGAAAAGTCATATTTTGTCACCAAATGTGTCCGTCACTTGTACACTTGTACTTGTACAACTATGTACAAGGCTAAATTTGAAAAAAAAAAACTGGTATTATTCTTAATGGCAACCGTGACTAGAAGAATACCGAAAAGAACCCAGTGTCATATTCTTTAGCTTGCTGGAAATGGATAGCTTCTGTAATAATTATACAAAGCTGGACGATTTGACACGTAATTCCAACGAAGTGGTCCTTGATCTTATCCCTAAAGAATGTTATTACTAGCATTTTGGGGGTAATGTACCTTACACAGAACCTATATGATCAGAATAAGAGGCAAAGAGATATCATTGTATTTATATTCATATTATCTTTAGTAAGGAGAAATTGATTGAGGATATTGTGTAAGGAACGAGCTTGTGAGAATATTAGATAAGTTGAAAAATAGTAAACGGTTTATAAGTTAAAAATTATTATAGAAATTTAATAGAAATTTGAAGTTAAATATTAAAAATATAGTTAGGATCACCACATACAATAATTGAGAAATAGACAATTACAGTAATCCTATTAATACAAAATAGGCCTTAATATTAGATTAGAAATTGAAATATAATGATTAGATGAAACACTTGGTTAAAATATAATATGTTAAAATTATTGACATAAGCTATGTGAAATTACAGTTTTGAGTATAAAATAAGAAAGTAAATTGATAAGTTAAATTTAAGCCTATTTATGATCAGTCAGTTGCTAATCAAAAAACAGTAATCCTAAAAATACAATTAACAACATCAGAATGTATTAAAATATAAGATAGATATATAAATTTTGATAAAATTAAATTAGGTTAATAAGTGCTCATTTAGGCGTTCCTTATCTAGGTTGGATAATTCCTCTCCTTAATATTCCTTCGTTGGGTTGAAGTTTATTGATGACATGTTTCGGCTATTCAGCCATCATCAGGTCTGAGAAAACCAATGCAGACAGTTATTATTAGAATTTAAATAACGTGAAAATAAATTGAGTGAAACATATAAGGAAAAATGTAGAATGGTTAATTTATAATGTGGACGAGATAGTATTATTAGTTGAAGGCAAGTCCAAAATTATTTGAATTATAATCAGAATTAAACGATCAAGCTTACCTCTTAAATCTAAAGTGGGGTTGAGATGTTCTCCCCTATGTTATCCGGTAGTGGTATGTATAAATTATAAAATTGTAACCATTGAAGAATTAATTTAGAAATTCTGTTGTCAAATAAACAATGAAAAAACAATGAAAAGAGAAAAATATATATAATTTAATAATATATATGCCGCTATTGTGTCTTTTGATGCCAATAGAAAGAAATAAGAAAAAATTTTAATTGGTTGGAAATTATGAATTTTGAATCTTTAAATAATGTGGAAGATACTTAATTGAGTGAATAAGAGATAGGCTTTTGAATTTGGTTTGCTCATTAAGAATGGTGTTGCGATGAAAAGAAGCATTGTATATATGGAGGTTTTCAGAAATGTTCATTTTTAAACCTTTCGTGGAAGGTAGTAGAAGTTTCATGCATTGGGAAATGGGGGTAGGTTGATGACCTGAAATTTTTAAGTGTTCTGCAAATTTGGATTTCATTCAATTAAATTTAGTCACTGATGTGCTCATAATAGCGTTTGAAAGGGCCCGCCCAGTCTGGCCAATGTATGCTGCATTACAGTCACAGGTTAATTTATAAATACCACTTTTTTGTAAATGTTTTGAGTATTAAGGTTGGAGTTAGACAAATGTTTTTTATTTGTGTTGTTGGTCCCGAAAGCAATCTTAATATTATGTTTGGCTAGAATTCTGGCGATTTTATTGGTTTCAAGGCCTGTGTAATTAAATTTTATCCATTTTGATGTATCGGCGTTGTCAGAAATGTTTGTGAGGTTGGATTTTTTAGCCATTTGGGCTATTTGTTTTTGGATAATTTTATAAACGATGGAGTGGAATATCCTTTTGATGTAGCAATTTGTTTGATGAATTGAGTTCGTTTTTAAAATTCTTTTTAGATAGTGGTATGTGAAGAAGTCTATAGACGAGGCTATTGAAGGTTGCCAATTTATGAGAGAAGGATTATTTGAATTACTAGGTATGATTGAATCCGTATGGGTCGGTTTCCTGTAGATTTTGTACTCGAAGGTGTTGATTTTGGTTTTTGAGATGTTGAGATCTAGATAGCATAAGCTGCTATCATGTCCAAGTTCAACAGTAAATTTAAGTTTGGGGTGAATATGGTTCAAGATGTCAGTGTTTTGAAATAAGGTATGGTCAAGGACACTGTCATATATGATGAGTATGTCATCAACATATCTGCAGTAAAATTGAATGTTGATGTACTTAGTAATGTTATTGATAATTTTGAGATCATTGGTTTGCATGAATATTTCAGATAATATGCAGGAAATTGGGGATACCCATGGCTAAACCATCAGATTGTGCATAAAACTTATTGTTGAACTGAAAGTAATTCTTATCGGCTATTGTTTGGACAATGTCTGTTAATTGATCTATGTATTCCTTGGAATAGTCCTTTTGATGGAGATTGGATTTGGTTATGTCAATGGTTTCCTTGATGGGGACATTTGTATATAGATTAGATACATCAAGTGATAAAAATTTTGAATTAGAGTTGAGAGTTATATTTTGCAATTTATTGGTAAGATCATAGGAGCTACTGACATTGTAGGAGTATGGGAGTTGTAATTTATCGTTTAGAACATGGGCAATTTTTTTAGCTATTTTATAGGCAGGGGCATTTTGGTAATTGACAAGTGGTCTTATTGGAACGTTAGGTTTATGAATTTTGGGTAGTGATGTGAAAATTGGGGCTTTCGGATTCATGTTGATAAATTTGTAGTTGTCTTTAGGATTGATGATTGAAGTGATTTGTTTTAATTTATCTTTTAAAGTCTTCTGGAAGTTAGCGGTAGGGTCAGTTTTAAGTTCAACGATATCGTTATTATTAATGAAATCAAGAGTTTTGGAAATGTATTCGTTTTGATCTATTAAGACTATAGTGTTACCTTTGTCAGCTTTGACATTGATGATTTTATTAGACTTGAACTTCTTTTTTAGTTTTTTGACATCGTGATTTTTGGGTAGGGTTTTTGTTCTTTGAATTTTTGAGAATAATCTTTTGAAGTTGGTTGGAAATTAGATGTCGTGTATGTTCTTTAGATTCATGATCAATGTGTTGGATAGCGTTTTCACTGTCAATATGAGAGAATGAATTTTATTGGAAAGAGGTTCCGAGTGATAATTAAATTTGTATCTTGATTAAGTATTAATTCTTCTTTGTTATTAAATTGAGTTTTAGTAAGGTTTAAAGTTCTGGGATAGAATTTGTGAGCTTGTTTGGAGGTTATATGTCTAACAGGTTTATGTAAATTGATAAGATTATTAAGTTTCTTTTCAAGAGTTAAATGTTTAACTTTGAGAATTCGGCTATTGTTTCATCAGTATGAATGGATAACTGATCCCAGTAAAAAGAATGTATAGAACTGGAAAGTTCCAGATGCAGGAGGTAAGCCTGGTAATTTAATTGTTTTTTTCTTATGTAGAAAGGCAATTTCATGCCTGATTCTGATTAATTGACAAGATTTAGTAATCTTGTTTAGCCTGTTGTAATTACTTTTGAAATGAAGTTTGGCATAGTTAGGTATCAATTGTTTAGATATACATTGGTGGTTAAACCATAAATTGGCATTGTCGTCAATAAACTTCAACCCAACGAAGGAATATTAAGGAGAGGAATTACCTACCTAGCCAAGGAACGGCCTATATGAGCACTTATTAACCTAATTTAATTTTATCAAAATTTATATATTATCTTATAATTTAATACATTCTGATGTTGTTAATTATATTTTTAGGACTACTGTTTTTTGATTAGCAACTGACTGATCATAAATAGGCTTAAATTTAACTTATCAATTTACTTTCTTATTTTATACTCAAAACTGTAATTTCACATAGCTTATGTCAATAATTTTAACATATTATATTTTAACCAAGTGTTTCATCTAATCATTATATTTCAATTTCTAATCTAATATTAAGGCCTATTTTGTATTAATAGGATTACTGTAATTGTCTCTTTCTCTTATTGTATGTGGTGATCCTAACTATATTTTTTATATTTAACTTCAAATTCTATTAAATTTCTATAATAATTTTTAACTTATAAACCGTTTCACATTAACCTATTTTCAACTTATTTAATATTCTCACAAGCTCGTTCCTTACACAATATCTTCAAAGAGATATAAATTTAATGCATGCTACATTATATTATTTTAATCTCCCAGGGATAAAGACGAGATATAACCGTATGCAAAGTTTGACCTTAAGCCCATGTGTTTTACAGGAGGCCTATACAGACACTTTAAGTATTCCAAACGGGTATATTTGCACGATTTCAAACAAAGATGCACCCAAATGGTACCGATATAGAACCAATAAATTTCCCAAAAGTGGATGCTGTGTGTACCTACAATGAAAAGGTTATAAAAACACTGACATATCCTAATTACATATTATTTCATAACCATGAGTTCCTAGGTGTTAAAGCAAAACCTTTTGTTGCATGAAATGCACCACATGTATCCACAGCTATGTATAACACTGTTAAAAACGGCAGAAAAAAGTTTTTGACTTACTTTGTCAGTGTGTATACAACACTTTAAAATAAAGAGTTTAACTAAAAGGGTACAGAAGACAAAGCTACGTACTATATTAGAGGTGTTGCGTAAGCTTTTGATACGAAGAATATTGGAAAAAATTAAAAGTCTATGGATTCAGAAAGGATGTTTCTTTTCAGCCTTAGTTTAAGCTCACATAATCAACAGTGTCATGGGCTTAACATTCGACAAGTAAGTAATGAATGACGTGAAAAAATATATTGCGATCCCAGGAAATATGACACTATTTCCAGTAACCACACCATCAAGCGTACTTGGTCACTAATCCATTGGTCTGAAAGAGAGACAAGTAATTTGAGAAAGTCATTAACTCAAAACTTAATGACAAGTCAAAATGGATTCATACCAACAAGTGCCATCAAAACCGTTACAGCCAGATTTTTCAAACGGCAAACATGTTATTTCCTACCAGACATTGTTTTAGAAACGGGTATTCATTTCATGAACGAGGGTAGTGACATCACACCTAGTGGCGTAACCAGGGGAATTTTGGGGGTTAAACCCCCCCTTTGATTTGAAAAAATAAACATATGCAATATTTTTTAAAACCTGCCCATTATTAATAATCACTCAAATTATTCATAATTTATTGTGGCATTGTAAATAATCTGTGTTTTATTAGGGTAAAAAATAAATAATTCGGGAAGATACTGAGGCATCATCACCAGCAGTTCAACTTCAGTGTGCCATACAGAATTAGTCTTTTTTAAATTAGTCTACAGGTGTTAGCAAAGGTTTTCTCTTTGAGCTTACCACTTTGCCGAACATTGCAACTTGAGAATGTAGATCTTCTAGCTGCCATTAACATGGTAAATCGGCAAAAGGAAAAATTCAAGAAATAAGAATAAACACCTATATTGAGTTTTCAGCTATTTACGAATCAGATAAAACACTGGCTGAATTGTTTGGTTCAAATCTTGTAACACCAAGAATATCTACCAGACAAACACAAAGGTGTAGTGTAAAAGTATACTCCGATAAGGCTTACTTTGGAGATGCAATATTTTTGCCGTTTTTAGATCACTTTGCGAGTCAAATAAAATTTCTTTTCTCAAGCCATCAAGAAGTGCTTGACAGTTTTATGTAACTGATGCCAACCGAGGAATTGGTTATTGGTGAAGTAGAGAAGGAACAGATGAAAAAGCTGGTTTCTTTTTACAGGCAAGATTTGCAGTATAGTGATATGACAGCAATTGGTGAACTTTACACGTGGCACGAAAGAGTGAATGAATTGAAAATAAGTTCAAGCTATGAACTATTATGTTTCCTTCAATAAAGAAATATTCCCAATGATCAGTACTTTGTTGAAAATCTTAGTAACCTTGCCAGTGGCAACAAGCACCAGTGAAAGATCGTTCTCAACTCTTCGGAGAATAAAAACTTATTTGAGAAATACAACAGGGCAGCAAATACTGAATGGCCTAGTGATGTAAAATATACATCGATAAATAAGCATTTCTTTGGGTGAAGTTCTAGATGAACTGGCAAAATCACCTTGTTGATAGGAATTCAGTCTAAATTAATGTGTAATTGAACACTGTCCTTAAGTTAGTTTGCTGTTAAACCAAACAATGTTTCTTTCTTGTTCTATAATAAAACTTTTTTTAATACACTTGTATTGTGCTTGTCTAATCCTGTTTCAGGTTTTTAGTTTTAATTGAATTGCAAGCCAATTATTTATTATAATCGTAAATTGTCACTTAGGCACTCAAAAATGACCCTCCTTTTTACTGATGTAGAGTCCACTTCTCGGGGCTGACCCTCCCCATTCATCAATCCTAGTTACGCCTATGATCACACGGGAAGCCATTCCTAAGGGATACCATCTCATGGCTTTCGATATCACAATTAATTTGTCCACCCACATGACATCACATTGGAATTTGACGAGGCATTCTCTGAGCATCGAAGTGACCTTCACCAGAGCTCGCACCAAAACCGTCAACTGTATCGTGTACTGGGAGTTTGCTAACATCATCGCCATCGGCAAGGACAGAAACGTCGTGACTTTTTACTGTACTACAATTTATGTTATTTTAGTTTTTTTTGTATGGACAGGCTAAATGAACTTAGCTATTACAACTGTCTTACCACCAATAAAAGTTTAAAAACGTGTTTATGATTTGAATAAATAATATGATGAGAGACTAGAAGTTTAGTCAAGAATACTAGGTCTGTGATGACGCTGAATGTAGAACCGACCATATTCTAGTGAATTCAAATTTGAATTAAGTAGGAATTTTTTGAGGAAGCAGTGCAAGAGTAGTAAACAATTAAGAGTGAAAAGGGAAAAGTTGCAGGATATAAGTGTTAGAGCCCAATATGAAAGATAGCTGGGTGAAAAATTAACTTTACAAGAGCATAAATGGAATGTCGAAATAAATGCTAATGCTATTGAAAAAGCTTGGAACAGAATAAAAGAGGTTGTAGTTGAGTGCGTGAAAGTTGTGTGTGGATATACGGTGGTGGGAAACCTAAAAAGAGATGCTTGGTGGAATAAGCAGGTGAAAGAAGCTGTGAAAGAAAAGAAAGAAGCATACAAACGAATGATTGCTGTGAAGAGTGAAACCGAACTTAGAGGCATGTGGAACATATACAATGAGAAAAGGATTAATTCAAAGAAAGTGGTAAAGGAGAGTACAAAGCAAATCAGATTAAAAGAAGGAGAAAGAATGTAAAATGGTTTTGAAGGTAATTAGCAGATGTTCTGGAAGTGGGTAAACGAGACAAGGAGTGCAGGGAAAGACCTATGGAAATCAGAATGAACGTGGTGAGATGATCTGGGATGAAAACGGTGTAAGAGAGTTTTGGAGACAGTATTTTGAGAAATTATATTGCAAAAATGTGTAGAAAGTAGAAAAAGAAAAGAGAGATAATGTAATAAGGAGTGAAAGAATTAATGAGGCTGAGGTGTTTAAAGCTAAGAAAATATTAAAGAATGTCAAAGCTGTGGGCGTAGATGGGATCACAAGGGAAATGCTTTAGTGTGGGGGGAATAGTATTACTTTCCAGATTGTGTTTGTTGTTCATTGTGTGTGCTAGCGTTGCGAACGTTCCTAGTGACTGGAAGAATGCCATCATTGTTTCTTTCATAAAGGCAAAGGCAGTAAGAGTGAATGTAAGAATGATAGGGCAATTAGTTGAATATTCTTGGCAAAGTTTTAGGAGAGTTTTAATTGAGAGCGTGCGTGTAAGAACTACGGGCAGTATTTGGAGTGTGCAATGTGGTTTCATACCAGGTAGAGGTTGCATGGACCAGATATTTGCATTGCAACAAGTGATTGAGAGGTGTATGGCAGTAAGATATAACATTTATTGTGCATTGGTTGATCTGGAGAAAGTGTACGATCGGGTTAATAGGAGTATATTATGGAATGTTGTTAGAGAGTATGGTGTGGATGCATGGTTAGTAAATGCAATTAAGGTGGTGCATGATGGGATAAAGCGTGCGTTAGGGTTGATGGAGCTTTGAGCAAATGGTTTGACGTTGAACAGGGTGTTAGTCAAGGTTGTGCTATGTCTTTATGATTGTTTAATGCTTTCATGAATAAGTGTATGAGGAATTCTTGTGAGGACGCGGTTGGTGTGCAATTGGACAATGTGAATGTGAGAGTGCTGTTATCTGCTGATTATGCCGTATTAATGGCTGAGAAGGAAAGAGACTTAAAGAATGCAGTAAAATTTTAATTGTGGTGACAGCCAGAATGGATCTTCGTATAAATTTCTCCGAAACTAATATATTGGTTTTTGATAAGGACGGATCAGGAAATGGTTGTCAACTTGATATAAATATAAAAACTGTCATAATAAGTGAATGATTTAGTCTATCTGCGAAGAATGTTCTGTAAAAATGGAAGGATGGATGGTGAAATCGAAAGACGGGTGCTTCTCGGAGATAAGTTGGATATTCCAAAGAATGAGGTAATATCAAAAGAAACAAAGATGGCAGTATATAAATACATGTTGACGCCAACGTTGTTCTAAGGACGCGAAGGGTGGGTTTGTCAGGAGAAACACAAGATCATGGTGAATGTGTTTGGAATGAGATATCTAAGAAATGCATGTGGAAAAATTCGTATGGACAGCGCCAGTAACGGATGGGTGCTGAAGGAATTTGGTTTGAAAGGGAATCCAATAGGTTCATATGAATGAAGTGTCTTACGTTGGTTTGGGCATATTGAGAGGATGAGTATGGATTGAGTGACCAAACAAATATATGAAGGTAAAGTGTATGGATCAAAAGAAAGTGGTAGGCCATATAAGACGTGGCTAACTGTTATAAATGAATATGTGAAAGAGAGAAACATTAAGAGTTTTTAAGTATAAAAGAGTATGTATGACTCGGTGTATGGATGTTGTTGAAGTGAAGGAGAATGCAAGGATATGGAAGTATGGAGAAAGTTAGTGAGGATGGATAAAGTAAGAAGTTATTTTTTTTACTTTATTCAGTTTCTTGCCTACCATTTAAGGGAATTGCATGTATGTATGTATCCTCACAAACTTTCTCCTCACTTCCATGTATGTATGTATGTATGTTTGTATGTATGTTTGTATGTATGTATATATGTACGTATGTATGTATGTATGTATGTATGTATGTACGTATGTATGTAAATAATATTGATCATTCTGTCCAATGTATTATTTGGTTTTAACAAAAGACAATTTTTAAGGATTTAATCCCATGCTTCCGTTTCAAATTTAGCTCACTAAAGGATTTTGTAACCTTTACATATAATTTATTTCCTTTAGAGTCCTCTTTCTCCCCCTCCCCCCCAGTCACCCAGTCCACCTTTCCATCACCGGAGTCTCAGGTCGCATGACAAAATTATTAGTCATGTGTTGAAGATTTCCAAATGATTTCTCTATCAACTCGAGCTATTACAAGTACAAATGAATTGTCAGTATTGGTGTTCGTCTCTATATGTTGTTGGGTGACGAGTGTAGTTTATCCTTCTGCACATCTCACAATCTGGCAGAAACGGAAAGATACACGTTCTACTAAAATTGTGCATTGAACACAACTTAATTTTAATTATAAAACTGTCTGCTATAGAATTCTGAACATAGGGTAATAGTGGGGGTCGGAGATTCCTATAATTTCTCATTCATTTTGAAATATCTGGAGTTAGGCCTATTATAGAGTGAGCGGTGAATCCTCTCTGTCAACTTGAAATTGTTCTCAGTCTGGTCTGATGATGAAGGGAAGACTGGGGTTAGCGTACTTATACTGGTTTTACACTCTTCCTTCATGCAAATGTGAGAACAATTCCTCTAAGTTCTACCTTCCTTAACCAAACGCTTATGTAATTAAAATAGTTACTAGCCCTCACGGTTGGTAAGACGCGATGGGTGCTAATAAGAGAATGGGAGAATACTCAAAGACACAACATATCGTCGTCACATAATAGTAATATACTGGCTACCAAATTGAATTGAAATGCAGTTCTAATTATTTGGGCATAAACCCCCATCGCCAATTAATGTTGTTTTTTGTATATGTTTGCAAGTTACGTTGTCTTATATGTGATGACATCGCTTAATGGCGAACACTTCCCGGGATAGAAAAATATATGTTATTAAAAGTGTCCATTATTTGGGGAATAACTATAGAATAGTAAAAATAAATTTGCTTGAACACAGTTTAATCTATATAAACTTAAATACAGTGAATATTAAATCAAACTATTTAATTACTGCACTGTGTAGAACTGTATGCAGGATTTATGACAAATTAATAAATATCATAGTTAGCGTATTGTACAGATGTCATAGTGCACAAAACAATGTAGTGTGAACGATAGCCCTTCTCTACTCTCTACTATGCATACACGAACACAGACTAAACCGTTGGAACAACCCCATTGATGGCTCGGAAGGGTTGAGAAGTAAGCGCCTTTGAAGTACCGTAGTCATCAATAAGTAGGCTAGTTTAGAAACTTTCTGTGAAACATACTCATATTTGTACTCAGTGGCAACATTGTAATGTATTATACACTTCCGGTAAGTAATCGTTCATCTAAGTATGCGGTCGTGTTGTTAGCAATATATTATTCTAATTAAAATATACTAGCACTATTTAAACCAGCTACTATATTCGTTTATTTAATCCCACGAGCCTCTCTAATAATAAATGCAACAGGTTATGGGCCCAGTTATCGTGGATTGAATGGATAAAAATGGATTTGGAAAATTATTTTGTGTAACACGGCGTGGTGATCGTCTGTCGGCAGATAATGTGGTAGTGTCTTTATATTTTAAATGATTGCAACAAGTATGATTAAAATGTATTTAAACACGGGTGCGAAGCTAGATGGAAGCTCAAATTGGAATGTCTGGAGGTTCCAAATTAAAGTTATATTACACACAATGGGGTTATACGGCGTGGTAGACGGGAGTGAACAAAAACTGGCGGAAACAGCTATAAAATAAGCCGGATGAATCTCAAAGTATGGGAAGACTCAAGGGATTGTTGTGGCACATCTGAACGAAAAAGTTATAGTGCACTTAATAAACACATCAGCCGTGGAAATGTGTACAAAACTGATGGCGATATATGAGAGAAAGTCTGAAACCAGTTTGCACCTAGAACAACAGAAATTCTTCTCACTGAAGTGTGAAGAAGAAGGCGTTTGAACCTTTTTTGTGAAGCTTGAAGAAATCCTAGGGAAACAGCTCAGCTGGGAGAGAAAATTTCTGACAAAATGTTAATCATGAAGATATTAATGTCATTACCAAGTAAGTCCAAACATTTTTTCGCAGCCTGAGAGTCTGTACCAACGGAAAAACAAACTATTGATGAGTTGAAAGCACGCCTACTCGTTGAGGAGGAGCGGCAACATGAGAATTATGTACCGGCAACTGCAGGGACTTCAGTGGTGCTGGCTAGCAAGAGTTACCAAAGTGCGGTAAAATGTTTCACATGTGGTTAAACGGGTCGCCTCAAGTGAGACTGTAAATCATCCACGGGGCCGTGCCATTTTTGTAAAATGATCGGTCATCATATTAAGGAATGTAAAGTTCGATTAAATAAACTATGACATAAGGGAAGAAATAGTGCAAATTCAACTAATGATACTAAAGGGAACGCATTTATGTCCAACTTCAATAAAAACCAAAATTAGTAAGTCGATACTGGGGCAAGTAAACATATGTGCCACGTGAGGGAACTATTTTCAACATACACTGAAGTATCCATTGTTAAAAAAAATCGTGATCGGTGATGGAAGCAATCTGGACGCGGTGGGTTATGGAACGGTCGAGCTAAAATCATACAATAATAAGGAATTTATTGAAACAAATTTTAACATTGTATTGTATGTACCTAAACTGACAGTGAACTTATTTTCAGTGAGGAGTGTTATGGACAGAGGCTATCAAATGACTTTCCACAGTCAGGTGTGTAAAATAATAAACGGTGGTAAAGTGTCTGCAATCGGCCAAAGACATAACAAGATGTATATAATGCATTTTAGTTCAAATAACATGCTGCTATAGGTTATGGGAAGGACAGTCTAAAAGAGTGGTATGAACGTCTAGGCCATCAGAATGTGGAATATGTGAAGAAGATATTGAGCAAAAATAATATAACATAAGAAGCAGATGGAAAAGTTGTGATAGTTGTATAAAAGGAAAATTGCATAAATTACCATCCAAACGAAGTTAAACGTCAATATCTCGAACTTGTGAACTAGTACACATGGATGTGTGCGAACCAATGGAAGTGCCATCGCTTGGTGGTTCAAAGTATTTTCTGTTAATAATGGACGATTATTCGGGATATAGACATGTGTATTTACTCCAAAATAAAAGTGAAGTGACAAACAATGTGAAACAGCTTTAAACCTAGCCGAGCAAGACACGGGAAACCGAGTGAAAACACTACGAACTGATAATGGAACTGAGTTTGTAAATAGTGAAATGAAAGGGATTTTTGATGAGAAAGGCGTTAGACACCAGACATTTGTGGCATATACTCCTGAAAAAAAAATTAAAGGGTGGAGAGGGATAATCGTACCATTGTGCAAACCTCAAGGTCCATGTTAATGGCTAAAAACTTAAATAAAAATCTATGGGCTGAAGAGGTCAACACAGCCACATTTGTGTTAAACAGAACAGGAATAAGCAACGTGCATCAAAAAACTCATAAGAACTCTGGTTTCACGAAATGTGTGATGTAAACAAGTTAAAGATATTCGGCTCACAAGTGAATGTACATGTCCCCAAACAGAAACTCCAGGAATGGGACCTAAAGAGTGAACGGAGTGTTCGTTGGCTAAGAATAGAATACAAAAGGGTACCGGATTTACTTTCCCAACAAAAACACAGTGGAAGTAAGAAAAGATGTATCATTTGGAGAAGACAATGAGCCACGTCGAACCAATGATGACGTTCAGGAGGTGAATGAGAATCTGGAGTGTAAATCAAACAGCAGTGATGATTATTGTGATCCCGAAACGCAAGAAGCAGGCCAGCTAGAAAAATTACAAGAAAACTGACGGAACACAAGAAGCTGAGAAGCGATTTACAAAGAAACCTGTATGGCACCAAAATTATGAAACTAGTTTTTTAAGCATGCTTCAAGAGCCAAACTCATATGAAGAGGCAATAAATAATGTTTACACTGATAAGTGGAAAGATGCTATGGACAAAGAATTGGGGACGCAGCAGTTGGCCTAAAGTCATTTGGCCTAAAGTAGTTTGGCCTAAAGTCATTTGACCTAAAATGTAATTTGAAAACCTTCGGGTATCTTCGGAAAGTAAAAAGTATTGTTAGTTTTTTCGTCTGAATATAGATAGAACAACTGATTCAAGATAGTTACAATATTTCTAAAAAAACATTGACATGTTTCCTACATGCAGGTTTACCCCAACAAACCTATAATCTTTATTCTAGAAACAAAAACAATAGATAGGTAGCTCACAAAACACTAAGCAAGCTTTTTTTATATATAAATTTCCGATCTTATTTCTTTGTTATATCTCAATGTTATAAAATTAATAGGAACAGAGATATTAGCGAAAAACAATAAAGAACAACATTTCCAGCACCTTTTACGTGCGGTAAAATTTTATACGTACAATCGAATGATGGGGACTTTTGACAACTTATTTAGAAAGGCAAAATAAAAATTGAAACAAATATTCAGCTCAATCACTTGGCATTTTTCTGAAGTGTCGCCCGATTTTCGCCTAAAGTTACTGGACTAAAGCAATGTTAACTCTACATGATCATATTTTTCTTATCTAGGCCTATTGTATTGTTAAATGTATATAATAGTGACTAGTACAGGTAAAATGGGATATATATATATATAAAAATTGGTCCGTTGATGAAACTTGGCAAAAACGTTTAATTTGTAATGAGAATGAAGAATCAAAAGAGTCCATAAAAATGTATAGGGTGGAAGGATGTTTGGAGGGGGAGGGGGGAGGGGGGAAATGTGGGTTTTTGAAAATGAAAAATTAATTTTGGTACAACCTAGGCAAGTGAAACATGTTTTTTGAGTATTTTTTGACGCTGGATAGAATGAAAACAAAAGCAAGACGATATAACCACCCTAGAAAAAGTTATAGTCCTTTTTATAGACGAAAATACATGTATTATGTATTATAACGTTTTACCATTGAAAGGAACCAAAAATGAATGAACCAAGTTAATGAAGAGCCAAAATTTAATAGAAGAAAGTACCAGTAAGTAATAAAATAAGTAAGTAGTAGTGAGTTATTAAAATAGTAAGTAATAAACAGTACAAGTGATAAAGAATAAGTAATGAAATAAGGTACAAATTTATGGTAAATCACTTGAAATTATACAAGAAAAAAAGTTTTGTACACTAACCATCTCCTTCGAAATTAATATAGTCACCTTCAATCAAGTCTTCAGGGTCGATGAGCATTGGTTCTTCTTCTTAATGTTCCGTATTGAGGCATGTCAGGCCTTCACACACCTTGCACAGTCGTGTACATGCAATTTCACTCTTCTTGCAGCTGCATTGTGATGTAGAACAATTGCCTCTGCATGTACATGACACAAAATTCAGAATGTCTTCAGGGGCTGCTTCCAATGTCATTTTAGTGGGTAGCAACAAATTCCCATCCTGTCGTGTCCAACCCCACTGTTCAGGCAATAATTTATTACCAAGCCACAACTGTACATCTAGATGAGTGCTGAGCTGCACTGTCAGACGTGGGTGGAAGGGATTCCAATTTGGCACTAGTCTTTTTCAAAACTTTTGAAATAGTCTTTATCTCCATTCATCTAGAGAACATTGACCATTTTTCTCGCCATACAGGGACAAAAATAAAGTTTCCTTAGATTTGTTCACTTCTATTTTTGTTGAGCCCCTGGAGTTGAAAGTTGATGTGACTTTCTCCATAGCAGCCTCTGATTTCAGTATTCTTAGGATTTATTTTTTACCTTTCCCAAATATAGCACTAGTGCTGTCACAACCACTAAATGAATGGCCCAGCAATATGTAGTTGTGAATGTTTGAATACTGCTGTTGTAGGGATGTGATGAAAATAGTCTCTGATTAATTCGTCCTATTTTTGGTTTTAATAAATACACTACTTTGTCCAAAGGGACAAGGGCTGTCATGAGCACAAGTATATCAGTATCTTGACTAACAATTGCAGGTTGAAGCTATTGAGCCTTCTCAATTGCGATGTTAACAATTAAAATGTCTGCATCACCACAAGCTTGTATAACTTCAAAATTGCTTTTGTGAAGCGATGTTTTCAGCATTTTAATCAGTTGCCTTTTGATTTCAAAGTTAGTGAGAAACAGCTCTTGATTCCCATACACTGGGGTACTCTCCATAACCATAAATTGAGGCGCGAAATGTTTGTATCGCCTTAAGTGTTCAGAAGTTTTTATACTGTCATTGTCATCGTACCCATCAAATTCTATGACAGCTGATTTAAAATGCTTTTGGACGTATCTCACATAGGCATCGCATACATCATTGGAGGAATTGCAAGTTAACTTGTTCCATTTCACTGCATGAAGTAAGTAGCCTCCGTCAATTATGAAGGTGTCAACACTTGCAAGAAGATTCTCATCGACGCTTTTGAACTCCTCGTATAGCGCTGACTTGACTGTTTTTCTCATCCCTGAGTTGTTGAAAAGTGACAGTGGGTATGGGGCAATTTTATATTTGAAATAATTATATAAGTCGTCAATTGGGGTTTTTCTCACCAGCATTCTCTGATACAAAATGAGAGGATTAATGTGTATGGTTTTGTCATGAACTTTAACAGCACTGTTTATTGCTGATTGAGGTTGGACGTTATCACTTTCGTTTCATTTTTATATCCAGAAATTTTTTACCAACTATGGCTTCCAACCTCTTTTCGCCAACTTCTTTCGCCTAGTGACAGTTAATTCGGTCAGTGCCTGTTACTCCAGTAACAATGACACTATTACAGTTGTTTCTGTAGAAAAAGGGTCATGTAAGTCCAACCAAGCTTGTAACTTGTTGACATCGTCGTTATCTTTCTTAATGCGACTCTCTCGCAGATCTACATGTTGTTCTGAGGAAAAAATTGGGCGCTAGAAAACTCTTCAAGAGCCTCAACTATTTCTAAGACTGCTGGTTTAGTAACAACATAAGCATTTAAAATATCCTCCGTGAAACCTCTCCTTACAATCCCTCCCGCCACTTTGAAGTCACTATTCGCGGTCTGCTCTATAACCATATCAGTTCACGTACCTGAACAAAATTTGTTTGTACGTCTTACACAGAAAGTTTTCAAGAATTTTTCACTACTCCAATGGTTCATTTTAATAGACATTTCGGACATCAACTGCAAGTAGATGTTGCTTGCTTTCGAATAATGTAGATGACCACTGGAAATGAAGTAAGGCATCATCATTTTGACAGTATACAAATGGAGCTCCCAGTTGCCTGTTCCTTTCAGCTTCTATGTATTTCTTTATTAATGTTGTCATCTTGAAATAATCCACCTACAGTTTCGATGTTGGTCCTTTCTGTTCATTGGTGTCAAGTTGTAATCTAAATTTAGAATTAAGGCGTCTTATGTGTGGAGGTTCACTCATGTCAGTGACCTTCACAACTACGCACGAGGTGCCACTGTGGCCCTTCCTTGCTCATACTCACACTTATTCACTTTCTCTCTCTCATTCCCGCTTCTCTAGTAACACTGCGAGGCACCCCACACTCGTACTATACACACGTATATCCCGTCCATTTCACCTGTTTACACTTACCTTTCCTCACTTTTTACATGTATTTTCGTCTATAAAAAGGACTTTTTCTAGAGTGGTTATATCATTGTGCTTTTGTTTTCATTCGATCCAGCGTCAAAAAATACTCAAAAAACATGCTTCACTTGCCAAGATTGTACCAAAATTAATTTTTCAGTTTCAAACACCCACATACCCTCCCCCCCAAAAAAACATCCTTCCACCCTATATATTTTTATGGACTCTTTTGATTCTTCATTCTCATGAACAATTAAACATTTTTGCCAAGTTTCATCAACGGACCAATTTTTTGTTTTTTCGTAGGGTTTTTGTTATGTACTTATTTTACTGCACTAGACGATGAAATAAGTTTACGGTGACATCAAGTTCATAATGGCCATTATTAAACTTAAATGATGGTGTTTGATAGATTCTAACTATTATTATCTCATTATTTTTATTATTAATTTATTATTATTATTATTTTATTATTATTTTAGTGAGAGAAATGTGAGGTTTGTGTGTGTGTGAAAGTGAGAGAGTATATGTGTGCGAGAGTGTATGTGAGGGAAATTGCCTGATAAAATGTGTGAGGGAATGTGTGTAAGAAAGAGAGAGTGTGTGTGAGAGTGTGAGTAAAATTTTGGGAAAAATTGTGAGAGGTATTGAGTGAGAGAGAGAGAAAATATGAAAGAGTGTGAGAGAGACATAGCGAGAGAAAGTTATAGAAAGAGAAAATTTTAGGGGGACAGAAAATTTTAAAAAAAGTTCGAGTGAAAGAGAGTTAGAGAGAAATATTGAGACCAAGATTGTATTAAAAAGAGAGATTGAAAGAAATTTTGAAACATAAAGAGATAGTTTGATTGAGATAAGTTTGAGGGAAAGTGTTTGGTGGAAAGAGTGATTTTGAGAGAGAGAGAGTTTGAGAAAGAATTTGAGACAGATAGAAAGCGTTTGAGACGGAGAAAGAGTTTAAGACAAAGAGGGTGATTGAGACTGAGGGGAAAAATGTACGAGCGTGTGAGAGAATGTTTGAGAGAGAGGAAGAGTTTGAGAGAGAGAAAGAGTTTGAAAGAAAACCAGTGAGTTTAAAGAGTTTAAGAACGAGTGTGATAAATATAATGTGTGAAAGATTGTTTAATAATGTGTGTGAGTGGGGAGTGTGTGAGAGAGGGGAAAAGTCTGAGACAAAATGAGAGAAGATGTGTGAGAGTGTGTATGGGAAAATGTGTGATAGAGAGAATGTGTGTGGGAGAGAAAGTGTGAGAGGGATAGAGAATGTGAAAAGATAGGTGTGGTACACAAAACATTACTTTGAAATATCCCCCTTTCAAAATTTAGAAGCAGCACGCAGGCCTAAACATAACTGAACTTATTGTATTTGTAAGAATGGAAAAAAATATATGGAACACACAAAATATTACTTTGAAATATCATCTCCTCAAAATTACGTAGAAACATTAAATCATAATTGAACTTACTGTATTTCTCAGAATGTGAAAAGATAGATGGAGTACACAGAATATTACATTTAAATATCATTCCCTCAAAATTACGTGGCAGAATGGAAACATAACCTAACTTATGTATTTGTATTGTGTTACTTATTGATAAAATAAATATCAAAAGCCATTATTAGAAAAAAATTGAACGCCATAACATATATTTAGATAATTAAAATGGCTATTTTTAAACATATTTCAAGATAAATTATAGTTTTTGATCTTATAATATATACTTAAACATATTTAAACATTTTATCATTAATATATTTTTATATCTCATGCGCGAACAAAAATTATAAAATATTTTTATGAAACTGACAGCTTAACCTTTCAATTTGCGAATTATGATCAGTATTATTGATTTGAAAGCGAGTTAACGATAGCAACATTCCAATAATAAGTAAATTCTTTCCCAGTCTAGGCAATCTTAATCTAGGTGTGTTTTGACTAACATCTAAAGTGAAATCAGCATCCAAAGAGAAATATTTTATTTGCAGATTGAAAGATGTGATGACTGTGTTCGAACCAACAATAAAGATTCAGTTATTATTTTTTAGTCAACGATGTATATTTTATTTAGATATTTACAGGCATGCAGCAAGTAACTGTTTATATCGTGAAAACTATCTGTGAAAATCGGGTTTTCGTGGAGAAATCAATTTTTCCCGACGTCCTGGACTCCTAACCGTTAAAATGAGTGCTCGTTTTTCAAAATTTGTTCAGCCATTTCCTCGCAATTTCTATAAACGGAAATGGGTGTATCAAATCATATATAAGATAAGTATGCTCCTGAATCTACGGATTTCCAGAGAGTTTCATTTCAATAGTTTGAATTTCAATATTTTGTTTTCCTTTTGTAATTATTCAAGATATGTTTTAATTTTTTTCAGTCTTACTCGCAATTATTATTATTATTATTAGCACCGTGTCTTACTACCCGTTCGGGTTATACGCACTTACGCTAATGTGTAATGGTAGGGTGATTGTGAGATTAAATGGAGGACCTACAGTTTAACGTGGAATCCGAACCACGGTGGAGGCCTGGCATTCCTCACATTCACAAGTTGTGATTAATACACATCTTGTCAGAGGTGAAGGAAGGGTTTGGCAATCAGATAAATCTGTGCCGGTACCGAGGATTGAACTCCGGACCCCCAGCACAGAAGTCTGACACCTTACCCCTAGACCACCAGGTCACCTACTCGCAATTGTTTGACTTGTTTCGTTGCTTATGTTTTGAGAGACACAATAAACAACAGCTAAACCTTCTTTGGTTTCCTTTCTTTGCATTTTTATAGAATATAGTATATCGCCCATGGACGTGCCTGACTTTGTAATTTTGGAGGACGACTTTATTTCCAACTCGGGGGGTGGGAGGTAAGGGGAGAACACACACATTATTACCAGCTTTGAGGGAGGGGGGACATGTTATTACCACCTTTAGGAGTGAAACACATATTTTTGTCATTCTCTATAAGCACTACTTATATAACATAAATGTAGCCGAATCTAATACTACTACCTTTTAAATACTTAGTTCAACACTCTCAGTTGAACATTAATATAAATTCAAGAGTTTCACCACATTCCAAATTGGCTTATGAATAGGCCTGTAACCCGCCTCGGTGGCGTAGTTGGCTAACGCACTAGTCGTGTTGAGCTCGACCGCCGAGGACGGGGAGATTGAGGTTCGAATCTCGGTCGGGTGAACTGGGGGTGGTTTTTCCTAAATGGTTTTCCACTCTCCCTCCACGCAAATGCGGGTTCACTTCCTCTATATTCACCCTCCCAATTCCTAATCCATTAGAGTAATTAGTACTTAAGCGTATAACCCGAACGGGTAGTAAGACGCGGTGCTAAATATATTATTAATAGGCCTGTATACAAAAGGGTTATTCATTTTATATTGATTAGTTAACACTTAACTCAAGTGAACATTGACGTCACCAAACACCTTGCTTCTTTCATTAACTACCGTATTATATAAATTTGTTTATGCAATACAATATATTATGATCTTGTACGAAACATATTTATGTAATACAGCCACATGATTTATTACATTTGAGAAATAATGTTTCTCAAGTATTTTTTAAGGTGAGATGGATAACTTGATGGATGGATGGACTTTCCCATGAACTAAAAATAATGGGGGTGACACGTCTTCCAAATATTTCTACCTGCCATGATATTACCTACTATTTGTTTCGTTAATCTAATATCATGCCTAGATTAACGGGTAATATTTTCCCCTTGGATAACATTTTCGGAGACGCCACAAATAAAGGAGGGCACAGCAGGCGGTTTTAATTTGTTTTTCTAAGGGCCGGTCTTATGAATACCGGATGAATATTACTTTTGGGAGGTTAAAGTTAGCGACTAGATAAAGGTTATCAGCCACTTTAATGTTTTACGATTATGAACTGAATTTATCTTCCGGATAGATATCTGTAGGATAAATATAATTTAATGCAGAAAACGCAAGGTTGGTACTGTTTTTACTGGTGCGCGCATGCGTATAAGCCCTGCTGATACTGCTAAAACCTAGCGAGTGGTGACAACGCTCAACATTTGTTAAATAATGGCGGCTAAGCGATTGCGAAGAAACAGATGGCGTCACGTGGGCGCAGAAGCTAAGTTGTCTTGCAAGTACTAATTTTGGTGTCTGCCAAAATGTGGGCAATAGTTGGGTATAGTGTTTACAAAATTTAATTTATTGTACTCGCATTTAAATAATTTATTCTTATACAACTATAACTCTACAAATAGCTTGTCAGTTTTTGTAAAAGTGTGAATTAAATGTTTTAGCTTTATACATAGTTAGAACCTGGGCCTGTGCTTACTAAACACGTGAACCAAGATTTTAACCTAAAAACAGATTTTGATAGGTGAAACCTCATGAAAAACAACGCGTCACTATGGCAACGCCAATTTTAACTTTAAGATAAAAGCTATCAGGTACTTAAACCTCTCGTTAAAAATGTGACGGATAGATACATTTTATCTGGCAGATAAATGCTATCTGGCGGTCATAAGACGCACTTTTAACTTATCGACCAGATAAAAATATTAAACGGCCAGATTAATATCTATCCAGGAGTTATAAGACCGGCCCTTAGGCAAGTTTAACAGTTAGGCTTGAAGGTGTTGTTCATAATCATCATGAAAAAAGTTCTGAGTAAATAAAATACGAATCAGGACTTTATTTTCCATCCCGTTCAGTAGTGAATACATCTTTGTTTGACATCAGAATCTTTAGGGAAGTATTGTGTATAACACTATATCCCTTTGTTAGATGACTTTTATTGCACGCGGCAACGGTAGTTTTGGTACGATGCTTTTTGCAACACTTCACGCATAAATAATAGGAAAGCTTATAAAAAACACATAAACATGTACAGTAAAACCTTGGATTGCGAGCATAATTTGTTTCGTAAACGTGTTCGTAATACAAAGCACTCGTATATCAAAGCGAATTTTCCCCATAAGAAATAATGGAAACTCAGATGATTCGTCCCACAAACCAAAAATATTTAATCTAAAAATGATTAATACCTTTTTTATTTTCGTTATTTAAATGTAACTGTACTGTAATCAAATTTATTAATTAAATTTAACGGTGGCTGGTGTGAGGTGGACAAGAGTGATGAGAGGAGGAGGTGTGTTATTGTTTAGGACGACTTTCACTGTCACTAACGGAATCACCGCTATATGTTGGATCACTGGAATATTTTTCTTTTTGTGCGACTTTAACAAAAAACCTATCCAATGACACTGCTCGGCAGACAAAGCGTAACCGTAGTACTACTCGTATTGCAAGATATCGCTCGTTTATAAAGTTAAAATTTATTGAAAATTTTTGCTCGTCTTACAAAACACTCACAAACCAAGTTACTCGCAATCCAAGGTTTTACTGTACTATTCACAGTGACTTTGGTAGCATACTTGACATAAATAAGAAGCTAATAACGAGCGTGACACCGCACAGCCATATTTACTGAACAGAAGCAATCTCGGCTAGGCCACGAGCTGACGTCACAGCAGCGCCGCGCGCTAGGGTAGAGCTGAATTCTGACTGGTATAGGGAACGAGCCTACCTTGTACTCTAGTAGCCCCAGTGATCTCTATACTATACTAGATGGACATACACACATCCTTACAACGGACCAGATCGTGACGATTAAAGTTTGTCATCTCTTTGGTTGCAAGAGGACAGATTTAACAGTTTTTTCAACGTTCTTATGCAGAAATGTGTTTATGGTGAATAAAATATAATTATTGTTTGAAAATAGTAAAGTGTTATAGCCCATTTGGCTGAAGACACATTTACGTTAAGGGATTTACAATTTAGTTTTAAAGTTAATACCGTACAAATACGAATAAAATATTTATAATTAAAATATGTAGCTATCACTCAAGTTGTTTAGATTCTGTCAAGACTACAATATATTTTAAGTTAGCTATTAGCTTAATATTGGTTTTAGAAACAATATTATAATTTTGAGAGTTGTATAACTATAATGAAAAAGTAGCCTAAAACTTAATTACATTTGTTTGAATGACAAACTTTGTGTAGTAGTTTTACATTCAAACTACCATTTAGGTTATAGGTTTGTAGAAAATATTATTATATTGCAATATATTTCAAGTTGGCTCTTAGCTTGTATAGCCTATTGCTTTCAGAAGCCATATTATATTTAATGCTCGATAACTTTAATGAAATAAGGTAGGTTAACACTTGATTACATGTGTTTGAATAACAAACTTTGTGTAGAAGTTCAAGCGTTCATTTAGGTTATAGGCTTGTAGGAAGTATTATATATTAGCCTATATCGACTTATATAAAGAAACAAGTCACGAGTGTTTAATTTATTATACTCTTCAAACCTTTTATTAGTGCATTTATTTCACTTAAATAATCATACATTGATATATCTCATATATTCATAAAAATTTAGTGAACTATGTCAAAATGCCACATTGCCTTATATGTGTGTAAGAGAGGAGGAATACCCGAAAGTTTTCCTCTATATTACACAATGGTGTGCATACGACAGCCCGAAAATTTTAGTCACAGATGTCCATCCAGTTATACAGAGATCAATGAGTAACCTTGGATCAGGTTAGACTAGGCTGGTTAGTTGGTTAGGTTAGGTTAGGTTATGTTATTGGTTTACTTTTGAGTGCTGGTCAAAGCTAGAACTGGGGATCCTCTCTCCCCTTCACTAAAGAGATGGTTAAAACTTGGAATGAACTAAATGTTCTTACAACAGTTTACAGAACATATACAGAGCTATAAAATTTATATATATATATATATTATCTTTTATGTGTGTGTGTGTGTGTGTGTATTGTTTTCTTAGGGTTGTTTCCCTTAGTGAAATTATGAGTGTGTGGTCTCTGGAGTTCTTATTGTTTAGAAACATATATTTTAATTCCTTTTGTCATATTATAATTAACTCAATGTGTATTATGTTATGCGATTGATAATTTACTGGATACAATTAATAGTAGAATGTATTATGTACAACCTAGTGTACAAATGATATTGTAATCAACAGTGATAACGTAAAATATGTTGCTTTCTGTCTCTTCAAAAAAGAAAACGTGGTTTAGAATTTAGATCATTTTTAAATGGTGTAGTTTTATCAAATGTATATTGCACAGAAGCCACTAGCCATACTATATGAATATCACGCCTAACCTCACAAAAACACCAATCTTGAAACATTTACTACAGTGAAAAGGAAAGAAAAAGATGAGAATGTAAAATAATTTGTAATTTAGTTTAAGAGGTATGCCTAAGTAGGTAGAATACATTTAGTGTCACTATTGAACCTTGATACCTATCTACTACTTTGAAATTAAATTAACAATTATCTATATTATGAAATACAAACGATTATGGTAGTGTCAATAGATGAAAGCGTTGTGAGTTTAATGTTATTCGTCGCCTTAAAAATCTTTCGATTCAAACAGATACTTGAAATCAAGACTTTGAATTTTTTAAAGAATTTAAAACTCTCCTAACTAATTTATATATTATCATTGGTTTGAACCCTGACTTGGGCAAAGTGGATAGATTGTTTTGTTGATTAAATAAGCCCAATGGTGTACCCAAAATTATCCTTTAGCTAGTGTGGGTTGTAAGGGGATGGGCATGTAATCAAGGGCACTGCCAGAATGAAACTCCGGGGTGACCAGCCTGGCCTATGTATTCGACACCATTTCAATGTTCTATATTTTAGTTATACTTGTTTTGGTTTAAAGTTATTTTAAAATTGTTTGCGGTTTTCGAGCCCCCGTCCTCCCTTTGGGTGTACCCCTGATTTAGCCCAACGTGACTATTCTCTTTAGAGCTGGTAAAGGTTGGTGTATTCATTCTAAGCTATTGATCCAAGCCAGCCAGCCGACTCTAATACTTGGTCTCCCCGCCCACGTTCTTACTCTCTACACCTCACTCAACAAGTTTGAACAATAATGTAATACGGTGTTTCGTCTGCGATATCATCCCCGACACATTAGGAGGGTTTATAAAAATGCTTTGCAGGGTATTAGCAAATATAAACTGAATATATTATTGTAATTACTTTAAGTTGTGTAAATGTCTATAGTGGTCAACAATAACTTCCTTCCTGAACGGGTAGTAAGACGCGGTGATGATGATAATAATAATAATAATAACATTATTTAAAAACAGTATTGCGTATTGATGGTAATTAATAATTTTCTCAAATTATCATATAATTTGAATTATTTATGAGGGATTTAGCATTGGTCCAAATCACTATTTTTGCATTTACAAAAATCACAGCACATTATTTCCAATCATCGACTGGGACACACATATTCTCTAAAGCACTTTTGGCAATTTCAGGATTTAGTAAAATCTTCAGGCTCCAATGGATCATCTATTACTTGTGGAATGAAAATGCCCTCTTCCATGTAATCATACTCTAATGTATTGAGCTTTGAAGATGCCTCTAAATCGTGAATCCATTCGTAGCACTGAAAGTTGTAATGATATTTTGCAGTTCTATGCTTGAGTGAGCGATCTGTTTAATAAAATTATAATTAAAGTAAAATGTAATTTATTTCCGGAGGACAAGTTTTAGTAGCACTAAAACAGTGGCGGGATTCAAACTATGGGATATAAGAATGTCTGTTGCGGAGCCTACAGATGAATCTGAGAACTATGGTCTTGACCTCGAGTATAGTCTTCTTAATAATTAATCTTCGAGAGGAGCTCCCATAAATACTCGCATTTAATGAGTACATATTATAATACGGAAACACACGGATATTGAACACTATTAACATATGATATTATATAAATAATCGCGCACTAAATAATTCCACACGGAGCTTTTGAGAAGTTCATATTCAAACAAAATAGAGCAAGAGAGGTTCACCGAGCTGTGATGGAGAATGGTTTTCAACGCACACTGTTTGTAGAGTACCAAACGCCAGGTGCAGCAGAGTTGGCTTTAGGAATGTGGACGAGGGTAAGAAATTCCGAGAAATCTGCAAGCCTGTAGAGTAGAGTGAGGGGAAATAATAACCATCAAACTGTACCTAGCAACAAGGAATGTTTCTTAGTTTAGTTTATTTTATTTGTTGAGACATAATATATACATTTTCATTGACAAGAGGTGATACAAATACCAACATTAAAGTTATAAAATGTAAATTTGAACTATAACACACAACACATTAGAACAGAATAGCAACTGAAGGATGCAGGGAAAAATTCTCAAAAAAAAACCGCTGCACTCAGGGGTGAATAAAATTAGGCTTTAAGAGTTATATTTTTGTGAAGAGTTAATTGTCAGTTAGGGTACCAATAACTTGGGCCCAGAGAAGCTCCACTACACTTGGTGGGGACTGTTGAAGGAGGTAGCGTATGCGGTGGTGAGGGTGAGCAGGCCTCCCGGGATCGGCACCGATGGTTCTGATGAGAGGGTTGTCTGAATTTCTGAGTTTACGGAAGAATTTATCTGTCTGTTGATGCAAAATGAATTCGAGAGGTGGGAGTACCGACCCAGCGTAGATTTCTGAGTTACGGGATCGGGGAGGAAGACCTAGGATAAGACGAAGACCACGGTGGAAAAAGGAAAACAATGATCTAAGATTACGGGGGGGGGGGGGGGGGACATGACTCCAGACGGGAGCCGCGTAAAGAAGAATTGAAAGAATGTAGGATTGAAATAAGGTGATCTTATGAGAGATAGAGAGAGGACAGAGTGGTCTGAGGACAGGGGCCAGGGCATACATTACCCCCCGCACCTTGTTCCTGACATTTGTGAAATGGTCGATGAAGTGAAGACGTCGGTCCAATGTGACCCCTAGATAGTGAACGGAGTCTTGCCAGGGGAGAACGACCCCCCCCCCCTAAGTAGCAGAGGAAGGAAATGCCCCAGATGACGACGAGTGAACACTATGGCCTGTGTCTTAGCCAGGTTGAGCAGGAGCTCCCACGAGGCGAAGTTCTGGGTAAGGGAACAAAGGGCACAGGAAAGCTTGCCCAGAAGAACGTGGACATCAATGGACTGAGCCATGAGTGCGGTGTCGTCCGCATAAAGGGACAAGCTACAACCTGAAGGGAGAGGGATGTCGTGGACGAACAGGGAGTAGAGGAGTGGTGAGAGAAGAGATCCTTTGGGGACACCGGCAAGGATGGGACGAGATGAGGATAACACGGTGTTCAGGCGAACCTGAAACGTCCGGCCTGACAGAAAGGATTGGAGGAGATGTAGTAGGTGAATGGGTAGTCCAACCGCAAGCAGTTTAAGAAGAAGACCAGTATGGGACACGGAGTCAAACGACCCCTGGACGTCTAATACTACAAATCCAGTGTGCACGCGCCTGGAAAACCCCTCCGTTATCTGGTCGACAACCCGGGCTAGAGCGTGAGTGGAAGAGTGGTGGGCCCTAAACCCGAACTGATGATCAGGGAGAAGATGGTTATCCTCCACCCAGCCAAGGAGACGTTTCAGTATGACTCGCTCCGCTACCTTGCTCATGCAGGAGAGAAGGCTGATTGGACGGTAGGAGGAAGGAAGGTGGGGGGACTTGCCAGGTTTGGGAATGGGAACAACTAAGGCAGCCTTCCAGGAGGAGGGATAGGAAGACAAGAGAAGGATAGCGTTTAGGATTCGAAGGAAGAAGACTATACCTTTCTTGGGAAGCTGGGTAAGGAGAGGGTTACACACTCGATCAAGGCCAGGACTTGAGGAAGGACGAAGATGGGAGAGGACCTCACGAAGCTCAGCCAGAGTAACTAGGGGGACCTCAATCTGGGGATCGGTAGGGATAGAAGGAAGGGACAGTGAGCTCGGAAAGCCGGAGCGGCCCCCGGAACCCGGAACAATAGAGTGAGAACGGAAGCAGTCCTCAAAACAAACCGCCAATGCCTCCGCCCTCTCAACATCCGACTCGAGCAATACCCCTCCAACTCGAAACACCGGAACAGGGGCTCTTCGTCACCTCAGTCCACGGACATACCGCCAGACGGAACCGTCCCCTGGGGAAAGGGCCTCCAGGCGCCTGAGTTGAACTTACGCTCTCCATCTCGCAATCTCCCGGTGACAACTACTCCTGAGGGTTAGAAAGTCGGCTCTAGCAGCGGGGAGACTAGATCGCTGCCACCAGCGCCTCGATCGGTCACGCTGTGCCAGCAGTTCTAATATTGGGGCCGGGAGACGTGGACCCAACGCAGGAGGCCTCCGGACGGGAATTGAAGAGGAGGCTGCCGAAAAGATGGCTGATGTAAAGGTTCGTACTCGTTCTTCAAGAGCCAATTGAGTAGGAATGGAAAAATTGCACAGAAGTGAGGAGGAGAGGAGAGAACGATAGCGGGCCCAATTTGCTCGGGAAAAATTGAACCTAGGCTCAGAATCTGAGGGGAGAGGAGAGAAACAGAGAGAAGTAAGGACAGGGTTGTGGTCAGAGGATAGGTACAGGATAGTCTCAGGTGGGGAGAGGAAGGGACGGGCCGTTGTAAGAAATATGTCCAGCACGCTAGGATGGTGCCGAGCGTGGCTGGGAACATAAGTGGGGAGGTTGGGATAGTGGACAAAGAGACCTCTGTCCACTGAGAACCGGCGCAGCAGAGTACCTCTCACGTCTGTGGTTCGACAAGCCCACTCCACATGGCGAGCGTTGAAATCACACCCGAGAACAAGGCCCGCTCCTAATTTACGGATTTTGGACAAATCAGTCCAGAGAAGAGGCGAACCTGGGGAGGCGTAAGCTCCACATAGAGTTACCGAGTACGATCCCCCCAAGAGTCGAACAGCCACGGCCTCGAGGTTTGCTAAGGGCGGAATAGCTAGCTGGTGGTGACAAAGGTCATCCCGGACAAAGAGAGCCACTCCTCCCCTACGACGACCAATCCTGTCAGCTCTATATATTGAGAATGATGGTATAGCTACCACGTGGTGGGGCTTTAACCATGTCCCCGTAATGATGGCAAGAGAAACAGAACGCGCTCTAAGGAGATGAGTGAACTCATCGAGCTTCGAAATAAGCGAACATGCATTCCAAAGAAGAAGGACGGGAGCGTCAATCAACGAAGAAACGAGGGAGAAACTGAAGAAAGACATTAAATTTGTCACATAGTGTGGGGGCTGATATTAGATTGGTAAGTAAGGACTTCAGGAGAGGTAGGTGATGACATATTCGAAGGGAGCGGACGAGAGAGACAATTTCCGAAATATCAGAAAAAGTGACCTAAAGTCGGAAGGCCCCTCAGGTGGACCCTCCAGATGAGGAGTAGAAAATGACTGATTAACTGGGGTGACAGGTGTGAATCCTGGGATAGCACCAACAGGAGGAAGTACCGGAAACGAAGCCGGGTCTGAGAAGGGACGCTTCGCTTGGCCAGGACGACCAGCGGGTCTAGGGGCAGATGGCCCCGTAGGTGGTCGGGAGGGATGAGCAGCTCGTTCTCTGCCCTGGAGGTATGAGGCCCTTCGAGGACAAATCCCCACATTGGCCGGGTGGGCTCCAAGACAATTCACACATTTTATTTCAAGGCTATCCACAGGTAGCTCACAGTCTTGAGTACGGTGACCCGCCCCACATTGAACGCACCTGGGCAATGCGCCACACGTCGGGGAAGAATGACCAAATCTTTGACAGTTATGGCATTGAGGTACACTCCGCCGACGGTACGACTCCATGGTGATCTTAAAGTGATTAAGTGAAGTTTCCTTCGACAGTCGGGCGACCTCAGAGCGACCAATCAACGTTACCAAAAAAAGTGGGAACCTACGCTCTGGGCCCCCATTTGGTTCCCTGACTGAAAGTTGGGTCACCCGCCGCACATGGTATCCTCGCCCTGACAACGCCTCCGCGATGTCCTCAACCGGCGTCTCCAGGGGGAGGCCCCGCAGGACCAATCGTCCGTCCCGCTCTTCTTCGGTGGGGTAGGTGTAGTGTTGAATTTCACGCTCCCGGAGAAACCCTAGTAGGGTATCCCGGTCACGTGAATCACCTGGGTAAACAGTCACTTGCTGGCCTGACGATGTTAACTTGAACTCCTTGCGGAGGATTTTACGAAGGCATACAGACAACGAGAATTTACTTCCGTCAAACGGGTCTAAAATAATGACTGGAGGAACACGGGACTTACGGGAGGCGGGAGGATTCGGGGCCGCACCCTGCTCAACCTGGGAACCGCTGCCAGCCTTCTTTGCATGAGAGATGGAGGGACCCCGGGAGGACCCCTGTGAGGGTGGATTGATAGTCGGGGAAGTTTTTTGAGTAAAGGGAGGTCGTGAGGGATCATAAGTGCCGGGGGGCAAACTGCCATCAGAGGCTGCTGCTTGGACACCCCCACTAGTGGACGCAATCGATGAGATAGTCGTGAGCTGGACCTTTTTCCCCTGTTGGCCCGGGGATGAAGGAGACAGTGGTGGAGAGCCCACTTTCTTCCTCTTCTTTGTTTTCTTTGGGAGGCGTGGCCTCTGGAACTCAAAAGAGCCCTGGGCATCCGACTCGGAGACCTCCCCCCCTTCCATGGGGGAGGAGGTGTGACTTGGGTCGGACGCAGAAGCCCCCAACGTCCCAGCGGTTCTCTTCTTTGAAGTATACCTTTCCCCCTCTTAAGCCCAATCACAAGCGCCAGAGTCCGAGGGGTTATAGGTGTCGACCTTGAGAGAAGATCTGGCCCCCGTCTCCGCCTCAGAGCCTGACAGAGTCACCTGCAAACCCCACTCCGGTGGGTAGTACAGGGTCAATGGGGCAAATGAGTTTGGGGCCACTGACGAAACCACTGGTGGGACAGTGGTAGTGATGGAGGGTACGCAACTCGGATGTGGGATCGGAGACCCCATTGCAACGGTGTGTGCAGTAGTTGCCGATGTTAAGTCCCCCCACCTCGTGCTCCCAAGAGTGTCCATTAATGAGCCAATCGTGTAGACCGGTGGTTGAATAGTAGAGGTTGTCATTGAGACCGTCGTTAGGGACACCGTGACTCCCGTGATCGTCTGAGCCACCGCCAAGATAGGCGTGGTATCGGCAAGGTCTTCCGGGTGGTCACTCATGGTTAAGGTTACACAATAACAACTGGCAGACAAACAGTCCTGATGTAAACGTAGGTATCTCACCCAACTCGATGATAGCTGGCGATGAGGTCCTGAACGTGGAGAACAGTATGGATCCCTCCATTAAACCCGGCGGCAGTCATGCACCGCGGGTGGCGTGGGAGATGAAATTGACCAGAGTGTAGTAGCGCACGAGCCTAGGCCCCAGAACGCGTGAGCGTCCTCAGCGGTGAGCACCTGAACATCGTTTCACTTGGCTGTGAGATTCTAGACGAATTAGACGTGTTTCACAATACAAATATACACAAAATGCTTTACGCCTCGCGCGTAGACTCTTCAAAAGAAATCTTTAGTAAAAGGCGAAATATTTTTTCGATTTGAAGAGAAGCCAGTAAAAATTGCAAGTAATCGAATATTCAACAATGCTCATGTTTAAACTCATAGTATCAAAAGGATTTCCTAATCTCTCAATAAAAGTCATGATTCTTCTGGCACATTGCTCACCAGAAGTGGTAGTGTTTTTTGAAAACTCATGATGCAAAGAGTATTCTTCTTCATACATAAAACCATAATAACCAAGAAAAACTTGTGCTATCTAGGCTTCTTCATGTTTGATAATATCATGAATGGCCACTGCTTCCTTTTTTCTTGTCATTTCATTGACATCTCCTTGAGATTTTGCTGGTTTGTTGTAATTTTGCTCTAGTGTTTGATTCATAGCCCCACAACCAAATCTCTACTATATGTTTTTTCACAACAAAGAGCTCAGCTTGGAAAGAAAAATTCCGTAGAAGATGTAAGGAGTCCTCTAAGAAAACACTTGCCCACCAAAAATAATAAGTCTTATCAAATGCAAAAATAAGAGGAATTGCATGCATTAGGACAGTAATATTTAAATCCCAATTTACGTATCTATGAGTTCGTATCTCTCATGACAGGAAACAAAGTTTTCAGAAACTGGTACTGATACCGGAATGTCTCATCGTCACTACACTACACTACAAAAAAATGCATATAGCTTTAATAATATTTGGCATTTGACATTTAACAGTTTCTGCATGGGTTATTATTTCTTTCATATCCTTAACCTTTGTATACTATATTAAAATTGTAACTTCTTTGATTGTCTTTTGGCGCATCCTTATTTTCAATGTGTACCTTGAGCAATAAGTGTTCCAAAGCTTCGACGAACATGTAAAACCCTCTCATAGCACGTGAATAATGCTTTCCATCAAGTACGCTCTCACCAATGTTTGGGCCAAAGGTCTCAGTTTAATTGAAAATGTTTTCCACTCCATCTCCTGCCAAATATTTCTAGAAATAAGTTCGAAAACTCTTCTGGCCTTAGGGGTTATATTTGAATTGTTATCTTGTACACACCTTCATCAGCCCACAGGGATCCTGTCTTCTAATCTACTCACCCAGAAAGTCTTGATAGTTTTTCCTAGATGAATATATTGCACTGAATTCAGTTGCAGTGTATGGAAATATTGGCGTGAAGGCTGTTATGGTCTGTGGATTATCTACATTTGACAGCATACTATTTTATGCACTTCAGATTGGGATATCACATACATCAGGTTCATTCTATAAACTTGTAAGGTGCACGAAGTCCATACCATATATTGTTCCTTTGCTCATGATGCTGAAAGAACGGATCAGGTTTCTGTGTGACTACAAAATCTTTGTCAATTTCTCCTCTTAGTGCTGGCTTTTTAAAATATTTAAATTCATGGCATGGAAGAAGACTCTGTAAGGAACGCATTCCTTTCTTTTCTTCACTTTCCTGTACACTGTGTAATGATCCTGCTTTGTTGCATAGCTTTTGGTGTAATTAAATTAAGTTTGTGTCAAATCTATTAGTCGCACTGTACTGTTGTGTATTCATTTCCGTACACGTGCGAGCAGGCTACGGGTTAGGAACATTTGGTTTGCTTGTTTCTAGCTCTAGTAATTATTAAAGAAAAAAACCTCGCCGTGTGAGTGCGAGAAAGAGAGCAATATTTTTCATTTGCAAACTGTATTTATTTTGATTTATTTTTAAAAGGTAGTTTTGCTTGTGCTCGCAAGAGTTCAGCAGCTCTCGGTATCAAAATTGATGTTATAGCCATGAAACTGGTGGGGGGTATGAATAATTTGCAGCACTTGTTAACGAGGTGTTCTGAGAGAAAGAC
Source organism: Timema podura (assembly GCA_033556935.1). Lineage (NCBI taxonomy): Eukaryota > Metazoa > Arthropoda > Insecta > Phasmatodea > Timematidae > Timema > Timema podura. The sequence goes on from JAVRXN010000004.1 coordinate 60,911,933, forward strand.
ACGATGAAGAAACGCGAGTGTTATTGGGGCAATTTCTTGAATGTAGCATCTTAATATGTGCAAATAAAACTTGTAATATGTATTAATATATACATTATTTAATTAACAACATCATCAGGAGGTTCGCGTGGAAGGAGAATCGCGACAAATGGCTTTCCCAATCGCGGGGCACGATAAAAAACACTCACGGTAAACTCGGGAATTTAAGAGGTGCTCACCGACGGCTTGATAAAATACTCACGGTATACTCGGTATTTTAAAAGGTGCTCACCGACGGCTTGATAAAAAACACTCACGGTAAACTCGGGAATTTAAGAGGTGCTCACCGACGGCTTGATAAAATACTCGCGGAGAACACGGGGAACTAATAGGTGCTACCAACCAATTCAAGGGCAGATGCAGCAGCGGGGCAGATGCAGCAATGGAGCAGCTGTGACACACAAAGGCATTCCTGTAGGTACTTCATCAACAATGCAGAATAGCAACAGAGCATCGAAGTAACCGATCAACGGATGTTGGCGAATCACCGAGGGACAGGTCGACTGAATAGCGTAGATATGTTTTGCTACATGGTATTATTTCATTATTTAATCAATTAATGTTATTGATAACAGCAGTGAGGCAACAGAGCAGCGGATGCTGGACCATCGCCGTGGAACAGATCAACAGAATAGAAGGGGATGAATAAAATGTTTGTGTCACATTTCAGTATTTTAATTAATTAATGTCATTGTGGATAGCAGCGAAGTATTTCATCAACGGATGCTGGACAATCACCGAGGGACAGATCAACAGAAGAGCAGTAGTTATATATATTTTGTTTGTTACATTTAATTATTTTAACTAATTGATTGATGGGTTCATTGTAGTAAGGGAATTCTTTATAACATTTAATGAAGTAAGTAGAACTTAAAAGGTGTTTAAATTTAGAAATTAATATATTTAAGAAATTCAACAACTCTTTTAGTTGATGATGTTAGAATCAGAGGAGGATTTAATTGGGGAAGAGTGTAGTAGTGGGATAGGTCAGTTTCCATTTTGTTCGGAAGATAAAGACATCATGAACAGACCATATAACCAAGAAGGATTAGAGGAGAGTGACGAGGATTGGGAAAATGAAATGTATGAGAGTAGATTAAACAAACTAAAGGTGGGAAATGCAAACAGTAGAAACTTACATGAAGGGTGCATTTCTGTGACAGAACAGGTAGAAGAAGGGGAGTCAGGAAATAATAGTGAGGATCAGATATTAGATGAAAATAGCTCAAAGGGACATTCAAAATTAAAGGATGGGGGTGATGAAATTTCGATATTAAAAAAAACTACTGTAGACATAGAGGATAGTAAAAGAGATTCTGATCCAGCTCAGGTAGAAAAGAATTTAATAGGGGAAGGGAACAAAAAAATTGAACAACTTATCATGACTATGATGAGTCAGATGGAAGATAATAATAAAAAATTGAGAGCTCAAATAGAAAACAATAATAAACAAATAGAAAACAATAATAAAGAAATAAAAAACAATATTAAAGAATTAGGAATAAAATTAGAGTGTAAACTAGATAACCTGGAAATATCGCACCAGGCACTTAATGTTAAGGTAATGGATCTAGATAAGAGTTTGATCACTGTAAAACAAAATCAAAACGAGTTGGAACAAAAACAAGATAATTTAAGAAAAATTCATTTTGATTTAATTGGGGGAGTTGACAAAGTGAATGAAAAAATAGAAGGGCTAGAAAAGAAATTTATAGAGACAGTCAAAAGCACAGAAAATAATGTAGAAGGTATTGAGTTCAAAATTGTTCAAATAAAAAATAATGTCAAAATAGTTCAGTCTAACTTGGAAAGAGAAGTCAGTAAGGTTAGGTTAGAATTGGAGGTCAACTGGATGTGAACAGGGATTATATTACGTCTCAAGTAGAAGATGTACTAACTCAAAAAGGCGAAAGCATAGAGGAAAAGGTCAAAAAGTTAAAAAATAGCTATATGAAAAATCTTGAGAAATTACAAAACAAAGTGGAGGATTTAGAATGCAAATTTAACGAAGTCAAAAATAAAGAGAAAGTTGAAAGTCATGTTTGTCATAATAGTGCCTTGTTTAGAGGAGTGAATGAGGAGATGTTATCTTCAATTCCAAATTCAAGGGGCAGAAAGGAAATATTTCGGCAATCCAATATATTCGAAAAGTTGAGCGTACTTTGGATGGAGAACGATTTAGTGAAGCTAATAAGATAGCTATTTTGTTATCAGGATTAAGAGAGGAAGCTAGGTCTTGGGCAAATTCTGTAGAAGGAGAATGGGATACATTTGTGCAAGCAAAGAGTGCTTTGTTGGGAAAATTTTGGTCACAGGTAAAACAAGATAGTTTTTTGCAGCAGATTTTCAACGGTAAATACAGTGTTCGAGCAGGAACTATGTGTGAATATCTTCACAAATATAAGGTACAAGCAAAGTACTTGAAATACCCGATAGAGGAAGATAGGCTCATGGGGCATTTAATATATCATTTTCCTCACAATGTACAGGATGCTCTTATTGGCGCGAATTTACAGGACCTTCAAGACATGGAGCGGGTGTTAAATGCATTTGATGATAGATGTCAAAGAACTAGAGAGTGGGAATATTTAGGGGATGTGCAGGAACATGATTCAACACAAAATGGGCACGTACCTTCAAATTTAGAAAGAAGTGAAGGGATAGAAAGTAAACAAAATTGGTCAGGTTTCCAGAAATTTAAGGGTCAATACCATCCACAAGGACAAGGTAGAACTAATTATCATTTTCAGAGGGAAGGCAGGACACCTCCTCCATCACAACATTGGGAGAGAGAGCAAGGAAATAGGAGCAGGGGAAACCAAGATAGTGGTCCACGATTCAACCAGGGACAGGATAGGCAATATGATCACAATCAGGGACCAAAGGGATATAATCAGTATTATCACCCACCAAGGTACAGAGAACAAAGAGACATGGGAACCCAAAATACTAATCAGGGACAGAGGCAAGATGATGGAAGAGGTCGAGCGAGAACTGTAATGGCAGAGGTGTATCAGCCTAAACATTTGGATGAAATTAAACCTTATTTTGAGAAAGTGACAAAGATAGAGGGAAAGTAGGGAAGTATGGCTGGAGCAGGAATAGGCTTTGTGTCCTCATAATGATAAAGCTTTTATTAGGATTGTACTATGAGCTTAGTAAATTGTGCTTTAAACTTAGTGTGTATAAGAAAAATCTTTTAAGATCTTCTTGTAATGTGAATTTAACTTAGGGTATAATTCTACCGAAATATGGATAGTGTATATTTTGAATGCTATTCAAGAGAACTACCAATTTAGTCTGAAATGTCAAAGATATTATATTTTGTGTTTTGTCAAGAGTTTCATGCTAATTATGTGCAGTGCAATGTGTATGTTTTTTTTATGTTGTTTATTATATTATATTATCATGTGAAAATAGTGTACATGAACTCTAAACAATAATTCTCTTTTGTATCACTAGTCTAGTGTATTACATCAATTAAAGTGAGACTCTAAAACCTTTCTGCCATAGAACATTAAAATCAGAAAAGGAAATGGCAAAGCAAAATGAACATTATTAGAACTGTTAAGTGAGAGATTTTGAAGTAAATGATAAACATTTTAAATTATATCAGATGATTGATGCCTGCCGCTACTCTATGTAATCAATGCATTGGTTTTCTAGTTTTTGTTAAATATATAAGCTTTAGTGCTGTCATAATATGTGCAAAGGGCTCAATGTAAAAACAAGCTGACCGAATTACTTCCTGACTCATTTTTCTTCTAAAAATAACTCAGAAAGTAGGGGAGTACTGTAATGATCCTGCTTTGTTGCATAGCTTTTGGTGTAATTAAATTAAGTTTGTGTCAAATCTATTAGTCGCACTGTACTGTTGTGTATTCATTTCCGTACACGTGCGAGCAGGCTACGGGTTAGGAACATTTGGTTTGCTTGTTTCTAGCTCTAGTAATTATTAAAGAAAAAAACCTCGCCGTGTGAGTGCGAGAAAGAGAGCAATATTTTTCATTTGCAAACTGTATTTATTTTGATTTATTTTTAAAAGGTAGTTTTGCTTGTGCTCGCAAGAGTTCAGCAGCTCTCGGTATCAAAATTGATGTTATAGCCATGAAACTGGTGGGGGGTATGAATAATTTGCAGCACTTGTTAACGAGGTGTTCTGAGAGAAAGACACGATGAAGAAACGCGAGTGTTATTGGGGCAATTTCTTGAATGTAGCATCTTAATATGTGCAAATAAAACTTGTAATATGTATTAATATATACATTATTTAATTAACAACATCATCAGGAGGTTCGCGTGGAAGGAGAATCGCGACAACTGGCATTCATTTACATAAAGTTTTCAGTTTCGTTTTGAAAGACAACCAACACTGTGTCATGGCTGCCTCCAATTTCAAAAAGAATTTGCTCTTAGTAATTGAAATTGTCCATTGCTGCTCTTTTTGCTATGTTTAGCTTTATTTTTTTGGGAAAAGGTACACCTTTTCCCCCTGAGTAGCTCAGAATTCTTGAGGCAAGCACCACGTTTTGACTTTCCAGTGCATCAAAGCTTATATCCATGTCAAGACTATTCACTGTCCGAATTAATAAGTTGGACCGAGTCATTTCATGAATTGTTTGCAGCAATCCAACATGGAAAGGTGTATTCTTAGAGCCATTATGTATCAGATAAAATAGCATTTAATAAATGGAATAGCATTTTAGCTGTACTTGCTCGGAAGTCTGGTACGAGGGAAACATATTTGAGCAAAATTTTGACCAGGACTTTGGCACATTTTTTTATCCCTGTAAAAGATTGATCTACATTTTTTTGCATTACTGTCTGCATTTCTTAAGCCAAAATCATGACAATGAATATCATTAGATTAAGATTTTAGCAAATTTCTTGATAGGTAGGGCATTACGTATTTCCTATGCAAGATTAGTTGCCGTTATTCAATTAGAAAATACCATCTGTGATGCATGAGGAACCTTTGCATAAGTATAACTAGTTCCATCGTCAAGTTCCTATATATAAGTAAGCTTTTCATATTGCGGTTTGATATATTCTTTTCATTTGTCAAATATTTTTCATTGAATTCATTGCGGAGGTATTAAATTTAATATTATCTAGATTCAAACTGAAGTGTTGTCAAAATAAAATCTTCAGTGATTTTCTTACGTCTTTGAATAAGCATTTTCACCAACTACATATTTTTCACCATCCCTTTGAAAATTAAAGACATACTTCCTTATTCAATTTTTTCGACAGTAGATGTCTGCAGCATACTCGCTGTTTACATTATCCAGTGTACAAGTTCTCTGAAAAACACCATCGAGATAAAAAAAACGAGAGGCGTTCAGTAGTTGTTCTGCAAGGAATTCCTCACAAATATGGTACAGTTTGGAGTCTGCTTTACGTTTTGCTTGGTTACACATTACACACGTTTTCAATTGAGGTTCACTAGATCGTTTCTTTGGCCCTGTTGTTGAGTGCTTGCAGCAATCTCTTCAAAGATTGATTCTTCAAAGATTGATTCTTCAATGAGGTTTACTTATTTCTCTTCAGCTCGTTTGCCCATAAGTTTGTAAGGCCTGTAGTAACTCATGTTATATTTTATGCTTCTTTCATTCTCAGCACTTTTTAATCAACTAACTTGCTCGGATGCACTTGGAATGTTCTTTATACCATTTTCACATTAATGCAACTTTAACTTCCACTTCCCTTTTTACAGAAAATACACAGATTAATGCCCTTTTCATCCCTATGCTTTTTCTTCGGGTTAAGGAGCTCCACTGCTTCACTCATGTTGCTTCACTACAAATTAATTAGATTGTGTGCAACAATACAAAGCATAAAAATGAAGTGGGCATAATATAAATTAATTTGCAAGTACACAATTAAGATACCTTAGAATATCGCAATAAATACTGGGTTTATCAAAAAAGTGTAAAAAGAAAGTTTATTTGCCTTATAAAAAGGAGTAAAGTAAGCTATAAACATTTAAATAGGATCAAATAGTACGGAGATACACTAGACCGAAAATTAACACTAGCTTTGCTTTTTTTAGTTTCTGTGTTTTTGTTCAAAAATTACTAGGTTCATAAAAAAAGTAAGGACTAAATTTATTTAAATTTAAAAAAGGAATAAAATAAGCTTTTAGATATTGAAATCGGATCGCTGGGTATGAAGATACATTAGGCTGAAAATTAAGCAATAGGGTAGCAATTTTCCAATATAGCGGCCAAACGACCATGATTTGGGCTATGTGACCAAAGTTTATTAGCACTTCTCTATGTATATAATGTCGTAACAATCAAATTTAGGGCACATATAAGTGCACACATGACATAAGCTAGCTCCTAGAGTAAGTGAAAATGGGTCTTTTAAAATTGGTTTTAAAATATTAAAAACTATTATAATTTTCATTGTTTGATAAGATACGATAATACAATTATGATTCCAAAATTGTTACTCTTACTATAATTATCAGATAGAAAAACATTTTTCCGCATTAAAATTTAGATACCGATACTTACTGTTATTAATACTTTTCTTTCGATACTTGTATGGTATCGATATTTTTCTTCCACTACTTTTGATAATTACAGTAGCGATACTTTTCTTTCGATACCACATCCCTAAGTCTACATACTAGGCTAGTTATTGTGATATTTTCCCTTATTTTTGCCCAGATTATTCTCTTAGAATTGATATGTAGTTGTTAATTTTATATTGTTCAAAAAGCGTTCTTACCTGATCAAAACCTTTGAGAATATAGCCTGATACAGTTTATATATAGGAGTGGAGATGGTAAATTACTCTAAGCCAAGACAAAAACATTGGTAGAACAAATTTAATGGGTTTTTCATTCCATAAAATAAGATTATAAATCCAAGATGGTATGAGGGCAGCGATAAAAAAAAAAGTAACGGGAAACCCTAAATTGCGCCAAATAATTGACTAAGGGTTCTAAAGGTTCTAAGGGTTCTAAAAAAGCTCACTATTACCTAGCCCGAATTGTTCCAAGCCCAGTTTAGTTAGAAAAGGGGGCAGACACGAATTGTGCCAAGTTCACTTTAGTTAGAAGAGGGGGCAGACCCGAATTTTGCCAAGTCTAGTTTAGTTAGAAAAGAGGGAAGACCCAAATTGCACCAAGTCCAGTTCAGTTAGATTTTCAACTTGAAGCCCGAAGAAGTAAAATACATATTCTGCGATCTGATCAGCATCCAAATAGCCAATGCTAAACTGATGAGCTTCACAGATTACCTAACTGAAACGTACATATATGAAATGGAGCACGTCACATTCCTTTATTTAGTCGGACTGTACTGTTGTTGCTTTACTTCCGTACACGTGCAGGGAGACTACGGGTTAGGAACATTCAGTTTGCTTGTTTCGAGCCCTAGTAATTATCAAAGAAAAAAACTCGCAGTGTGAGTGCGAGAAAGAGAGCAACATATTTCATTTGCAAACCGTATTTATTTTGATTTCTTTTTAAAAAGTAGTTTTGCTTGTGCTCGCAAGAGTTCAGCAGCTCTAGGGATCAAGATTGATGTTATAACCAGGAAACTGGTGGGGGGTATTAGTTTTTTTCCTGACTTATTAACTAAGTGTTCTAAGAGAACGAGCACGATGAAGAAACGCGGGTGCTATTGTGGCAATTTCTTGAATGTATCA